>CM077249.1:1012536-1137536 GCA_039654775.1 Spinibarbus caldwelli | reverse complement strand
ATGTTTATACAAACATGAAATAACGGGAAAGGTCCTAAACATATCTCGGAAACCTTTAATATATATAGTAAACATATAAATATATATACTGTATACAATTCATTTCCAGGTCTGTTTTGACAATATTGATGTGCTGGACAGCCTCCCAAAACATAAATTAACAACAATAAATTAAAGTCTCTGCACTTCCCATTAGCATCGCCACTATAAATACAAAAGTATCTAGAGTTGTTTAAAACAAACAGAAAGTTTTAAAAAGAAAAAATCAAATAGTCCCAGGTTAAAAAGGTACAGTTCCATAATGTACGTGAAGTGCTCTATTTTTGCGCACTAATTTTGTACTTAATGTCCAAAAAATGTTTCTTTGGTACTTCTTAAGGTAAACTTAAGAACATCTAAGTACTGTGCTATTTTTGGGACACCATGAATATGAACTAAAAGTGTGCTTTTAACATACTATCTCTGTATTTAAAAATTTATTTAAATCACCATTGTAGTACACTTGAGTGTACTAGTGTATGAAAGATGAGTTCAAGTGTACGACAAGTGGTAAATAATGACATTTTTATAGTATGTTAAAAGCACATTTTAGTTCACATTCATGGTGTCCCAAATAGCACAGTTGAGTACACTTAGATTTCTTAAGTTTACCTTAAGAAGTACCAAAGAAACATTTTAGAATATTAAGTAAAAAATTAGTGCGCAAAAAATAGAGCACTTAAAGTATATTATGGAAGTGTACCTTTTTTTTTCACCTGGGGTTCTCTCACAATAATGGCAAGCTACCCTGTGGTGCCAAAATAATCCCGAAAACATAGAAGAGTCCCATGAGCAGATTGAGCTTGGCAGTCTTTGAGGGATCTTGGCGTAGCACTGGCAGCGGAACTGCCGCTCAGAGGGAAGGCCATGGCAGCGTGAGCAGCGGCAGAGCCATGCTGATGGTGTAGCGCGTGGCTAGGATGCAGAAGAGCAGGTAGGGTACGAACAGCAGCAGGTTTGTAGATGACGTAGGAGAGCGTGGCCCCAGCAGAATGGCCAGGGTGACGATGCCCCGCCTGCTTGTCTGAGTCCATGTCTCGTGTGTTGTTGCTGTGCAGGATGGCTTCAGTGTTGAGCGCCAGCGGCACAGCGTAGACCAGCTGGCAGCACCGACAGATAGCCCACCTGCACTGCGTGAGCGAACATGACCGCCAGAGGACCAAAGGTGATGAGGATGACCACATCCCCCAGAGCCACGTACTTCAAGCCGATGCCTGCGATTTGAAGAGCAAGAACATGTAAATAAATAACGCTTGGGAATAAATGCCATGAAATTAGGTGCAGACTAGGGTGACCATCTGTCTCCGCTTTGCGTTGTACCGCACTGCATTGTCCTGCACGTCGCATATTGAGAAAATGTCCCGCATTTTCATCAGTCTGTTGGTTTTTAATTTTCATATGAAGAAAAATACATACGTTCTTTTGCCTTTTTAAGAAAGCTTTTTATTTATTCTTTTTGCAGCGTAATTTTTGCGCAAAGGAAGTGCAGACCTCATCAAGCGATCTAGCAGCACCGACGGAAATGGTCGAGCACACACGAAAAAAAACATTGTCCATTCATTTTAACCAATTAAAAAAAAAAAAAAAAAACCATGCAGCTTTCAGACACGACTTTCTTCTTATTTTAATAGCTTGTTTCAGGCGGTTTATATGGTGTTATATTAATGACAAATGTCCAGAGAGCATTATTGTTATGTGAGTGTGCATCAAAATGCGCAAGCACAAATCTCTTCTCTCGCTAACATATGCGCGCTCAGAAACATAAATAAATAAGCGCATATGACAACGGATGTAAATCAGTATTTACACAGCATAACATTAGTAAATTTATCTGTCTCACACGTCCCACATTGTCCCGCAAAATCACATCTACTGTCCTGCAACAAACCTATTGGCAGGTGGTCACCCTAGTGCAGACATCGACAACATACAAAACCAGTAGAACCTCAATTCAGACTGGGCAAAATAGATTAAAACAAACAAAAAAAAAACAAAAAAACAATGACAATATGCAGTATAGTTAAGCATTTGATAGATGACCAGCTTTAAACAATTCTCTAGCGCAGTTAGATTTTGGACAAAAAGCAATTGCTGCCAGATCAATCCAATATGCATTAAACTAGTAATGAAGCATAGTAAACATGATAATGAAAAGCAACATTTACCCACTTATATTTTACTTAAACATGTTAAATTAGTAGCTCACTTAACCAAGCTGAAATGAACTGAACAACTCTTTGTTTGCTGGTCTCCACTTCGCTTATTTTGGCTGCTTCACTACATTTAACTCTACATTTGTTATCACAAACAGACAAATTTTAAATTAAAACGCTACTGTGTTCACCTTTTAGAAATTTAATCTTCCCTGCAAGATTATGCAGAAGTTTCATATTCACAATTCCCATTCAGATGCATTTACACAGACTGGTTAATGCAACTCAGAGGTGACATGAATGTATTTACACTGCTATACTGAAATATGAAATGATTTATAAAGAAAATTATATTTTTAAACATGAAACTAAAAGTACTTGTCCAAGACCACAAGTGTGTAGAGTTTTGATTATTTACTGGGACACACTTACAACACAGTGTTGTAAAAAAGCATCTGTTTTTACAGATCTTTATTTACACATTTTGATTTTCAATACTTTGCACATTAAAATAATAGTAGTCCTTATGTAACAGACAGCACTATTTAATTGTGCTGATTCCAAAAATCAGTTGCAAACATTTTACAAAATACTCATTTGTGCACCTAAAATGTGAAACACTTTTTATTTTACTACCAAACTGATATCTAATATCTAATTAATTTAATATTAATTGGAATCATGCAATTTCAGGGCACATGAATTCAATGATAAGATACAATTAGCCTCAAATACCTGCCGAAACGCTATTAGAGATGGTGTGGATTTCGTGTGCTTTAAGAGCAATGAGCTTTGCGATTTATCAGATCTGGGACAGTCTTGCACGCTTACTCCTTTAGTGTGCACACACTCTGAAGTGGACAAGAGTGCATGTGTGGTTATTAAGACAAGCCCACTGTCTTTATGAATGTGTCACTGAATCATTGACTCACCTGTTTAATTCAAAAGCACAGACTCATTCAGTGAAGAAACACTGTGTGTTGCTCAGAGAAGCGCAACGGTTCTACTGTGGCTTTGTTTGGAACAGTTTTAATAGGCATGCACTCTCAAGACGTCTTTTATTTGTTGCAAAGCCAAGGCACTCGAGAATTTATATTAAAAAGCCTTTATTATTTCATGGCTTAAACATTAAAAACAAGTCACAGATGACCGCACACCTACGTGTTGCGGCTAATACGTCTTCATCAGGGTGTGACTTGTTTTTAATGTTTAAGCCATGAAATAATAAAGGCTTTTTAACATAAATTCTCGAGTGCCTTGGCTTTGCAACAAAGATTTACAGACAAGTTTTCCCTTGTCCAAAGAGCACCGAGATTTAGAGAGTTTTGCATCCCAGTAGCCCTCTTTTTTGTATTTTTGTGACTTATGCGTTTTATTTGTTTTTTGCAAAGTGAAAGTGCAAAGTCCGTCTTATTTGTTCTAGTAACATGGCGTTATTTACTAACATTAAAAAAAAAAAATCATATTTGTGAATCAGTTATAGAATATAGAAGATAGAAAGATAGTGATTCATACGTGAACCTATTTCATCCCTAACACCCAACATGTTTCTTAATTTTATATCACCAATAAAATTAAAGTGACTATATTGCCCAGCCCTAACCTACGACGGCGTTTTAGTGCCACGTTAAAAAATAAAAAAAATAAAAAGTTTTTTTTTTTTTTTTTAAAGCTGAAATTATGAGAATAAAGTTGGAATATTTCTATTTTTTAAACATTTTGATTCTCGTAATTTAAATTTTATTCTCAAAAATATTTCGTCTTTATTCTCGTATTGCTACAACTATTTCTTGTAATTTTGATTTTTTTTTCTCAAAATATTAAGATTTTAATCTCGTAATCTTAGATGTTTTATTTTTTTAACATGGCACTAAAACACTATCGTAACCTCAACGTATTAGGACTGGGGAAATAAATCGATGCATCGCGAATCGAGAAATGATTCTACATTGATTCTGAGATTTTCTGAATGCATCATGATTCTCTCTGGAATCCATTCTGAGCTTAGTTTTTAACAGCAGATGGCACTGCATGCTTTAGAAACAGCCGTACTCTGCTTGCTTCCTGTTCCTTACATACACTTGAACCTCAAATAATCATTCAAGTTCTAAAAGTTTGAAGCGAATTACAAGGGTGTTTACAGTGAGATCTGTTTGCATTAATCTCGTGTCATAAAAGCATTCTGAGCAGAGCTGTAATTACATGACTCAGCCGAATACACAAGTACTTTTCTTCATGAGCATTTGAGTGTGTGGTTAGAAACTAGATTAGATCGCCATCTGCTGTTAAAAACTAAGCTCAGAATCGATTCCAGAGAGAATCACGATGCATTCAGAATCGATCCATGAATCGCAATGCATCGATTTATCCTCACAGCCCTACAACGTATGCATGAAAATCTATCCGCATATTCACCTCGTGTATAAAAAAAAGAGCTCGACAGTCCTCCAAAATAAATGCAGGCCAGATGCTCAAAAATGAAAGGTCTAAGATTACGAGATTAAAGTCGAAATATTTTGAGAATAAAGTTCTCGAAACATTTTGAATTGATTCTCGTAATTTCAATTTTATTCTCAAAAATATTTCGTCTTCATTCTCTCGAATTGCTATGACTTTTTTCTCATAATTTTGACTTTTTTCTTAAAATATTATGACTTTAATCTCGTAATCTTAGATGTTTTATTTTTTTAACATGGCACTAAAACGCCATCGTAACCTCAACGTATGCATGAAAACCAATCAGCATATTCACCTCCAGTGTATAAAAAAGAGCTTGACAGTCCTCCAAAATAAATGAGAGCCAGATGCTCTAGTTTGAGGGAGGACAGGAAGTAGAGCAGAGTGGCACAGAGACATCCTGCGGAGTACAGCGCTGCTCCGAACATCACCACGTCCTGCGGCTTCAGGATCTGATCCACCAAAGTCCTGTCGTCGCTCTTCTTGTGATCGATTCCTTTGGAGAAATCATAGTAGGTGTTCACCAGGTTCCCTGCTCCATGGACCACCAGAACGGCCACAGCGCACACCAGGAGGATGAGCAGGTCCACTGAGCCCTCCAGCTTGTAGGCCAGAGCGCTGCCCAGAGCCACAGGGGTCAGCGAGGCGCTGAAGCTCCAGGGTCGCAGGGCTAACACGTATGCTGCACATTTGCCCTGCACCTCCAGTGCCATCCGTGCCACGCGGGACAGACAGCTGCTGGGCTTACGCTCCGCTGCTGGGGCTCCAAGCGGCTTCGTCCCATTCAGTCCGTTAGAGCCTGAAAGCATGTAGGTCTCTCTGCCGGTCTGCTTCAGGCTGGAGGCCATCGGCAGCTCAATCGAAGAGTGCTTCAGAGAGATCAGAGGATGCAGCTGTCCAATCACACACACACAAAAAAATATCATGAGAACAGCAAACAATGACACCAGCAGCAGAAGAGCTAAAGCCATTTCCAGGCTTCTCAGAAGCTGAAGTCGTCATTAGGGTTGGTAAATCACGATAAATCGCATGCAATAGTCATGTGCATCTTGTCAGTAAAGCCGGTTCAGTAGTAAATCTCCATCACATGGTTTCAGATGGAGCAGCATTTACTACACAGAGCCATACTTCACTGACAAGCTATGCAAAAAAATAAATAAATAAAAATTCACAGACGATATTATGAAATCGCACTGCGATAATAAAGTTGTTTGTGTAGCTTCTCAGTGAACTACGGCTCTGTGTAGTAAATACTGCTCCTTCTGAAAGCATGTGAAAATACCACATTTAATAACGTTTTTACTCCAAACTCACTTCATAACGTCAAGTCGAGTGTTTGAAATAAATCCTTCTGTGAGATGATGTGGCTTCTTACACAGAATAAGGCACGCAACGTATTTAGTAGTATTCTAAGTTGTGATAAAGGCATTGAACTATTATATACTTTATTATAAAGAAAACGATAAGAAGAAGAACTCAGATAAACCATATACTGATGTAGTTGTGTGTTTATTAGTCACGTTGTATAAATGAAAGCAGTTAAATCTTGTTTATTCAGCTACCCCATGGGGATTCCCTGGGTTTCTTCTACGGGGCGTATTTGTAGTTTCTCTGGCCTTCGGATGGAGATTTACTACTGATCACAGAACCGGGCTTCACTGAAAGATACGCATGGACTTATCACAGCTTTTGCCTCATTGCGAGTGTGATATTATCAAGATTTATCACCCAGCCCTAGTATCAATTCCAATTCTGCTTATCGATTCCGATTCTTATCGATTCCCAGTTTCGATTCCAATGTGGTTAAAAAAAATTAAGTCAAACATTTAGATATCAAACATATTTATTCTGCATCTGTTTTTGCAAAACATTTAATTGCTGCTGAATACCATGAACAAAAATCAGCCAGCTACATAAAAACTGGACTCGATTAAGAGCTGTTTGTGTGCAAAATAGAGCTGCACCATTCTGGATAAATTGAGACTTTTTTTTTTTTAATGGTTGTAGTTCTCACAATGCTGAAGAAAAAAATATTAGACAACTAAGCAAAATCCCTTGAAATTTATGAATGGAGTGATTCAATGACTCACTGAAGATTCACTTGTTTCATTACTGGATGAATCAGTGTTTTTGAATGAATCTCTTGAACGAATGATTCAAAGACAAATACATTTTTAACAGCCCCTTTTCGCCACCTAAAAAAAACAATGTGCACATGGGAATTGATAGTTGGAATTGAAATTTTAATTTTACAACAAGTATCCAATTCTGGAATTGGAATTGATTTTCGATTCCCAACCCTATTCATCATACTTGCATATATTTTTAAAGTGCCACCCACTTTATCAGCAACTTTATCATTCCCATTAATTTTTCCCATAGGGATTTTTAAAAAAGGCTTTGTAAAAGTGTTATAAGCCAGTGGTTCTCAATTCCAGTCCTAGGGGCCCCCTGCTCTGCACATTTTGCATCTCTCCCTTATTTAACACACTTGATTGAGATCATCAGCTCGTTAGGAAAGAGATCCATGAACTGAACTAACGAGCTGATGATCTCAATCAGGTGTGTTAAGCAAGGGAGACATGCAAAATGTGCAGAGCAGGGGGCCCCCAAGACTGGAATTGAGAACCACTGTTATAAGCCATGAACCAAACCAACCAGCTATGAGGAGAATCACAACATTACAGACTTTGATTTGAAGCAAAACAGAATGTAAAAAATGAGAAAGACAAAGGTCTTAATGGCTATAATTAGGGAAGCAAACTACAATCCCATGAAGCATTGCAAATGATAATCAAGTTAAACACAATGGAGAAAAATGAAACTATTTAAAGTTGTTGATTATACCTATTATAAAAACAATTTTAATTTTTTTTTGCAAAATATGCACATCATTTGTAGTGCTTCATTGAAGTGAGTGGAGCTAAAGAGGCCACTACTCTTATGTGTGGGATTTTCTGCACAGCATCATGGGTAATGTAGTTTTCCACTATGAATTCAACTGTTGGTAACGATTATTTTTAAAATAATATAAAACAATGCAAACAAGTGGCTTCAACAAAAACCCATAACAACTTTCAGAGCTGACTGTTTGACTCTATAGTGGGGAACATGGAAACATTTTGCACAATTCAATTTGCTCCAATTGCAAAAGACAATAGTGTTTCCAAAAAAGTAAAAATTATTTGGAATTATTAAAATGATCAAGGAAAACTAGATTACGACAATTGTTTGTTTGTTTATTTATTTATTTTTTTGGTCATTCAATGCCAGGGTAATATAATGCAAAGTATAGTGTCATTTTAAAAAAAGAAAAGATAAAATATTATAATTTACAATATAAATAACTGTAAATGTGTGTGAAAAGGGTCCATGTGAAAAGCATTTTTCATTATGCCCTTCAAAAACACAAGGACACTAACAAAAAAAAGTGCCAAAACGCATGTTTTTAGGACATGTACTATGATAATAAACTAAACAGACAATCTCTAAAGATTTTGCTTTGCCACATTCATTGTTTCTCAACACTATAGTGCTGTCAAACGACTAATCGCAATTAATCACATCCAACAAAAGTTTTTATTTACATGTGTACTGTGTATATTTATTACGTATAAATACACACACAGTAAATATTTTGAAAATATTTGCACGTATTTATATTCTTATATTTTATATAAATTTATTTAAAATGTACACAATATATTTTTCATTAATGTATACATGCGTTTATATTTATATATACATAATAAATATACTCACATATGTAAACAAAAACTTTTATTTTGGACGCGATTAATCGCGATTAATCGTTTGACAGCACTAAATAACACCGTGATTTTCTGAACAGTAATCGCATATTTTAGCAGGAGTATAACTGGAGTACCAGGTTTCACTGGGTCATGTTATCAACAGTGTTTCTCTACAGTGTGACAGTGTAATAGAGCAGTAATGAAAGAGTCATTAGGTAACTGAGCTGTTCAGGTGAGAACTCACCTGTTGATCATCATCATCACGTGATCTCTGCTCGCTCTACATTCATCAGTCACATTCACACGCGTTCAGATTCCGCTTCATCAACACAATAAAGCCTTTCTCTCTCATATATCTCATCACTGATGATGATGATGATGATGATGGTGAGGCTAATGCTAGTCAGAGAGATTATCAGAGATTATCAAAGTGTCTGTCAGGATCGTACCTGCTGCACACGCGCTTCAGCAGAGTTGCTCCAGGAGCCGCTCACGCATCGCGCTCTTCACAGAAATCCCCGCGGGGTCCGAGCTGCAGCGCGCCAGCACAGCGATATTTACACGACATTAGCAACACTTGCTGACACGCGTCGCCGCTTCCGTCCAGCACCGCAGAGCGCAGCCGCCTGAGCCGCACTGACGGAAACACGCCGCGGATCTTCGTTCCGCCCCGCTCCACAAAACCGCCTTCTCGAGGGGTTTATTAAAGACGGGACTGGAATGGAAACATGTTTCTATACCGACGATGAGGCGTCGTGGAAGAGAGAAAGAAATTAATACATTAATGAAGATTCAGATTCTCTCCTCTAGAATATAGTTTCTGGATGTATGGAGTATGAGGTCTAAAATACAATTTGGATAACATGCTCAAAATATAGTAGACAACTACAAAAAGAGAAATCTTGTCATCAATCACTTTCTTCTTGTATGTTGTATGAGTTTTTTTATTTTTATTTTTTTTTCTGCTGAACATAGGAAGATATTTTGAAGAAACTGTTGACGGTAGCCATTGACTTACTTAGTATTTTCATTTTTGGGTGAACAAACAATACAAAAATAAACAAATGCACTTTACTACACTAATTTGAAGTGTTTAAACATAATTCATTAGAGCATTTCTGTTCTGATCCGGTGAGTCCGTTAAATAAAACAGCTTCACAGTTAAAAGGCAATGTTGGTTCTTTATTAGCAATTTTCTTTATTATAATTTCTTCAGTCAGTTGTGTTCTAAATTTTGTCCAGTTGCGTTTAAATTAAATGTAAAGAGTGTGTGTGTGTGTGTGTGTGTGTAATATTTCAGATCATATTAATTAATAATGGACATTTAAATATGAATAATTATAAGTAGGTTGTAATTTAAAAAAAGAATTAATCTTGTGCTTTTTTTTCTGTAGTTAATAGTTTAGCATATGTAGATACATTTTAAGGAACAAAATAATGCAATAATGATGGCAGCCATTCAAAGACAAAGTCAAAGTCAGCTTTATTGTCAATTCCACCACATGTACAGCACATACATACAGAGAATTGAAATTGCGTAACTCTCAGACCCTTGGTGCATACAGTTAACACTAAACACTAAAAGTAATGTAAAAATACAGATAATTACAGTTTAAATATATATAAATACAAACCATACAGATATGCAATAAAGCCATTGGCTTACATAGGATTTTTTATTTATTTTTTCATACTATGTGCGTGAATGGCTAGTGTCAACTGAATGTGAATAAATAATGACAAAAAAAAAAAAAAAATTAGATGAACTTTACCTTTTTTATACTCCGATCCTTGGCTGGGACTTATTTGGGAGATAAACAGACCTCTATATATAATATAAAATCTACAATAGATTGCTTTGTAGTTCAGCAACAGCATCACTGAAAAAACGGTTGAAAGTCCCAGGCTTTTAGAATGATGTGCTTTTTGATTGTCACCAGTGGAAATGGGAGAAATGTCTTTTGAAATCAGGTGAGTGTCAAAAAAAACTGTTTTTTTCAGTTGGCCCTTTAGTGGGTGGAAGAGCTTCTTCCGCTAAATGTGGTTATTTGCTCAGATTCTTATCATGCCTTACAAACTTGGGTAATCTGACTCAAGACAGGATATTCTTACAGAAGCCCTTCAGACCTTGTTTAGTATTTAACAACAAGGATTAAAGGTCTTCTTTTTGGCTCATGTGGTTATCCTCCAAATGGAGTACTGAGATTGCAAATAAGGCTTTAAAGTACTGACGAATACTTTTAAAGCAGAAATTAAGGGGTCAATGAAAAGAAAGAAAGGGAAGATGTAGGGAAGTAGGGAGAAGAAGTGAGAAATGTTTGTGGCAAAAGAACAGTTGATATGATAATTTCTTGCCTTCGTATAGGACACGCAGCTTTGAATCAGACTTTTAAAAATGATAAATGTATTACAGGATTGTGCAGCAAATGTAGATTACTGGAAACTAACACATTCTTCTAAATGTGATTGTTATAATAAGCTCTCAGCTCACAGATAAGGCCATATCTATAGGAATAAAGAGGTTACCATTACAGAACTTAATGAACAATAACCACAGTAACCACAGCTTTATTAGATTATCTAAAGAAATCAAGTCAGATTGGAAGATTAGAAGATTTTTCCTTCTACATCATACTCCATCCCAGTAGGTGGCAGAAATGCACCATAGCTGGTTTTGCCAACGATCATTAAATTCAATAGAAGAAGACATTTCTCTGAGTCCAGTAGATGATGCAAAGTCTGATTCTTAAAAAAAAACCTACAGTC
Source organism: Spinibarbus caldwelli (assembly GCA_039654775.1). Classification (NCBI taxonomy): domain Eukaryota; kingdom Metazoa; phylum Chordata; class Actinopteri; order Cypriniformes; family Cyprinidae; genus Spinibarbus; species Spinibarbus caldwelli. The sequence goes on along the minus strand of CM077249.1, from coordinate 1,126,369 downwards.
AGAATGATGAAATCTTGTGGTGATCCCTTCAAAACCAGGGGATGCAGCGCTTTCAACAGCCATTAGACACTTAATGCATTATATTTAGATTCTACGGCAGTTAAACCAGCCTCATCCTCATTTGTATGTGTTTGCCAACTATTTATGGTTTTTCAGTAATAATGCAGCAATATCTGGATATAATGCAGGAGAGCTGCACACCTGCTGCATGAGTAAAGAAAGTCCCTGTATGACTTTCTTCTGTGGAACATACCAGAAGACAGTTTGAGAATGGAAGTCAATGGTAAAGTCAATGTCTGTTATGTTCCTCAGATAAATGAGAGTTCATGCAGGTTTGGAACAACAAACCTGATCACAGCATTTTCATTTTTGGGTGAACTATTGCTTTAAACAAAACAAAAATAATTCATTTTTGTTTACTAAACTAATTTGAAGCATTTAAACATAATTAATTCATTAGATCATTCCTTCAGTCAGTTTTGTTCTAAAATTTGTCCAGTTGTGTTTACATTAAATATAAATAAATGTGTGTGTGTGTAATATTTCTGATCATATTAATTATTAAAGGAAATAAAAAAAAAATTGTATTGTTAAACCTAAACCACAGAAATTATGACATTAAAATATAAAATGATTATTAGAAGGTTGTAATAAAAAAATAATCTTGTGATGTTTTCTCTGTAATTAATAGTTTAATAAATTTAGATACATTTTAAGGAACAAAATAATAAAAAATATGTGAAAGCTTGTATCAGTTTATGTGGACAGTAGGCAGGCAGTTTCATTACTCGTTTCACTCCCACTGCAGTACAGCAGGACAATACAACACTGTTTCTCATCAAATGTCCAACCAATATCAAACTAAAAATATGGTTATAAAATAATAGTTTAAGAGGAAGCTACTTGACACGCTTGTTTTGTCACCCACATTATTGGTTGTTATATATATAAAATAAATATTTTAATAATATTAATGATTCTGTAAATGATAACCTGAGTTGAAATGAACAGATTTGTGGTTTAGTGTTTTTACCCCTCTATTGTCCTTTCGTGACACCATTCATCTCTCTCGTGTTAAAGGGCCTTTGGCCGGAAGATTGTGACTGTATTAGCGTCATGTGTGTTGTGCTTAGTGAACTTTTGGCTGTTTTTCCAGGTTACTGTAGGTTGGGAGTCATTTATTGTTCTGTTTCAAACATGTGTGTTTTTCTGCTCATTCGCTCTATTTATGACAATCAGCTGGGGAATACAATGAGAAAACTTGGATTTGATCTATTCTAGATGTCAAGCTAGCACAGACCTACCACACCCAGCATTCATGGACTTCCACATCTACTGTATCGACAGTGTTCACCTGTATCTCTGATCAGTTGTTTTTGTGTTGCACCACCTTTACTTTACCCCACTGATGGTCATTAACATGGTTATCGTTACTGAAACAGCCAATATGGTTAATGTATAAGTTTTATTTTTGCTGGTTTTCATTTTGTATAACTCTAGAAACATACTGAAGTTTTATTTATTCATTTTTGTTTTCAAGAGTGACTATATTTGGTGCTTATCAAATGTGTCATATAAATACTGATTGCACGTACTGTATTTTCTCAAATGCTTCCCATCATTGATGCTTCTCTCTTGACAGGTAAAGTAATTTTTGGAAAATCAAATGCACTGGATACTGATATCTGATTCAATCCAATATCCATGCCTGGAAGAATACATATGATATACCAGTAAAAACTTTTAAGGAAATGTCTGTAATCAATGATTTAGATTGTTCTACATAAGTTAAACATTTGTCAGTTGAATAGAAATCTTCTTTATTGTCATTAATATTGTCTTTAACATCCATGGAATCATTCCATTGGACAAAAGATTCTTTACAGTGGAAAAAGGTTCTAATGATGATTAAAATGTTCTTCACACTAAATAAAATGGTTATTTTAAGGTTGCTTTATGCTTATTTAACCTTTCTGGTGGCTCAGGGTTCATGTGACCTGATTCGTTCAAATATATTGTGTGCAAATGTTAAAAGTCCAGTTTACATTTGTTAAAGTTTAAAAAACAACAACAACAAAAACAAACAATCAATGAAACCAACGCAGAGCTCAGCAGGTTGGATGTTCCAAAAAGGATATTTAGGCTACTTTTGTTTTAAACGCAAGCGCGATGCATTCAGGAGGCCAAATCAAAAGCAGATGTCTTTTGAAAGATGATTAATCCTCCAAAAATGACAATGAAACAGCAAGTGTGGTAAAAGCTGCATTGATTGCATTACAATGTGTGCAGCTGCGGCGTGCTGCAGCAGTCAGTGGGCTTCAGCGGAGCTCCAGTCTGGCGCACTGAAGCCTGGAGGAACGCATCTGTCAGGCAAACCCCAATGGCAAGCCGAATCACCCGCGGGAAATAAATGGTGAGGTCTGATACGCATTTGTTAGGGGAAATTATTTGGACGGCGACGCAAAGATGGTGCGTGAAGTTTACGGCAGTCTGCGGAAAGAAGGGTACTTCGCAGGGCTCCTTCTGCTCGCGGCGGCGGGGTTTGGGCTCTTGGTGCATGAAGCCACGGCTTTGCCTGTCTGGAGACTTGAGGTATGCTATTAGTTTTTCATTTCAGTTACTCCTTGCTTAACTCTAGCCACGCGTCAAAGCGGCTCGATGGGATATCCATTGAAACCCTCGAGTTAGAAAACTACAAGTCGAAAGGGGTCGTTCAGACGGGACGCGACGCAGGGGTCCGAGACGCGGCGAGCTGCTTTGAACTTGACGCGTCGCTCTTAAAACGCAATGCTCACGGCGAGACGCGACGCAATGACGAGCGACGTCTGTCTGGCGCATAAACTACAATTAAACAACACAGCAGAACGACCGCTGACCAGAGATTTGCAGTAATGGCATTTCATCTTGCGTTTTGTGCTGCAGTTTCTTTTCTTTGTGTGTTTTTCTCTACTTTTAAACTACTTTCTAGGATGCGTCTTTGGCAGTTCCAAACGCAAAATGCATTTTGTGGATTCTTCGCTTTGACTGATACTAGTGTAACCCTTTGAAAAACAAAACACTTACAAAATATTTAAAATATACTCTCTGTTGTTCTCTCTTGTCTTCCAAGAAACAGAACAACTCATCTTCCACTCACAGGCTTCTACAAAGTTTTGTCTAATAAAACTTTCCCTAGATTGAGTTCATCCGCTCCCTCTAGTACCACCTGCGAGGAGGTCTGTGGTGCCTGGAGAGAGCTTTCCGTTCATCACAGTGCCAGGGTGCTTGGAGGCACATGTAGTCCTGGAAGTATGGGCTCTGCCCAAACATTTCTTTGAGCCATTCACCTGAGAATAGTAGGCATGAAATAAAAACTACACTAATGCTTGTTATAGATCTTACTGTGAACAAATCATCCATGCATGTTTAAATTTTTGACTTCAAAATGTTTAATCAAAATGCCTTAACTGGATGTTTAACTGACAAAGACATCTCTCTGGTGACATATACAGAACTTCTGCATTCATTTAGTGCACTTAATAGTTCACCCAAAACTGAATAATTTACTGGAAATGTCCTCACCCTCATTCCATCCAAGATGAAGATGAGTTTGTTTCGTCATCAAAATGGATTTGGAGAAATGCTTGCAATTTTGAAATTCTCTGCAGTGAATGGGTGCCGTTAGAATAACAGTCTTGTAAAGCAAAAAGCTGCGTGTTTGTAAGAAACAAATCCATCAGTAAGTTTTTCATTTTAACTATAAACTCTGGCCTGGTCTGAATCAGGAGAGAAATCTGCACAGATCAAGCAGTGTTTACAAGACAAAACAGCTCTAAACAAACACGTGGCTGGATTTTGATGTGAGAGACAACAGGAGATGCACTTTTTCACTGGAGGAAGCGTTATTATAGATTATGGACTCATATTTTGGTTAAAAACGTCTTGATGGATTTGTTTCAGCTTTTGTCTTCTCAAGACTGATGGACTGGAGTGGTGTGGATTACTTGTGATGTTTTTATCAGCTGTTTGGACTCTGAGGATCCATTGCTGAGACAGTGATGGAATGACACATTTCTCCAAATATGTTGAAGAAACAAACTCATCTACATCTCAGATGGCACGAGGGTGATTACATTTTCATTTTTGGGTGAACTATTCCTTTAAACCTCACTTTTGAAATCCACACCCACATCTCAACATCCAATCAACAACTGATGCATAGAACCAAGTACTCACCTATTTTCCTTTTTCAATAATTACTCAGATGTAAAGTAAATCACACTACAAAAGATAAGGTCTGTCACTACTTTTATTTCATTGTGACTTTAAAGTGTAATTTTAGTAATTTATATATTATTTGCAAAGAATATTTTTTACACATCTACATTTGAATGGGAGACAGCAGCTGTAAACTAACCTAAAACAAACCCTAATCTCATGCCTGCCACTAACTAGCAATAGCATGAGTCAAACATTGGTTTACAGCTGTGATGTGAATAAAGGTTACTGGCTATTCACTAATAAAAGATAATGAACAATTCTTGTCCTGTCCTGTTAAACTTCTTGTTTAATAGTAATAGTAATAGTTTAGTAGTAAAGGGGAAGTCGTGGTCGTGTGTGTGTGTGTGTGTGTGTGTTCACTTGGATGGGTTAAATGCAGAGCACCAATTTCGAGTATGGGTCACCACACTTGACAATACGTCGCGACTAACTATGTCAACACACGACAGTGCTAGAAGGTACAGTACTATACTATGCTCCATCTGTAGTAGTTATATAATCAGTCTTTTGTCCATCCTCGGGGAAAAGGCTGAAATATGCGTATTGGCAAGGATAGTATGACTTTACTTGTGTCAAGTTTACCCACCAGTGTGTTACTGACTTCTCAACTTGTCTCTAGGATTTTAACTCTTGCATAACTTGTTGTCCAGGGTTTTACAGTCTGATTGCTTTATGGAAGTTTCGGCTACAACTTGGATGTTTAGCTATTTGCTTTGGCATATTCCTACACTGTCTCAGTAAATCTACACACCTATCCAGTCCACATCTCAGTCTTTTCTATTTCACAGAAGACTTTTCTGGATCTAGCAGTGTTACATAATTTACAGTCAGCAGTGGCAGCTCATTAAATCTACTCATGCCCAACAGTTGAGAAAGCTGTCAGACGCAGTGAAAGAATAGATAAGAGTAGTTCTTTTGATTTGTATGAACAATATGAACATCTGTTTTGGAAAGTGTCTGATCATTCGGTCATCGCAAAAGTAGCTGAGAAGATAGATTGTGTTTGTCATGGAAGGAGCGTGACCATTGATTAGGTGCTGAAGTATTGCAATTTGGATTAGGACAGGCGTTAACAAGGAAGAACTAATTACAGGATTAAATAATGCAGCATGTCACTCTCTTGTGTATTATGTTATGTTTTTGTTAAAACAGATCATTTGACTGTTTGTGCTGAGGTCAGCCATTGTCAAACATGGTTCTGCGTCTGTTAAAAGCACCTTGAACCGTGATTCTTGTGAGCGGTTGTATTCTGGAAGGAGCTGGAGACTGAATATAGGCCACAGTGTCTTGTCGTGTATTATTATGCAGTGTGGCTACAAAGAAAAGAGTCTTTGAGAGTACCAAAAATGTGAAGAGGAAAGCAGCCAAACCTCAAGACACTTGGATCAACCTTCCACCTACAGATTTATCCTTTTTCTGTTCCTGAATCTAGCAACATGACATGGATGTGATTAACAAAATTGTAGTTGTATATATCCTGATATCCTGAATGTGGAGAAAATGACCACCCTTCTAAGAAAATACAATGATCAGAGACTCTTTCCAGGTCATTACCCAGGAAAAGCATTATCCCTGTAAATTACCTTTAATCTACTTTCTTCACATTCATCCTCATCTGGTTTACTTGCTACTTACTGCTTCACAAAAAGTCCTTGAATATCCCAGCAGACACCAGACGTCTATGTAACATCAGGTTGACGTTGGACATGACGTCGGACAGACGTTGCATTTTGGTTGAAAATGAAAATCAGGTTGACGTCAATATTTGACGTCAATTTGACGTTGACTTAACGTTGGATTTTGGTTGCACAACCTAAAAACAACAAAATCTCAACGTCAGCTGACGTCGGTATTGGACATCAATTTAACATTGATATTAGACGTTGAATTTACGTTGAATTTTGGTCACCCGACGTCGCAACCAAAATTTAACCAAATATCAACGTCTTATGACATTGTGTGCCTGTTTTGTGCCTGCTGGGATGATTCAAAGATTTGATGCCATGTATTTTGCAAACGTATCTGTATCCATCCTCTAAAGTGCTCTGATCCCACACTTGAGAACTGTCTTCAGGGTTAAGCAAATGTCCAAGTACATCCACGTAATCAACCAGCGTTACTCCATAAAAAAAGTAGCTAACTGCTAGAGCTGGGTAGTAACTGATTACCTTTAATCTGGATTATGTAATCAGATTCCAAAAATTAAGTACTTGTAAATAGATTAAATTACATTTTAAAATACTCATAATCAGACTACAGTTACTTTTTTATGGATTACATGATTACATATTTGCACGTAGATGTTTTAAATTTTAAATTTTCCTTTCTAAAATAGTTTATATACACTCAGAAAGTCTTCCAGATTTGTGGACGTTCACACAGAGATCAGTCATTAATCAGGTGCTACACTGCATTTGAGCACTGGATTTACAAAAATCATTTCAGGTTTAAGAAGTGTTTCAACATTGCATCAGCTACTGATGAGCACATTCATTTTTATTTGAATTATCACTCAGTCGGTAATTTTACCATACATTACTTTGGAAGATGTTTGTCTTTCAAACACATTAAAATGCACACATTCCCAAATTCACCAATTTTTTTGTCATCTGATCCTCTTTCACCTTTTTTATTTGAAGTACACCTGAGATTATAAAATAAATATTTTAATAATGAAGTATCACATTTGCATGTCCACGGTTCTCTGACCTTGGTTATGGTCACATGACAAGCAGGTAAACAAACAAAATATTGCAATTATTCAGTAAGTGTTTTATTTTGAATCATTTAAAACAAAAAAAATATATAATGTTTAATGCACCATGTTGTTGATAACAACAAATATATTTTCTTACTCTTTGTATTTTTATATCAATATGGTACAAGATTATCCTATATAAAACAAATATGAAAAATGAGATCTAAAAGTCTAATCGGATTATATTACCTAAAATGTGTAATGTAATGGATTACGTTACTAAGTACAATTTTTGTCATGTAATTTGGAATCGGTAATGGATACAATTGTATACAATGGATTACAATTTCTAAGTTATCTACCCAGCTCTGCTAGCTGCATTACTTAGTTACTTTTTATGAAAAGTAATGCACTGTTACTTTTGTGTTACTTTTTGTCACCTGAGCTGGGCTTTCTTATTTGACTTTTAATAACAAAGAACCCAAAAGTTTAATTTTTGGCAACTGTAAAAGACCTTTCACACCAAAAGTGAAATGAATAGTCCTCAGGCTGAAGGAAGTGCCTCTGTCTCTGCACTTACTCCTGATTTCTCTCAACACAGAGACTGGAGAGGTGTCAGTCAATAAATGGGAAAACAAAGTAACTGGCGTTACTTATTTGAAAAAGTAACTCTGATATTTTGTTGTAAATTTAAAAGTAATGCTTGAAAAAAGTTACTTGAAAAAAGTAATCTGATTATGTAACTTGTGTTACTTGTAATGCATTACCCTCAACACTGATCATTAGAGACTATATATACAAAAAATGTTGGTCAGTAGTCAAACATTTCTGTGGATTTCCTTTCAGACCAAAACAACAAGGCTCTCTGCTCTCTTTGCCACCACAGACCGATTCTCTATAGCATTATTCTCCACAAACCATTAAGTTACCAGTGTAGTTGACATTTTATAAGATGCTGAATGCCAATCTTTGCCTTACTTAAAGGTGTTATCGCCAGTCGAACAGAGAAGCTGAAAGGCTAAATGAGGAAATTAGCAGATTCCTGTGATGATACAAATTCCAGCTGGACTAAAGGTTTAACAGTAGATGGAATACTACAAGAGCTCTGTGGAAATGCACCTGCTGGCTTATTTCTGATCTCTAAACCTCCACCTTCTTTTGTCTCGGAAACCCACTGAAGTACCAACTGCGAGTGACTGGAATGGACACAGCGAACAGTCCTGGGAGGTTTGATGTGCCAGCTGCAGAAAGCCACATGAATTCCAGTTGACACTGACAGTGCCAACCAACACCTCAGACTTGGAAATAATGTGGCTCCAAATCATGTCCGGCTAAAAGGCATATTTTGTATAATTTAGTGATGGCTTTAAAATGGAATTGATAGAATTTCTATCAAGTTGCACCTATTGCTCTTGAAGACTCTAAGAGAAGGACGTACAGTTTATGAAGGCTAGTATGTATTACAACAGTAATGAGCAGCAATACTCATGTATTCTGGATAACACACACATGTATTTGCTTTGCATGTTTCTTGAAATGCACTCATGTCCCATTGTGTTTCTTCTTTGTTCATGGGGTTCTGGGGATCAATGAATAAATCTTTAGTCAGTCCTGTGACCGTCTGCTTTGGCGTGTAGTTGCTCTAACTTAAGAAACCTGCAAAAAGACCCTATTCAAGTCTCAAACTCCTTTACATCACGAGTTGAAGGGCAGAACACATATTGTACGATTAAACTAGGCGGCAAGCTGATCGCCCCAAAACACTGTCATTTGGGTGTTCCACTCCGTCAACTTATGTTGGACCTAAAATACGTTTTTCCATTTTCAATTATTTTCCACTGGAAAAGAGTGCTTGCCAAGAGTGCAGCTTAAAAAACCACGTCTGCTTGTAAATGCATGTGATATAAAGGCAGGCCTAAGAATCTGGTCTGAAAGCAAATCAGTTCAGGAATGTCCCCTCTGCCCTGTCGGACTGAAATAGTCTCCATCTCCTTTAGTTGTAACTATCTTGACTTTACCGCTCCTATCAGTGTTTGCAAGTGGAGTCTGCTGGCTTTTTACCTTTTAAAACACTCAGACTCAGGCGCTCTATCAACACTTGACCCTTTTCCAGAAGATTGAGATAATATTCAGCTAAGGACATTACGGCACGTATAGAAAATCCTCTGTGTTAGTTCATGCAGTCATCCGGTTTGGAAGACTGCACGCTCTGTGTGAAGCAAAAAGGAGCCAAGCTTTATGCAAACACTGTCGATTTCTAACCCAGAGACTCCTTGGCTCTCTGCTGTGTTTGTGTATGTGTCTGCAAATGTCTGCTTAATGTGTCTGTTTCAGACACTAGTTTAAGGTCAGATTACCAGTGAAGTGAAAAAATTTGGACGGCTTTATGAAACTCAGAGAGCGCTCTCAACATCAACTTCTGAGTTCAAATTCAGGCCAAATACCTTCTGGGATTACAATATAAAATGAGGCAATTTTTTTATGGCTGGTAAAAGATGTTTTAATTTTTTCCCCCCCTTTTTTCCCCCATAGACTTGCATCTTCCTTCCAATTCATTATAGTGCACATTCTTATGAAATCAAAACTGGGTTTTTGTGGCTGTTAGCTTTGAGACCTTCATATAGTTGACAGTCCTTTAGTGGACATGCACTTAACAGTCTCATTTGCTGCTAAACTGACCAAAAATCTTCATCTTGCATGCATGAGTTTATACATTATTTTCTAACACAATCCTCTCTAGGATGAATTTGACCCTTTCCACTAAATTAGCACTACTTTTCTTTTCAACAGCCGCTTGTAAAAGAAATTGGTTGAAATTTATTGTTGAGAATGAAATTTATTCATGAAAGTAATTTTATCCATGGTTTTATCACATGCCTGTGAATCACGTCAAAGCAGGAAACAATCTCACGGGCTCTTTAAAGTTATATTAATGTTTATTTGTTGTTGATTTTCTAGAATGAGCACTCATATAGTCGAGTAATTCAGCAAGTTGACAGCATATGTGTTTGCTGTGAATGTGTGGGCTGTGGTTGCACACTCTGACCAAAAATGTAGTTTTCTACTCAGTAATACCGCAGAGGTCAAATTCTTTCACAAGAAAAATCACACAGAAAATAAACCCCCAGAATAAATGCCATTAGATCAAATCTGAATCTGAAAGTTTATTTACACATCAGATAATACTGTTTTGTGTGTGTTTCAATTGTAGTATTATAAGAACATGATGTGTAAATCTCTTAAAAGCCTCTTATGAGTCCTTGTGGCTGGAGTCGAGAATCTTCTTTGATTTAATATAGTAAATCTGTGATTCAACTATTCTGCTTTTTCATCACTCTCAGCGAGATCCACAGCACTCTCAGTCTGACAGTATCTGATTTTAACAATTGTTTTGTTTAAATAGATTACTTATTTAAAAATTACTAAATTAAATTTCTGCTGTGTTTTGGCGATTACACCAAATATTCTTATGACAATGATCTTGTATTTTGAAATGAGTATAAAAGGAAATGTTCAACCCTAATGAAAACACAATAGCAGGTTTTGAATGTGTTATAAGGGGATCAGTGTTGAGATTTTTTGATTTAAGACTTTTTAATATTTACCACTTGTACAAAATAGTTCATTAGTGAATTAATGTGCTACTGTAATTGAATGTGAATGTAAATGTATTGCAGGGCTTTGCATGCACTGTTCTGTGAAAAGCATGAAATAATGGTCTTACATCAGACAGTGGAGCAGAGCAGTATGGCTGAAAGATGAGAAGAGCAGCCCGACAAGTCTGACTTAATAACTGCACTGAACTTTCCTCTCTGACTGCGCTCATTTCACTCCTGACTAATCAATACACAATGTGTTCCTGGCTCAACAAGCCATTTATTAGAGCAGATTACACTTTAAGTGGACTTATCGCTCTTGTAGGAGTGAGCGTGGCACAGACCTTCATGGAAAATGCTGCTCACAGATCAATCTAATCTAATCTGAGATTTTTTTGTCCAAGGAAGAAGCTCTCATGTCTGGTGTTTTAATCATTGGAATTCATAAAGACGCCCGCTCCCATGTGCTTCACCTTTCCAGAAACAAACGCTACACACTCACTCCAGAGAAACTCAAGTGGGACAAATTCAAGCTGACTTACAAGTAAGAATCCTTTTATATTTTTGTGCATTCGTCTGATATCACAGCCCTCTGTTTGAAACCTGTTAATCCCTGCAGGGCTTCTGCTTTGTTGATATTTCATAACCTATTTATATATATTTTTTTTTTTTTTTTTTTTTCCGTGTTTACCCATGTTAGGAAGCTCTAGGATTTCAAAAGCATGTATCCAAAGGACAATGAGTACAGAATTTGTTTCCCTCTGGTCATACAGTATATTTATGTCATTCATTTGTCACTGGGGTCTTGGTCTGTCAAAGTTTGACCTGGTATAAAACTTCTTTTAATAATTCTTTTAGTAATGTTTCACGTCAGGAAGTTTGGAACAACATGAGTAGATGATGAGAGAATCATTTATCCTCAGGGAATAAATGTACATTTTTTGTTTACTTGTCCATATTTTAATGGGTGCTTTGTGTATTTGTGTAGACTGCTGTCATTTCCAAGGAATCTTTTGAATGCCAGTGACACAAGGAGAGGCATGGCCAAGGCCTTCTCTATGTGGAGCGATGTCTCGCCCTTCAGTTTTCGTGAGGTCCCATCAGATCAAGAGGCCGACATCAAAATCGGTACATCAAAACATTTTTGTTTGTTTGTTTGCTGAAGTACAGATGACAAAGTAGCACAGAATGAGGCAAGTTTGTGGTTTTATGTTTCTGAGAAAAAGGTTTTTCAAGTCTGATCTGGGGTGTTTCCCAAAAGCATAATTAGCCAACTATGGTCACAACTTCTATTATTAACGACATAGTTAAAGGATTTGGTGTTTCCCAAATCTAAAGTTCTAACAAACATTTGCAAACACCATCACAAAATAAGCAAGCTAACATGTAGTTCAATCTATATCTTTCATTCCATACGTATACAATTTCATTCTAAGTCTTTTAGTTTCTTAAGAGAATTAAGAAACATTAAGAGGTCAATCGCGATGGCGCCGCACATGGCAGCCACTGTGCTTAGCTCTCCAGTTGTTTTAGTGTTTTTGTTAGTTTTTCCTGTTTTTTGTTTTGCAAACACGATCAGTTTTACCAGGGAAGAACTGCTGAACATTCAGCAGAACACACCACAAAATCTTCTACCGGTTTTCGAGTATTCGGACGTTTTGCTGAACGTTATAGTTGGCGGAGCGGCGGCGCTGATCAAACGCTTCAGGACGCACAGACGGGGGAAGCGAGCCGGCGCGCTCGTGAAGCTCAGACAGCGCGGATTTAGAACGGCGTTGCCTAGCATCCATCTGGCGAATCTCCGCTCTCTACCCAACAAAACGGACGAACTCCTTCTGCTCTCCCAGACAAACAGGGACTTTTCAAACTCTGCTGCTCTGTGTTTCACGGAAACCTGGCTGAACGACGCCATTCCGGACAGCGAGTTACATCTTCCGAGCTTTCAGCTGTTTAGAGCGGATCGCGAGGCAGAATCAACGGGGAAATCGCGCGGCGGCGGAACGTGCTTTTACATCAATGAAAGGTGGTGTACAGATGTAACTGTGTTAAAGAAGATGTGCTGTTCTGATCTAGAAACGCTCTTCATTAACTGCAAGCCTTTCTACTCGCCGCGGGAGATTCACTCGTTCATTCTGGTGAGTGTTTACATTCCTCCGCAAGCGCACGTGAGCTCCGCTTTACAGAAACTAGCTGATCTGATCACAGAGACTGAGCAACAACACCCGGCCTCTGTTTTAATCATTCTCGGGGACTTTAATAAAGCCAATCTCTCCCGTGAACTGCCAAAATACAGACAGCACATCACATGTCCCACCAGAGACAGTAATATACTGGATCACTGTTACACAGCGATAAAGGAGGCATATCACTCTGTTCCACGGGCAGCTTTAGGACTCTCTGATCACTGTTTAGTTCATCTCATACCGACCTACAAGCAGAAACTTAAATCTGTTAAACCTGTAGTAAAGACTGTAAAGAGATGGACCAAAGAAACAGAGCGGGTTTTACAAGCCTGTTTCTATTCGACTGATTGGAGTGTTTCTGAAACTGCCGCCACCGATCTGGACGAGCTCACAGAGACTGTAACTTCATATATCAGTTACTGTGAGGATATATGCATTCCTACCAGGACTTATTTAACATTCAACAACGACAAGCCATGGTTTACAGCAAAACTCAGACATCTTCGTCAAGCCAAAGAGGATACCTACAGAAATGGGGATAGAGCCTTGTACAATCAGGCCAGGAATACACTGAACAAGGAGATTAAAGTGGCTAAAAGGACCTATGCAAAAAGGTTAGAAGATCAGTTCACTTCGGATAACCCAGCTTCAGTGTGGAAAGGTCTGAAAGCCAGCACCAACTACAAAACACCATCCCCCAGCACTGAGGCGAATCAACAACTTGCTGAAGACCTGAATGAGTTCTATTGTAGATTCGAAACCACCCACACCCATTCTGCCCATCTCTCTACACAACCGTTAACACCTCCAGCAACCCCCCTCTCCCCCCCTCCTCCACTGCAGATCAGTGAAGATGATGTGCGCCAGGTCTTCAGAAAGAACAAAAGAAGAAAAGCACCAGGCCCAGACGGTGTGACACCAGCCTGTCTGAAAACCTGTGCTGACGAGCTGGCCCCCATCTTTTCACAAATCTTCAATAGATCTCTGGAGTTGTGTGAAGTCCCTGTCTGCTTCAAACGCTCCACCATCATCCCCGTCCCAAAGAGCCCCAAGATAACAGGACTTAACGACTACACACCTGTGGCACTAACATCGGTCGTCATGAAGTCATTTGAAAAACTGGTTCTGGCTTATCTGAAGGACATCACAGGACCCCTACTGGACCCCCTGCAGTTTGCTTACCGAGCAAACAGGTCCGTGGATGATGCAGTCAACATGGGACTGCATTACCTCCTGCAACACCTGGACAAATCAGGGACTTATGTGAGGATCCTGTTTGTGGACTTCAGCTCGGCCTTCAACACCATCATTCCAACACTCCTCCAGACCAAACTAACCCATCTCTCTGTTCCTAGCTCTATCTGTCAATGGATCACCAGCTTTCTGACAGATAGGCAACAGCTAGTGAGAATGGGGAAATTCATGTCAAACAGCCGCATCATCAGCACTGGCGCCCCTCAGGGATGTGTTCTCTCCCCACTGCTCTTCTCCCTCTACACCAACGACTGCACCTCTAGAGACCCCTCTGTCAAGCTCCTGAAGTTTGCAGATGACACCACACTCATCGGCCTCATCCAGGATGGTGATGAGTCTGCTTACAGACAGGAGGTTGAGCAGCTGGCTGTCTGGTGCAGTCTAAACAACCTGGAGCTCAACACGCTCAAAACTGTAGAGATGATAGTGGACTTCAGGAGGAACCCCCCTGCTCTCTCCCCACTCACCATCATGAACAGCACTGTGGCAGCAGTGGAGACATTCAAGTTCCTAGGGTCCATCATCTCCCAGGACCTGAAGTGGGACACTCACATTGACTCCATTGTAAAAAAGGCCCAACAAAGGTTGTACTTCCTTCGCCAACTGAGGAAGTTTAACCTGCCACAGGAGCTGCTGAAACGGTTCTACTCAGCCATCATCGAGTCTGTTCTGTGCACATCAATAACTGTCTGGTTTGGCTCAGCTACAAAATCAGACACCAGAAGATTACAGAGAACGATTCGGACTGCCGAAAGGATTATTGGTGCTCCCCTGCCCACCCTTCAAGAACTGTATACATCCAGAGTGAGGAAAAGAGCTCAGAAAATCACTCTGGATCCCACACATCCAAGCCATCCCCTCTTTGAACTCTTGCCATCTGGTCGGCGCTACAGAGCACCAAATACCAGGACAGCCAGGCACAAGAACAGTTTCTTCCCCCAGGCAATCTATTTAATGAACAGTTAAATGTTCCCCCCATTATGCAATAACAATGTGCAATAATCTAATATACCTGTTACCACCTCCATCTTATCACATCCCTGCTTTTCATTCTATTCTATTCCATTTTATCATCTATAGCACAACTGTACATATCACTTATTTATCTCTCAATTTATTTTTTTCAAATTTTTATTTATATTTACGTGTAATTTTTGTTTTTTTTTTTCTCATTATATTTTTATTGTCTGTGTGCTGTTGTTGTCTCTGTGTACTGGAAGTTTATGACACAAAAACAAATTCCTTGTATGCACAAGCATACTTGGCAATAAAGCTCATTCTGATTCTGATTCTGATTCTGATTAAAGCACTGTTTTTGAAGAGTGCGCATGTGTGTACGTGATCTAGTACTGTGGGGGAACCCTGGAGTGACGTAAGCAAACCAGCAAAATAATGGAGAACAAAAGCAGCAAAGTAGTCTTGACTGGTGGTGAACGTTTTGAACTCGCTGGAAGTTGTGTTTGAGTCAGTTAAATTAAGTTAAATGGGACTGATTCTGATTTGTATTATAGACAGTGTTTGGCAGTAACTAATTACATTAATAATATTACTTTGTGCAGTAACTAGTAGTGTAACTAATTACTAATAAGATTTCAGTAATACTATTACAGTTACCATCCATAAAACAGCTCATTACGTAGTAACTTTTGATGCCTCAACCCCTACTGAATTGAAGTCCAACCATCCAATAATTCCTAGATTTACAGTCAAACAAAAAATTATTCAGACACCAGATATTATTTTTTATTTTTTATATATTTTTTTTTTACTAGTGGGTGCAGGACACTGTAGTTCATTTATGTAAGTGAGGATAGCAAAATAAAGTAAACTGTGACATATTATACCCAAAAATTATTCATACAGTGGACTACCAGTAAAATTGATAAAAAAAAAAAAATCTGGGACCAAAAATTTGATTTGACACCATGTTTTGTTACATACCTTTCTGTCAAAATTATCAGAATCAGAATCAGAATCAGAAGATTCTGATTCTGATAATTCAGAATCAGAATCAGAATGAGCTTTATTGGCCAGGTATGCTTACACATACAAGGAATTTGTTTTTGTGACAGAAGCTCTAAAGTGCAACAGAAAGACAGCAACAGGACAGGACACAGATAATAAAAGAATAATATACAAATAGGCAATGTACAAATAGCAAAAACACAATATATAATATAGACAATTATGGTGTACAGGTCTAATATGTGCAAATCTGAAATGAAAAAATAAGTATGTGTGTTGAATAAATAATTTATAATAGTGTTGTGTGTTCCACGTTTAATGTCAAGTGTTCATGAGATGGATTGCCTGAGGGAAGAAACTGTTCCTGTGTCTGGTCGTTCTGGTGCTCAGAGCTCTGTAGCGTCGACCAGACGGTAACAGTTCAAAGAGGGAGTGTGCTGGATGTGAGGGGTCCAGAGTGATTTTGCCAGCCCTTTTGCTCACTCTGGATGAGTACAGTTCTTGGAGAGTGGGGAGGGTTGTACCAATGATTCGCTCAGCAGTCCGGACTACCCTCTGTAGTCTTCTGAGGTCAGATTTGGTAGCTGAGTTGAACCAGACAGTTATTGAAGTGCAGAGGACGGATTCAATGATGGCGGAGTAGAACTGATTCAGCAAGTCCTGTGGCAGGTTGAACTTCCTCAGCTGGCGAAGGAAGTACAACCTCTGCTGGGCCTTTTTCACAATGGAGTCTATGTGATTGTCCCACTTCAGGTCCTGGGAGATGGTGGTGCCCAGGAATCTGAATGACTCCACTGCAGTCACAGTGCTGTTCATGATGGTGAGTGGGGGAAGTGCAGGGGGGTTTCTCCTGAAGTCCACGATCATCTCCACAGTTTTGAGCGTGTTGAGCTCCAGGTTGTTAAGACTGCACCAGACAGCCAGCTCCTTAACCTCCTGTCTGTAGGCAGACTCGTCACTGTCCTGGATGAGGCCGATCAGTGTGGTGTCATCTGCAAACTTCAGGAGCTTGACAGAGGGATCTTTAGAGGTGCAGTCGTTAGTGTACAGGGAGAAGAGCAGTGGGGAGAGAACACAGCCCTGAGGAGCTCCAGTGCTGATCGTACGAGTGCTGGATGTGTATTTTCCCAGCCTCACTAGCTGCTGCCTGTCTGTCAGGAAGCTGGTGATCCACTGACAGACGGAGGTGGGGACGGAGAGCTGAGTTAGTTTATTCTGAAGGGTGTCCGGGATGATGGTGTTAAAAGCGGAGCTGAAGTCTACGAACAGTATCCTCACATAAGTCCCTGATCTGTCCAGATGCTGCAGGATGAAGTGCAGTCCCATGTTGACTGCATCATCCACAGACCTGTTTGCTCTGTAGGCAAACTGCAGGGGGTCCAGTAAGGGTCCAGTGGAGGACTTTAGATAAGCCAAAACCAGTCTTTCAAATGACTTCATGACCACAGATGTTAGAGCCACAGGTCTGTAGTCATTAAGTCCAGTAATTTTGGGTTTCTTTGGAACGGGGATGATGGTGGAGCGTTTGAAGCATGAGGGGACTTCGCACAGCTCCAGAGATCTGTTGAAGATCTGTGTGAAGATGGGGGCCAGCTGGTCAGCACAGATTTTTAGGCAGGCTGGTGACACACCGTCTGGGCCTGGTGCTTTTCTTCTTTTGTTCTTCCTGAAGACCTGGCGCACCTCATCTTCGCTGATCTGAATTGCAGGTGTGGGGGAGAGGGGGGTTGCTGGAGGTGTGAATGGTTGTGTGGAGAGGTGTTCAGGGCGGGTGTGGGGTGTTTTTTCAAACCTGCAATAGAACTCATTCAGACCGTCTGCCAGGTGTTGATTCTCCAGAGTGCTGGGGGATGGTGACTTGTAACTGGTGATTTCTTTCATACCTTTCCACACTGAAGCAGAATCACTGGAAGAGAATTTTTTCCTTAGCTTGCCGGAATAATTCCTCTTTGCCACTCTGATCTCCTTTTCCAGTGTGTATTTGGCCTGTTTATACAAGACTTTATCCCCCTTTCTGTAAGCATCTTCTTTGGCCTGACGGAGCTGTCTGAGTTTTGCAGTGAACCACGGTTTGTCGTTGTTGTAAGTTAGATGAGTCTTGGTAGGAATGCACATATCCTCACAGAAACTGATATAAGATGTTACAGTCTCTGTGAGCTCATCCAGATCATTTGCGGCAGCTTCAGAAACAGTCCAATCAGTAAGAGAGAAACAGGCTTGTAAAACCCACTCTGTTTCATTAGTCCATCTTTTAACAGTTCTTAATACAGGTTTTCCAGATTTGAGTTTCTGCCTGTAGGTTGGTATAAGATGAACCAAACAGTGATCAGAGAGTCCTAAAGCTGCTCGTGGAACAGAGTGATATGCGTCCTTTATCGCTGTGTAGCAGTGATCCAGTATATTACTGTCTCTGGTGGGACATGTAACATGCTGTCTGTATTTTGGCAGTTCACGGGAGAGATTGGCTTTATTAAAGTCCCCGAGAATGATTAAAACAGAGTCCGGGTGTTGTTGCTCAGTCTCTGTGATCATATCAGCGAGTTTCTGTAAAGCTGAGCTCACGTGCGCTTGCGGAGGAATGTAAACACTCACGAGAATGAACGAGCAAAACTTCCGCGGCAAGTAGAAAGGCTTACAGTTAATGAAGAGCGTTTCTAGATCTGAACAGCACATCTTCTTTAACACAGTTACATCTGTACACCACCTCTCATTGATGTAAAAGCACGTCCCGCCGCCGCGTGATTTCCCCGTTGATTCTGCCTCGCGATCTGCTCTAAACAGCTGAAAGCTCGGAAGATGAAGCGCGCTGTCCGGAATGGCGTCGTTCAGCCAGGTTTCCGTGAAACACAGAGCAGCAGAGTTTGAAAAATCCCTGTTTGTCCGGGAGAGCAGAAGGAGTTCGTCCGTTTTGTTGGGTAGAGAGCGGAGATTCGCCAGATGGATGCTAGGCAACGCCGTTCTAAATCCGCGCTGTCTGAGCTTCACGAGCGCGCCGGCTCGCTTCCCCCGTCTGCGCGTCCTGAAGCGTTTGACCAGGGCTACAGCTCCGCCAACAACAATGTCCAGCAAAACGTCCGAATAATCAAAAACCGGTAAAAGATTCTGTGGTGTGTTCTGCCGAATGTTCAGCAGATCATCCCTAGTAAAACTGATGGTGTTTGAGAAACAAAAAACAGGAAAAACGAACAAAAACAGTACAAACACTGAAGAGCAAAGCACAGTAGCTGCCATCTGCGGCGCCATCTTAGAGTGACATTATCTGACATTATCAATTTTATTCTGACACAGTTTAAACCTTGAGATCTTGTCATATTTTATTATCATTTTCTAAACTATAGCGAATAAACTGAGAATGTGAGAAATGTTGAAGGTGTCTGGTTTGACTGTATTTTCATAATTTTCACGACTCACGAACACATGAAGTCACCAGTGCAACAGGAAAGCTTGGAATATGGAAAAGCTTACATTCAGCAGATAGAAATATTGCCATTACATTGATTTTGTCAAGAGAAAAGATGATCTGAACACTGATGTGTAAGTTGTGGCATTACTTTACTCTGGCATTGCATGGCCTACCCACATCTCTCTCAGAAAATGAAACATTGAAACATGAGGTTAATACAACACTTTTACTTAAACGTCACTATCAATCACCTCTGAGTGTTTGTAATAACTTTTGACTGCAATCAAGTGTGGATTTTGGTCAAATGATGAGACAGAAATATATTGTAAGTAATATTTCAGAATAATTTTTTTGGGGTAAGATATACAATTACAACTTCTGTGGGGCGTGAAGGAAAAATAATGTAACTAGTAGTGTAACTAATTACTGTTGCTAGAAAGTAATAAGTAATAATATTACTTTTGAAAGGAGTAACTAGTAACAAGTAATAAATTACATTTTTTGAGTAATAAACCCAACACTGATTATAGACACAGAAACATAAAAAAATTGGATATATCATCTTTGGTATAATGCGTATAGGAGAGGATGAACTATTGAAATCTTTGAATTGTATTGGTTGGTTGACTTTCGTCAGGCTTCTACTCTGGAAACCACACCGACTGTCTGCAGTCTTACCTGCACCACTGTTTCGACGGCATCACCGGAGAACTGGCCCACGCCTTCTTCCCTCAGACCGGAGAGATCCACTTTGATGATGATGAGTACTGGATTCTGGGGAACATGCGCTTCAGCTGGAATAAAGGCACGTGCTGTTTTCTCCCCATTGAGTGAAAACTGGAATCTGATTATTTACTTGCCTTACTACCATGCTGTAGAAATGGTCCAGCAAGCTTCTTGGGTGTCACAATTTTAAGAAATATTCATTATGCCAAAATAAATATAGAGACACCATAAAATAGACCAGAAAGAACATATCAAAAACCCTACTTATCATTAGTTTAGACTGTAAACAAGAGCCTTTAAGAAGCATTAAGAAGCACAATTTTGTTTTTAATTAAATCTTTAACAAGTACAATCAATCACACTGGAAGATTTAAATCTGTGCTTGTGCTGCCAACGGCCCAAAAAGAGCAGTTTTTTTGTATAGGTATGAAACAGTTTCACAAACAACCACACAGTTATTTCTGTTACAAAATTCAAATGATCACAGACGTTTAAAGTGCCCCTATTCTGGGTTATGAAAGGTTCATATTTTGGTTTTGGGAGTCCACAACAACAGGTTGACATGCATGCAAGGTTAAAAAAAAAAATAATAAAAAAAAAATAAAAACACTTTCATTTTCTTATAATATGCATTTATTTTTTTACATTATTTGCTCAACGACTCCCAAACGATTCGTTCAACGATTCATTTTTCCAAACCCCTCCTTTGATTGGTCGATTTCATTTAAAGCAGTGTTTGTGAGCTTTTAACGCTCCAAAAGCGGCACCTAGTGGCAAAGAATGAATTTGCATTTTCATTCAGACCAAAACCAACAAGTGGCGGGCAATATGCTAATGTTTCATGTTGACATCAAGATGAAACGGCCTGGGATTAGTTTTAAAAACGACTCGTCTCAATGATTCAGAGTCAACTCTTTCTTTTGAGAGACAACAACTTTATACACGGTTTACTTTCAGATTTAAAACTTTGTTTTCATTCACTTAGAGCTGTGTTACACACTGCATGAAAGGTAATTTTCAAAAATCCATAATAGAAGCATTTTAATAAAGTTTAAAAATGCGTATAAACACTGATGTCTATGGTAACAATAAAAATAAATTAAATCACCATTTGAAAGTAACCAAGTGTCAAATAAAGATTGTGATTATATTGTTACGCCAGTAGGTGGCGACAAGTGTCTGTTACAAATGTAATTGTCATTGAATCCTTTATTCAAGAGATTCATTCAAAAATGTTGATTCATCCATTACTGAAACAAGTGAAGTCTTTATGAGCGAGTCATTGAATCATTCATTCATTCAAAAAAAAAAAAAAATTAAAAAAATTCTTAAAATTAATTACACATTTAAAAAAAAATGCAGCAATCAACATTTTATTAGAACCTCTAGTAAACTGCATGTTATTTTGTTTTTTTCATGATTTCTGCAGCTCTATGCTCAGGGGTTAAGAAGAAGAAGCCAATTTGACCTGTACGTGTTTGTGTTTGTGTCTGTGATTGTCGTTGTATTCAGGAGTGTGGCTGACAGATCTAGTTCACGTGGCAGCTCATGAGATCGGTCATGTACTGGGTTTGATGCATTCCCAGAATCGCAAGGCTTTAATGCACCTCAACGCCACACTGACAGGCCGCAAACTCATCACTCAAGATGAGGTTTGGGGCTTACATCGACTCTATGGTATTTTACTCAAAAGCACAAATAAACATCAGAAATAACTATACAAACTGGATTTCTTGTGTCATCCTATTGCATTTCTACAGTTGACACCTGACACCTTATTTCCTGTTTTCCTGCAGGATGTTTGGATCGATTATTTATCTGTCCTGCCTGGGCAAGGAAGGGTTATTGTGACAGCAAGAGGATACTCATGCAGAAACACTGTCCTTCCAGCTGTGACTTCTGTTATGGTAAGAGGCCTGTTATTCAGACCAGGAATAACCAAAAAAAAAAAAAAAAATTGTGTATAGAAAAATCGTGAGACCAGTCAGACCTAAACAATATATAGTGTGGTCCTCATTGCAGCATATTCTGGTCAATTCTGCCTGCTTAGACATAAGAGACCATCTGAAATACATGTATAGCAACTAACCATGGATTGTTTTGTTATTGCATGTTGTTTAGGGGAGAGATTAATAGAGTATACTACAATAATAGACCGGTATCAAACATGTATTTTTAAAATTTGGTAAATACCTGTAATGGTGCGGTAATCTCCGCAAAATTTTCATCTAAAATTGTTTACTAGGCTGAGATGTGTGAAATGTGTTTTTAACAAACAAGCTAACAAAAGAAAAGTGGTGTGGAACAAGTTTTTATGCCAAGTGCTCTAGGTGAGAATCAAACCCTAATCGTCCAGACAGGGTCGGACCCAAGTGCACTTTAGGTGCTTTCAGACTGCATAGTTTTAGGAACTTAGTTCTAGGAACTAGCCACCAGGATCGTTCCTAGAGAACCAATTTCTCCCTCGGGCCGTTTTTACATGGCTTTTTAAAAATGCCAGGTAGCCAGTGTTTCGTATGTATTTAGCCAATCACCATACACACTATCAGTGTCACTGATAGTTCCTATAGAACTGTTTTAGACCCTACTCTGAAGTAGGAGCTAATTTAGTTCCCGTAAACAGAGTTCCTAGAACTAAATACGTTCCTAGTTCCCGTGGTGCGAACACGCCAAAAAGCGGGAACTTCCACCAATATATGTAGGAACTATGAAAAGGTTCCTCCGGTGTGAAAGTGCCTATTAATTATGAACTCTACATATCTTTAATGCCTTTACTGTGGTATTCAGTCAAATGATACAAAAATGGCTTAAAGATTCAACAAAGAGAACTAAACCTTCACAGAAGCTGGCTAACAATAAGGGAAAGCTCAAGACTGAACACGTGTATTTACTAGTCTTAACATAAATAGAGAAAAACAAGTGAAAACAATCATTATTGATTGGCAACTAAACTAGAAAACCCCAAGAACATAATGTTATCTAGTAGCCGAAAAGGTCAGTTCTTGCAGAAGTCTTATAGGAGTCCCTCTGCTAGGTACAGCTCCTGATGTTCTTTGAACCACAGTTGGGTAGCAGCAAATACTGGGTTTTTTCACAGAGCAGTCGAAAGTCCAGCAGTCAATGAACAGTGTATGTTGATTGACTGCCAGTGATGTGTGGCACATGGGGTTGGGATTGGAGACAGAGGGACAAGAGACATGATGTGAGAGATGGGATGAATGCGCATTGATCTGGGCAGCAAGAGCCAGAAAGAAAAAAGGTTAATCTTTCAGAAGATCTTGAATGAACCAATGAAATGAGAGGCCAGTTTCTGACACTCAACAGGAAGTAGGAGATCGCTTGTTGAGAACCAAACCCTCTGACCTGGACAGAGTAGTGGCATTGGACTGTGTGCTGATTAGTCTATTCCTGTTAAGAGCATCTATATACAGTACGGCTTTCCTTGCACTCCACCATGCAAGTTGACATCTCTGGACCAGTTGCGTTGCAGGTGGTACAAAGACCTCAGACTCCAGCTACGGAAAGAAGGAATAAATTCAAAGGGAGATATACCTACAGAGGAATGAAACCAGGTGTTGTGAGTGAACTGTACCCAAATCAGACATGACAGGCTAATGGATTCTTCAATGAAAGAACTGAAAGCATTTCAAAATAGGGCTAACTGTTAACTGTGACTCCCTGTCAGAGACTATGTTTTGGGGATGCTGTGAATCTTGAAAACAAGTTGCATCACAATTTCGAATGGCTGGCTGGCAGTGGGGAGCTTAGTGGGACACCTTCTCCAGCCAGTGTCTTCATTCTTCAAGTGACAACTTTGAGAAGAGACAAAACAGCTCCAAACCCTATGTCCGAGGCATCTACATCCAATATAAAGGGCAACTAATGATCTGGGAAGGTGAGTATAGGTGGAACTCAATTGCTGCTTTAGCTGTCTAAATGCCCAGCCAGCCTTCTCAGTCTCCTTGGTCATAGAAGTTGCCTATAGGTCTTTGTAGTTAGATCAGTAAGGGGTTCTGCAATGGTGCTAGTTACTAATGAACTGTCTGAAAAAATGGGCAAAACCTAGGAAGGATTGGACCTGTTTGACAAAGCAGGGTTGTGGCTGAGGCATTATCCAGCCTGAATGGCATTACTTGATATTCAGAATGGCCAGTAGGGGTGTTGAAGGCAGTCTTGTGAAGGCACAAGGTGTTCTAGAGACCCAGTTTGGTGAAGATTGTTGCACTCTGAAGAAGTTCAAAAGTGCCGTGTGGCCAAGTATGGTGCCTTATATTCTGAACTTGTGATCTGGATTTAGCCCATCCAAGTGCGCACACACACAGTAGTGAACACACATCCAGAGCAGTGGGCAACCATTTTTTGCTGCGGTGCCCGGGGAGCAATCAGGGGTTCAGGGACTTGCTCAAAGGCACCTCAGTCATGGTTATTGAAGGTGGAAGAGAGCACTAAATTCCTGCTGGTACTGAGGCTCAAACCCATGACCATCAGGTTACAAGTCCAAATCTCTAACCATTAGGCTACGACTGTAATCATTACCAATAATACAGTAATCATTACCAATAATGGGCATCAGGTCTTTAGCTTGAACCAGTTAAGCCTCTGTTAATTTATGGTGGGGATGAGACTGCCATCCTCCTTTCTTATAAAGAAGAAACCATCCCCAGCTGGTGATGGTGGGACAAATAAACCAATTGTCAAGGACCTCACTGATGTACTTCTCCATGGCGGTTCTCTCTGGAGCAGAAAGTGAAAAAAGGACAGGCTTGTGAAGGTTCCAAGCAACTTAATGGCACAGTCATAGGGTCTATAGCAGATCTTCCTGCATACTTCAGTTCCAACCATGCTCTAACACACTGGCCTACTATTTTTAAGTAATCCTAAAAACCCAGATGGTTCAGGTGTGTTTGATTAGGTTTGGAGCTAGCCCCCCACGAGCAGGGTTGGCTACCCTTGGTCTATTGGATGGAAAAGTCACTGCACTACTTCGGAAGAGGCCAGCAACTCTGGAGAAACTCTGGTGTCAAATTGGAAGAGTCACTAGTGGTTTGGGATTAACAGGCAGTAGTTTGAGGGGATGGCAGATTAACAAGAAACGTAACAATCAGAGCTCCATATAGTCCCAGATCCAGAGGACCAATTAATCTGTCATCTAAGGATGTAGGGAAACTCAGGTCAGTTAATTAATCAGGAAAAAAAAAAAAAAAACCAGAATTTCTTCATTATGATGGCCTAGGTGGAGGAGTGTAGGGCAGGGGCATCCCATCCAACAAGTTATGATCAGAGGTAGCTTTGATGAAGCCTTAAGCTGTTTGAAAAGTGGAAAGTCCATAAAGTTTCCAACTGCACCCAAATTAATGAAGGCCTGGAGATAATGCTATCCAGGCTCATCGGAAATGTAAAACTCAAAAAACGTACCTGTGCGTACGAATTGCTGCAGTTTCCAGTTGAAATGAACAGTAGAGGCAGTAAAACAACGGACAACTCAGACAACATTTATTCCTTTCACACAAAATATGATTTACAGGGCCAGAGTTTAGATTAAGAAGGCATTATGTCCGCACAATTCCTTGCACAATATTATGACTTGAAAACAATTTTAACATGCTAGGAGATTTGAAAACTGATTCTTTTGAATGTTAGTATCACATACACAGCTTCATATGTATGGGTTTTCTAATTCAGTAGGTTTATCAGTAGGTGTATTGCAGAAACATTGCCATTAGCGTATTTCCAATGAGCCTGGGTTGAGATTATGTCATTGGTTTCCTAGGAAGGGAGAGACATTTCAGGGAGTCATACAGTTTTAACCAGGTAAACATTTTCACACTGTCTTTTAAAGTATACTCCATTGACCGTGAACATGAATGGATATGCTCGATGCATGCACACTGTGCAGTCACACTCCACATACAAGCATCCATGATCATGTGTGATATTTCATTTGTGAACCCTTATCCTTAAACCTGACTGAATATGAAAATTCAAATGTGAAGTGGGCTTTGGTGTTTTAGATGCATGGAGATTTTGTGGAGAATTTTCTGATTCCCCAGCCTATAGTACATAACAGTGTCATCATGTTCTGACTTCAGTGATGCTGCCACTCCAAAAATGTAGTACTTCTATGAATAGAGATTCTTGGAGCCAACAGAGGTGAGGGAGTGAGGTCACCTGCAACACTGGGAGTGAACAAGAGTGAACAGTCAGAAAGACTTTCAAACGACAGGAGTAATGTTAGTTCATTCCACTGCCAGCTACCATTATGTTCTGGATAAATAATCAGTTGTGCAATCTTATTTCATTTTCATTTTCAAACAGAATTCCCTTTTCCCACTGCCCTGCCAACCCCAACTCCCCCACGGACAAAACACAAGTTTGTTGTGGAGGGAAAGAACCTCACCTTCCGCTGTGGTAAGAAGATAGCAGCCAAGAAAGGAAAAATCTAGTGAGTTCTTGCTTTTCTACACACAGATAGTAACTTCCATACCCATGCTGATTCTGACAATGTTTATTACAGTGCCTATAAAAATTATTTGCCCCTTCGTGGTTTTCATGTTTTATTGTTCATTGAAGCACAGAGGATTTCACTTGGTGTTTTTGACAGAAATATTCACCCCTTAATATGGTCGCACACCAAACAAAAAGCGCAGCACAGACCCGCGCCATGGCTAGGACAATACGGACTTTATTCAAGCCACAGAAAGAGGTTTTCCTGAAAAATGCACAATACGTGATCTTCCAGCATAGGGTGAAGTCATTATATGCATTAACAATAATTCGGGATAAATGTGATTTAATGGAAAACTATATGAATAACGCTCTGTGGAGCCATAGCTGGGCACTGTGGACAGATGCAGAGTGGAACCGCCTGTGTGTGTAAAATGATAGAAACAATGTGTTCAAATTGTAAAAATGTGGTGCATCGCTGTGCTTCTCGTCTGGTGTGCGACCCCCTTTAAAGTCAGTAATTGGTATTGTAGATACAATTCCAGCCATAAGTCTGTTGGCCCTCCAGGAGCAGGACTGCACACATCTGCCTGATAAAGAGATGGCCTGGGCATATTTTTATGCAAATTACTTAACCCAATCATGTATGGATGCACCTGTAGTGAATCTTAATGACATTTTTAAAATTATTATTGTAAGAAGTGTTCGTGCTTGTTTAAACCAGGGCTGGGCAACTCTGGCCCTCTAGGTCCACTGTACTGCAGAGTTTCATTCTTATGAAATTGGTTTTTTTGGACTTTATCTTTGTAAACTTTCAGATCATATTTTCCAACCCAGTTCTGGAGGCACATCAACAGTTCACATTTTGGATGTCTCCCTTATATGACCAATCCATTTCAGGTCCATTTCAGAGTCTCTACTAACAAGATCATGAGTTGAAAATGTGAACTGTTGGTGTGCCTCCAGGAGTCATTTTCTGCCAATCACTTTATTCCTCTGAGACTCAATGCTGTAAAACAAAAATCTTTTTACAGGCTCTGTAAGTGATGTTAGTTCTGAAGATTTGCAAGATTTGTTTAGAATTTGGATGTTTTTAGGGAGAAAATGTTTTAAAGCATAAATGAGATTTGTGTTTGTTACAAATGTCCTAACCTGAAGCATTCTCTCACACCGATAGTTGGTATAAAGACGGCGAGCTTCTTGACTTCTCTCATCCCGGCTACATTTCCCTGAAAGATGACCACATCACTATTGTGGCAAATGCCATCAATGAGGGCACATACACCTGCATCGTGAGGAAGAAGAACAAGGTGCTGACCATGTACTCTTGGAGGGTACGAGTGCGCTTCTGAGGACCCGAGATGCTCCTAGAGCGCGAATCATATCCAGAACATTAGCTCAGACCAGATCCACAGCAGCATCCTCTCATGCTTGTCTCCTGATTGGAAGAGTAGGTTCTGACATCACTCGTCTCAGGATAGCTGTAGCATCGAGGAAACCACGGGATCAGGGTTAAAGTTCACCACAGTACTGTGGAACATCACTCACTTGGGCACATATTCATGTCAATTCTTACACATTGCCAAATGTTTTAATATCAGGGTTTTTACTTTGTGTTGTAAATACAGTTCTTATTTGCCAAATAAAACTATTTATTCTGTCATTTGAAGCCTTCAGTTAATTCAGAATTACATGATGCCACTGAAATCCATAAAAAATGTATGAAGTTTGGGGGGGAAAATACAGTGGGGTCTAAAAGGTCTGAAAACGCTGGTTGAAACGGCTCGATTCCTGAAAATTACAAATAATTAAACTGAAAAAAGTAGATACGTTTCTAAATGCCTTACTAGATTGTGTCTCTCTTATGCTTTAATGACAACAGAACTAGAGTTGGCATGAACAAAACCTGATGATTCATAATATCCAGCATGTTCTGAAGTTGTTCATTTTACATCAGTATTAATCTTTACATTTAATCTTAAAACATGTATTTCTTGCTTTAAAATGTTCAATGTTTCCAAGTGTCTTCTCATATTACACAGATAACCAACATGACTCTCACTATATTCCACTAGCACTTTCTTTTCATAGACAAAATAATCAACTAAAAAAAAAATACTGGTAGTGACCCAAGGCCTATTCTAGTTTGTGATTTCAATTCATTTTTAAATCAAATTGGTACTCCCCCCATTTCTTATCCATTTTAACTCATGCTGATATTAATTGTCACCTTGTGTAAGATGCCACCCATCAGCACATTGGCTCGCATTACATGCCGCAGAACATTTATTTGGAATCTTGTAGACATGGCAGCAATTTAAAGAGTGGAAAAGCTAGTGGAAAACAAATGGTCATGAGGGTAGACGGCTCACTCCTGAATTCCCCTTTTACAGCTGGAAACAAACGATTAGAGACCTTATATAATGTGAGGAGCAAGTGGGGTTTTCACTTTAGAAAAATGACTTGGACATTTTCTCTATACTGAAGAATATTCAGGAGATTTTCTCACACAAAAGAATATACAGCTATATTGTTCCAAACCCATAGGACACACAGTGCAGAACACAAAAGGAGGATTTTTGAAGAATATGATGGCTGCTCTACAGCATACTGAAAGTGAAGGGAGACTGGATCTGTCAAGCTCCGAAATGACAAAAATCATTAAAGTTTCAAACCCAAACAAAACTTGAAGGTGAGACTAAAGTGCTTTTAACTTACACCTTCCTTCTTGTGTTTCATTAACCGCTCTGCCAGTTTCATTCAGACGATACCTGTTCCCTTTCTCCCTCCCACCTCTCATCTGTGTCATCCTTTTTCTCCTCTCCCACCCAGTTCTCATCAATGGATATGAATGCTACCGCAGACACTTTATGCTCCACTTTAATCAGAATCAGAATCAGAAATAGCTTTATTCGCCAGGTGTGCGCAAACACACAAGGAATTTGTTGTGGTTTTTTAAGGTGCTCCTGATACATGCATACATACATACATACACATCTGACATGAGAACAGAAAAAACGTAAATAGTAAGACTTAACAATAAACAATATTAATGTGTATTAATCTGGAACAGATTTATGTACAGATTTGTGGATTATTTAGTCTATATACAGCTGTATAAATAAGAGATATGCATATGTATTTACATAATACTTGAGAAAGAGGCAATAATTAAAGATGTAGAATGAATTATGGAAATGAATTACAGAACACAGGTAATGCTTCATGTGTTAGCTGTTTAAGCTGGAGATGGCATGGGGGAAAAACTGTTTTTATGCCTAGATGTTCTAATGCACAGAGATCTGAACCATCTGCCTGAAGGGAGAAGTGCAAACAGGTTGTGGCCGGGGTGAGAGGGGTCTTTGATGATGTTACCTGCCCGTTTCTTCACTCTGGAGTTGTACAAGTCCTGAAGGCTGGGCAGGTGCACATCAATGATCTTTTCTGCTGTCCTAACAGTCCATTGCAGTCTTCTCATATCTGATTTGCTGGCTGACCCAAACCAGACAGTTATGGAAGAGCACAGAACCGACTCAACAGCTGAGTAAAACTGTGTATCTGCGCCTGTGGCAGGTTGAACTTTTTCAGCTGACGAAGGAAGTACAACCTCTGCTGGGCCTTTTTCACAATGGAGTCAATGTGAATGTCCCACTTCAGGTCCTGGGAGATGGTGGTTCCCAGGAATCTGAATGACTCCACTGCAGCCACAGCGCTGTTCATGATGGTGAGTGGGGGAGCAGGGGGGTTTCTCCTGAAGTCCACTATCATCTCCACAGTTTTGAGCGTGTTCAGCTCCAGGTTGTTGTGACTGCACCAGACAGCTCAACCACTTAACATTCTGTCTAGACAATATCTGTCCTCTCTTTTACAGGCCAGTGCATACTAGTCGCTCCAATCTCTGGCTATCTGATGTTCTCAGTGAACCTCGGTTCAAACTCAGGGCTGTAGAGGGAAAATGGTACAAATCAAAAGTTTTTAGCACTTCACACCCAAGAACTCAGACCATCAACCATCAGATTCTTCTGTCCACCCTCTCATTATTGGGAATCATAGGAGCTCCACTTCACTGGTTTGAATCCTATCTCACAGGGGAGGGGAGGTATCCAAAGCACATCAACTGGTCACTGGGGTTCCTCAGGGATCCTTTCTAGGACCCCTCCTATTCTCCATATACACTACATCACTGGGACCCATCATACAGGCACATGGCTTCTCCTACCATTGCTATGCTGATGATACACAACTCTAGCTTTCATTTCAACCAGATGATTCAACGGTAGCTGCACAGATCTCAGGCTACATGGTGAATATCTCAGCATAGATGAAAGAATATCACCTACAGCTCAACCTGACAAAGACTGAGCTTCTTGTTTTCCCTGCCACTCCAACTCTACAGCATGAGTTCACCATCCAGCTAGGTTCATCAAAAATTACCCCATCAAGTTTGGTCAGAAATGTTGGTGTAATCGTTGATGACCAGCTGACTTTCAAAGACCATACTGCAAAAACTGCTCGATCTTGCAGGTTTGCATTACACAACATCAGAAAGATCAAGCCCTTTCTAACGGAGCATGCTGCACAACTTCTTGTCCAGGCCCTTGTCATTTCTAGACTATTTTTCAACAATCCCAAAAGGACCCTCTTCACCACCTCTCTTTATCTCCCTACACTGGCTTCTGGTTGTAGCTTGCATCAAGTTTAAGACACTAGTGCTCACAAACAGTTCAACAGCCACAGGCTCCCTGCTTACGGGGGTGACGAGATACATAGCAGACTGTCGAAGTGGTGCCCTCAGAATAACAATTTAACATCGTTTCATAGACAATGAAGGACGAGTTTTTGGGGCAGACCTGACCTGTTGAAAAGAGATGGTCTTCATCCCTCCAGGGGAGGTGCCGCTCTTCTCTCTAGAAATATGGCACATAGTCTTAGAGTTCATACTTGACTAACTGGGGTCCAGGTCAGGAAGCAGACAGACTGGCTAAACCGACCGTCTGCTAGCCGCCACACGTCACAGAAGTCAGTTAATTCTAAGCACATAGAGACTCTTTCACCTAGATATCACACTATAGACTGTCTTTTCCCCGAACTAGAAAATACAAAAACCGTCCAAACCAATTTATGAGTAACAATTTAATTGATGTTCAACAAATGAAAAACTGATATAATACAGAGAAACAAATGATAAAGCTTGGCTTACTGAATATCAGGTCCCTTTCTACGAAAGCGCTTTTTGTAAATGATATGATCACTGATCATAACCTAGATGTGCTCTGTTTAACAGAAAGCTGGCTAAAACCAGATGAATACATTATGTTAAATGAGTCTACCCCCCAAGATTACTGTTATAAACATGAGCCGCGTCCAAAAGGTAAAGGGGGAGGTGTTGCTACAATTTATAGCAATTTTCTCAGTATTTCTCAGAGGGCAGGCTTTAAGTATAACTCATTTGAAGTAATGGTGCTTCATATAACATTATCTAGAGAAACAAATGTTAATGATAAATCCCCTGTGATATTAGTACTGGTTACTGTATACAGGCCACCAGGGCACCATACAGACTTCCTTATTTTCTGTCAGAGTTAGTGCTGGCTGCAGATAAAGTCTTAATTGTTGTTGATTTTAATATCCATGTTTATATTGAAAAAGATGCATTAGGATCAGCATTCATAGACATTCTGAACTCTATTGGGGTTAGACAACAAGTGTCAGGACCCCACTCATTGTCGAAATCATACTCTAGATTTAATACTGTCACATGGAATTGATGTTAATGGTGTTGAAATTCTGCAGCAAAGCGATGATATCTCAGATCATTATCTAGTCTTGTGTAAACTCCATATAGCTAAAACTGTAAATTCTACTCCTTGTTACAAGTATGGTAGAACCATCACTTCTACCACAAAAGACTGCTTTGTAAGTAATCTTCCAGATTTATCTCAGTTCCTCAGTATACCCAACAGCGCAGAAAATCTTGATGTTGTAACAGAAACTATGGACACTCTCTTTTCTAGCACTTTAGATACGGTTGCTCCTTTACGCTTAAGGAAGATTACGGAAAAGAGTCCAACACCGTGGTATAATGAGCACACTTGCGCCCTACACAGAGCAGCCCAGAAAATGGAGCGCAGCTGAAAGAAAACCAAACTAGAGGTATTACATATTGCTTGGCGGGAAAATACCCTATCCTACAGAAAAGCATTAAAAACTGCTACATCTGATTACTTTTCGTCTCTTTTAGAAGAAAACAAACATAACCCAAGGTATTTATTCAATACAGCGGCTAAATTAATGAAAAATAAAGCATCAACAGGTGTTGACATTTTCCAACAGCACAGCAGTAACGACTTTATGAACTATTTTACTTCCAAGAGCGATACTATTAGAGATAAAATTGTAACCATGCAGCCGTCAGCTATAGTATTGCTTCAGATAGTGCACTATAGATCCCCTGAGAAACAATTCCACTCATTCTCTACCATAGGAGAGAAAGAGTTGTATAAACTTGTTAAATCATCTAAACCAACAACATGTATGTTAGACCCTATTCCATCTAAACTACTAAAAGAGGTGCTTCCAGAAGTCATAGATCCTCTTTTGGCTATTATTAATTCGTCACTGTCATTAGGATATGTCCCCAAAACCTTCACATTGGCTGTTATTAAGCCTCTCATTAAAAAAACACAACTTGACCCCAAAGATCTAGTTAATTACAGACCGATCTCAAATCTCCCTTTTCTGTCAAAGATACTAGAAAAGGTAGTATCCTCACAATTATATTCCTTCTTAGAGAAAAATGGTATCTGTGAGGATTTCCAGTCAGGATTTAGACAGTATCATAGTACTGAGACTGCTCTTATTAGAGTTACAAATGACCTGCTCTTATCATCTGATCGTGGTTGTATCTCTCTATTAGTGCTACTGGATCTTAGCGCTGCGTTCGACACTATCGACCACAACATTCTTTTGAATAGACTAGAAAACTGTTGGCATTAGTGGAAGTGCATTAGCATGGTTCAAATCATACTTATCTGACTGCCATCAATTCTTAGCAGTGAATAAAGAGGTATCATATCGATCACAAGTGCAGTATGGAGTACCTCAAGGATCAGTACTAGGGCAGTTACTTTTCACGCTTTACATGTTACCCTTGGGAGATATTATCAGGAGACATGGTGTTAGCTTTCACTGCTATGCTGATGATACTCAGCTCTATATTTCTTCATGGCCCGGTGAAACGCACCAAATTGAGAAATTAACGGAATGCATAGTTGATATAAAAAAACTGGATGACGAGTAACTTCTTACTGCTAAATTCTGAAAAAACAGGGGTGTTAATTATCGGACCCAAGAACCCCACATGAAATAACCTAGAACACTCTCTAACACTTGACGGCTGCTCTGTCAATTCTTCTTCATCAGTTAGGAACCCAGGTGTGCTGTTTGATAGCAATCTTTAATTTGAAAGCCATGTTTCTAGTATCTGTAAAATTGCGTTTTTCCATCTCAAAAACATATCTAAATTGCAACCTATGCTCTCAACGTCAAATGCAGAAATGCTAATTCATGCGTTTATGACCTCAAGGTTAGACTATTGTAATGCTTTACTGGGTGGTTGTTCTGCACGCTTCATCAATAAACTGCAGTTGGTCCAAAATGCAGCAGCTAGAGTCCTTACTAAAACCAGGAAGTATGACCATATTAGCCCGGTTCTGTCAACACTGCACTGGCTCCCTATCAAACATCGGATAGATTTTAAAATCTTGTTAATTACTTATAAAGCCCTGAATGGCTTAGCTCCTCAGTACTTGAGCGAGCTCTCATCACATTATAGTCCTGCGTTCTCAAAACTCTGGCTGTTTGATAATACCTAGAATATCAAAATCGACTGCGGGCGGCAGATCCTTTTCCTATTTAGCGCCCAAACTCTGGAACAATCTACCTAACTCTGTTCGGGAGGCAGACACACTCTGTCAGTTTAAATCTAGATTAAAGACAAATTTCTTTAACCTGGCTTACACATAACACACTAATACACTTCTATTATTCAAATCCGTTAAAGGATTGTTTATTAGATCAACCGGAACCGGGAACACTCCTCATAACACACGATGTACTCGTTACATCGTAAGAAGAATGGCATCTACGCTAATATTTGTCTGTTTCTTTCTTATTCTGTTTCTCAGTCCGTGTCCGGATCAGATGGCGCCGGGAGATGACGTCTGGGACCCTGACCGTCGGCGGAGGCCGGACACCTGGATGAGCCCCGGGGACATATCCCCAGTGAAGACCTCGACTTAAATACAATAAAACTAAAAGTAAAATAAAATAACTAAAAGTATAATAAAATACCTAACTACATAATACTATTATTGTTAGAAATTGAAACAATTTAAAAATAGAAATATAATACATTTATAATTTGACTAAAACAATAAGTAAAAAATAAATAAACAATAATATCCTGGCCAGAGGAGAACTGGCCCCCCGACTGAGCCTGGTTTCTCCCAAGGTTTTTTCTCCATTCTGTCATAGAGGGAGTTTTGGTTCCTTGCCGCTGTCGCCTCTGGCTTGCTCAGTTGGGGACACTTAATTTCTAGCGATTATCATCAATTTGATTTCATAGATACTATTTAAACTAAACTGAGCTAGACAATGACATCTCTGAATTCAATAATGAAATGCCTTTAACTGAAAATTGAGTGTTTAATCTTATTATACATTACTGACACTCTGTCCTCCAATTTGATACTGTTAAGTGCTTTGACACAATCTGTATTGTTAAAAACGCTATATAAATAAAGGTGACTTGACTTGACTTAATAATAAAAATAAAAATAATAAAAGTCTTCCTTGTGTTGATAATACAGTAAGACAGGGGTGCCCAATCCTATTCCTGGAGATCTATCTTCCTGCAGAGTTCAGCTCCAACCCTGATCAAACACAACTGAACCAACTAATTAGGATCTGAAGGAGCACTTGATAATTACAGACAGGTGTGTTTGATCAGGGTTGGAACGCAACATTGCAGGTAGATAGATCTCCAGGAACAGGATTGGGCACCCCTGCAGTAAGAGGTTCTACAAGTTAGGTATCCCACCAATCTTTCAAATAAATCAGTTGACCAATTCCCTTCAGTTTGCATTAATTCTAAATAAAGTATTCTCATATCGCCAAGATAAAAGTCCTGGTGCCCCAAACTAAGAGAGGGAGAAGTGCTCATCTGATGTACTCATAACCGTACCTAAAGTGGCACATGATCTGAAATTCACAGCGTCACCAGTGGCGTGAGCACCCATCATTATATTATTTCACCTCCCTGGGTGGGTGAAAGTAAAACCACTACAAACTATTTGTGCATTCAATGACTTTAATGCACAGTGACTTACAGAATCTAGTATTCAGACTTTTCGCTTTAAAACAATTTTATTTAATATTCTTTTAATGTCACAAAAATGGGTTTTCAACATCCTACTCCTAATTACAACTGCAGACGAAGAGAAAAAAATAAAAGAGGTCTGAAAATGCTGATCTGCCGCTTGTTTTCAGATTGGACAAAAGAGCAAGAAAACCAAGCAAAACAAACCAACACATTATATGTCAGATGAACACGAGGAATTTAAAGCACTTGAACTTCACGGAGGTCCTCTGTGCTTGTAAAATAAAAACTGTTCCCCAGAGTCTGCGTGTCCTAGTGAAGTTCAGCGAACCGCTCTCTGACGCTCACTCTCTAAATGAGTCTAAGCATCATGTCAGACATATGCAAAGAAAGCCTGCTGGCCGCTGGAGCTCAGAACTTCAAGCTGAATCCTGGACCGGCTTTGGAGGCGCCCTGGTTAGCAGTGGTCAAATGGAAACCAGTATCTTTAAGATCATCATCACCCTGAAGAGGACAACAGAAAGATGAGAATCAGAAACAATAACCAAGAGTTTTAGGAAGACAAAGGTGATGACAGAGCTGAATTGAGCCTCCTCTTGGTCAACAGAGACAGAACCAGGGCTGTCACGATTCTTTGATTCTATTCGAGTCTTCGATTTTAAAAAAATCCTCGATTGCATTATGCCCGTGTCGAGTAATCAGCAAAATACCGGAAGTGGCGCATTTCTTATATTAAACCCATTTAAAAATCATAATAAAAGCAAAATGCTATTAAGAATTCTCAAACGCTATGATTCAATTAAATAAATATATGCAATACAAGTGTAATATGTGTGCTTTAAGTAGTTATACGCTTGTAGGTCACGTACGTGCGTGTCAGAGTGGCTCCGTTCACAGTAAATGCTGCTCCACACACTGTTATCATTCACATGTGTGGAGCGTCTCAAACTCCATCTCTGCATGTTGTTGTGAGTTTGGGTTTATTATAACGCTCATCTGGGAACGCAACGTGTGCTAGGCTATTTCATCAGATTTGTAAGGTAAATCATTCACAATTTCAAAATACAAGTTTAAACTCTCACTCTGAGTTTACACGTTTGATGTCCACACATTCAAGAAATTACAGTGGCTGTAGCTTTTCTGTAACAAAGAAATGGTCGAATATTAAAGATGAAGTGGACATTTGAATTAAATGCTGTTGAGTCAATATTAAACAAGGATTAGATTGCGCAGTAAAGTGTAAAAAAAATCGTAAGGACGTTG
The DNA here is from genome assembly GCA_039654775.1 of Spinibarbus caldwelli. Classification (NCBI taxonomy): domain Eukaryota; kingdom Metazoa; phylum Chordata; class Actinopteri; order Cypriniformes; family Cyprinidae; genus Spinibarbus; species Spinibarbus caldwelli. Next base: position 1,089,198 of record CM077249.1, on the reverse strand, counting down.
GCGCCCTCTGCAGGCATTTACATTTAGTAGACACTTTTATCCAAAGCGACTTACAAATGAGGACCACAGAAACAATCAATTGTAGTATTAAAACAACTGAAACTGATCCAAAACTAAAAGCTAAAACTTTATAAATACTATATATACACACACATTAAAAATAATTTAAATTAAAAAGACAAATGCACACAACAAAATTTCTAAACTTTTAAATGAAAACAAAATAAAGCTACAAAACAATTCAAAATATTAAGAGAACAAAAAGGTATAAGAGTATAATAATGATTCATTCAACATAACACTAAGCCAAACACCAAAAACAACTACATGTGTATGTGTACACACACACGCACGTATATCCAAAAATTCAATATATATATATATATATATATATATATATATATATATATATATATATATATATATATATATTTCATTTCCATTTAGTTTGTTGAAGTACAGAAATAACTCAAATTAAATAAAAGTAAAACTTAATAAATAACCTATACAGACATCATAAAAAACTAATAAAATGACAAACATTAATACAACTTTAGGGAAAATTTAAATGGATAACATATGCAAATCAAACTACATTAGTTTAACAGTAATCCTAAAAAATAACACTGAGCCAAACATGGTTTGCTAAAAAAAAAAAAAAAAAAAAAAAAAAAAAAAAAAAAAAAAAAGCCATTTGTTATAATTCATAATGTACATTAGCTCAATTGTTTATAATACATTATGTATTTTAACGGTTTTGTTCAATAAACTTGCTTTTAACACTTTATTTGAACTAATTATTATTGCCTCATTGATATTATATGTATTCGGGACATTTTAAAGGCTATTGTTCACTTAGGTTTATTTTTATTACTACAAAAAAAAATAAAAAAATAAAACAAATTATTATTATCATCATTTGATTACTCGATTAATCGTCAGAATAATCGACAGATTACTCGATTACCAAAATAATCCTTAGTGACAGCCCTAGACAGAACTGTGATTTATTTTAAAGTTTTAAGAAAGCTGCAGGTCAACATGAATATAGTCAATAACACAGACACAGTCGTTCAGGAACATGTACTCAAGGCAGCAGAGTTAGCTTTGATTTGATGTTGACGAAGCGTTTCAGTACCAGCTGGCTGAAGTCCTGTCCTCCCTCCGGCGGCCGCGGGCTGGTTCCTCTCTTCACCCGCTGCTGTTCGCTCTTGGCTGGCCAGGTGGGGAACATGGAGGGCTCGATGGGGAGCGGCGACTCCCGGAAATACTCGTGTTTAAGTGCCTCATCGGCGCTGATCCGCTTGGCAGGGCAGTACGTCAGAAATCTGGAATGAGCAGAAAACAGACATGTCAGAATGACATGAAAACAGAAAGACCAGCTGATGTGAAAACCGCACGAGTCACTGCAGGAACTGTAATCGAAGCGGTTAAACTGACTCAATGTACACTACCAGTCAAATGTTTTTGAACAGTAAGATTTTTAATGTTTTTTTTAAAGAAGTCTCTTCTGCTCGACCAAGCCTGCATTTATTTGATCCAAAGTACAGCAAAAACAGTAAAAATATTTCAAAATGTTACTATTTAAAATACATTATCAGCATCATTACTCCAGTCTTCAGCGTCACATGATCCTTCAGAAATCATTCTAATATGCTGATTTGCTGTTTAAGAAACATTTTTTATTATATTATTATTATTTATTATTTTATTTTATATTATTATTTAAATTGATCAAAAGTGATGATAAAGACATTTGTTACAAAAGATTTCTATTTCAGATAAATGCTGTTCTTCTGAACTTTCTATTCATCAAAGAAACCTGAAAAAAATTCTACTCAGCTGTTTTCAACATAATAATAGTAATAAACGTTTTTTGAGCAGCAAATCAGAATATTAAAATGATTTCTGAAGGATCATGTGACTGGAGTAATGATGCTAAAAATTCAGCTTTGAAATCACAGAAATAAATTACAGTTTAAAATATATTCAAATAGAAAACTGTTATTTTAAATAGTAAAAATATTTCAAAATTGTACTGTTTTTGCTGTACTTTAGATCAAATAAATGCAGGCTTGATGAGCAGAAGAGACTTCTTTAAAAAAACATTAAAAATCTTACTGTTCAAAACTTGTGACTGGCAGTATACATAATGATAATAGCTGTTTTTGCTAATGAACGTCTTGAAGTAATAAGCTGCATGTTTGTAAGAAACAAACCCAGCATTAAGACATTTTTAACATCAAACTGTTGCTTCCGGCATAATAATCCACAACGCTTCCACAAGTGTTTTCTCTCACATCAAAATCAAAATGTGTTGGACTGTTTTGGCTTGTAAACAGTGCTTGATCTGTGCAGATTTCTCTCCTGATTCACACCAGACCACTTTTTCACTGGAGGAAGTGTTATTATGGATTATGGACTCGGATTTTAGTTAAAAACGTCTTAATGCTGGATTTGTTTCAGCTTTTGTCTTCTCAAGATGTTAACTGATGGACTGGAGTGCTGTGGATTACTTGTGGATTATTGTGATGTTTTTATCAGCTGTTTGGACTCTCATTTTGACGGCACCCATTCACTGCAGAGCATCCATTGCTGAGACACTGATGCAATGACACATTTCTCCAAATCTGAGTCTTAAATGTCTTTCCTCTTTCTGCTCCTCTCTGTGTCCCACTTCCTCATATGAATGTGGTATTTGCAGCCAGGCTGTGATGGGGCTTTCAGGTGGGACGTGACCTTTCAGACCGCCTGTGAGCATTAGCATCCTTTACATCAGGGCCTCTTAAACATTGGAAACAAGAGCCCCCTCAGAGATTTCAACTCGAGAAAGAAACTGAAAGCCAGAAAAGTCTGAAAGCGAACAAACATCTCATAGCGACGTTCAGATCGATGGCTGTTTATTTCCACATGAATGATTCACGTTCAGTTGCACTGCTGCTAATGTTCCACAGGCTCAATGACAAGGTTTGTAAATATCCAGAAATGCTTCAGGAGGTTTCCAGAACAAAAGTTAAATCTGTTTGTCCAACCAACGGCAGTTAAAAAACATAATTAAACAATATTTTATTTATATTTTACATAATACCATTATATAAAAGTCATGTGATCTTATTTGGTCATAAAAGAAACGTGGTCACAGGAACGCATTTACTGGTACCTCACAACACTTTTGAACGCTTTCAATCACGTTTAGAACATATAACTGTTCTGAGCCTTTTGTTTTTTTAACTCCAGTGTTTCATAATGTGAAGCAGCTGTTTCTGCACCGATGCAGCACTTCAGCAAAACAACGGCAACAAAAACATATAATAATAATAATAATAATAATAATAATAATAATAATAATAATGAGTTTCAGGCTGGTTAACAGGATGGCCACATGTTGCTCAACTGCCACATTTGCAACGCTTTCATACCTCGTAAAGGTTTGATTTTCTGTGATGTTTTCAACAATTCAGCTGATTTATCACCAGTGTAATGTTAGCTAGCTGACGGACATAGATGAGCTGCTCACAATAACTTGTGACAATCTTGAAAGCATCACTGATGTCAACTGACCAATCAGTAAATGTTTTGCATCTCATAAAATCGTGTTCAAGCAGAAGAGCATTACATTAAAAGGTCTGATTACCGAATAAATTCAATAAATTGAATAAAATAAAATCACTGTGTGAGCTCTTACTTGTTCATGAGGTCAAAGCCCTGGTCGGACAGCAGCGCTCCGAAGCGCTTGCGCAGGTTGTTGTAGGGAAATTCTGTGAAAGTCATCTTCTTTACCGCAGGCAGCTCGCTGTATCCCGGCCAGATCTTCTCACTGGGAGAGCCCAAGTCCTACACACACACACACACACACACACGATTATCCTGCTTATACCGTGATCACGTGGCAGCAGGGACAAGTTAAAGCTGTCATTAATGTTTGTAGCGCAAAATGTAACTGAACGGATAAAATAACATTTTCTTAAGTCACTTTATCTATGGGCATTAGATCTAGAATTCCTGTCTGTGCAGCCTCTCATATAGTGAAACTGTGAGTTTCATAAAAAAAAAAACAGTGACAAGATCACCTTGCTGCAAATATAATGTAGCTTTTAGTAGCAAAGATATTTTATTTATAAAATTCATGAGACAGAGGCTAAAAACAGGTTTCTGTGCTCCTGAATGGTTCTGTGTGCGCGCAATCGCTGATCTATATATAAAGTTTCCATCTAAATAAAAGCTGAGTTTTTCTGTGAGCACATACAGGCAACATCTGCTTCATAATTTGACATTAAGAAAACTTATTTTTGTGTGCAAACATGTCACCCTTGCATTGTGATGTCTTGGAATTCCAGCGGGAAATGGATACACGAGTCTAGACGCAGGTCAGATGACCAGATCGGATATGTAACAGATTTAAAACCACATTTGGAAGTGGCTCAGGACAGATGGTAAAAAAAAAAAATGGATCTTGTGCAGATTTGTGTGTTTACACATATGCAACAATAACTGATCTGTGTCACATGTAAGTAAAAAAATAAATAAATCAGATTTTTTGTGCCAGTGTAAACGCACCCTATTAGGCTTGGATATTATTTTGCATAATTTCTGCATACTTCTACTACATAACCATTTTGTAAGAATCATACTAAGAATTTTTTTCTCTCTTTTTTAAAGACCATGTCAGCTTCTATGACTATGTTCCTGGTGAGAGCCAGGTTCAGTTATTCAAAATTAAAACTAAGATGTTTGAGATTCATTTTTTTTTTTTTTTTAAATTAAAACTAAACTTGGATTTACTTGATTAAAAACCTTTTCAAATATATCAACAGAATAAAACAAGTTTCTCACAGGAGTAGTTTTGATTGGTTCATGCCAGTACTGGCTCTTATATTCAGGTCAAAAAACTGGGTCTGGGTTTGGGTTGCACTAAACCAAATATGGCATACTGTACAAGATGGACAGCATTTCATGTCTGCAGCTACATTAGAATTACATGAGCTGACATTTCTGCTCCAAAAGCTATGTAAAGTTTTGTAAATGAGTAATTGACTTTTGAAGTGATTCACTGTAAAAAATCCTATTAGCAAAATATTGGACGGGCAAAAATATTTAAGTTGAACTAATTTTATTTCTTGGGCTTAGTTGAGAAGACATATTATATTAAGCCTGCACAAATATATTTTAAAAACATTAAATGAATGGTTATTTTCAAATCCAGTCAACATTCAGAATGCTAAATGTTTGACTGAACTGATAAAAACAAATCCAGCCAACATTGAAACAGCGCCACCAGCTTGTCTAGTTCACGCGTCAGGTAAGTTCCACTAAATAATGTTATTTTTTAGACTAAATTTAACAAGAAAATCATTCAAAATATTCTATTTTTTTTTGTGGAACTTTAGAAAGTGTTTAATGAGTTGTATATCCAAAGAAAAGTGGATAACGTTAAGTGTATGTCAAGTTCAGGCTTCAGGTAAGTGGCACTCAATAAATATTTGTACTTGGACTGAATTTATCAAAACGTATATTAAAAAGGTGTAAATGTTTTATTTAAAACGTATATATTTATACACAAATGTGCAACATATATAAAAATATCGAATAAGCGTTGTATGATTTGTCTGAGGGAAATTTAAGTGAAGGGAATGTGGTCTTTCACCATGTTTAATCCATAAAACACTTAATATCAAAAGCTGTGTTACTATAATGAATTTGAGCTCATTTTGGCATGTTGGATGATATTTTTGTGTTTCCGTGACTTGAAAAGATATGAAGAGATCGCGCGGTCTTTCACTCTTTTAAGCCATTAACGTTGTGCTTAATACAACTAACGTTAACCGAAATCTATGAGATGTGTAATGTAAACCACAGTAATGCACTCATTTAAAGTTAACATGCGCGTGTTGAATGGGTTTTTGTGTGTGTAAAGTTTTGCAATTGTCCCGTGAAGTAAAAAGACGGCATTAAACGTGAATAACAACAAGCCACGGTGAAGTGTCACTCTTATCAAACGGTTACACAGCGTTTCTGGTCTCGTGAAGGCACTTCGCAAGAAGAGTTCGTCATTCCCAACGAAAATTAACAACTGAATCGTTTCACAAGGCCGTTCAAAGCGTCTCAGTCAGTTCCCTAGTTAGTGAATCACTAGATGCACTGGGGAAGACCGTGGCTCAGTAAACACTGGGACAACTGATCAATCAATTTGTAAAACATCACCATTGGTATTTAACAACAACAGGTAGGTCCGTTATATTTTTACATTATTTTTATGCTATTTGAGGTAACTTAGCCCTATAATATGAAATGTACATGTTCTATTACAAATCCAGTCAGCATCAATGCTGCCTGTTGTGCAATGGATTGTGAAATGGATTTGTGCCAAAAAAATGGTTGCAACTTCTGTTTCACCACAAATTTAATTAACTGATATTGATACATTGTAAATGATTTAAAAGGCATCATTTCATTTTTTGAACTTAAAATGTACTTTTCTTTCTCCATCAGGTTGTGGCCAAAGGTTTCATTGGTGCTTTGTCATCGTTGCAAGATTTCAGATGCAACCCAGTCAGTTCTTCAAAGACACCAAACACTGGCTCGTAACCAGACTGCTCCACTGCAACTACATACTGCGTGTACTTTCAAGACTAGGAGTTTATTGTTTTCATTCCATGTAATATGTTTAAATGTTTAGAGTTTTTACTACAATTATAATGTGCTTTATTGTTCTCAGTGTCATCTACACTAATATTAGTCTGTTTCACTCTTATAGCCACCCGGATCCAGTCCGTATCCAGATCAGATGGTGGATTAGCACCTAGAGATGACCTCGACAGCCCTGAATGTCAGCGGAGACCATGTCAGCTAGATGAGCTCCAGAGACAGATCGCCTCCGAAGACCTCGTTGGCCATCGGGACAAGACCACAAGAACCAGACAAGTCCTCTGCTCAATCTGACCTGTGTTGCAGCCCAGAATTGAACCACGCCATGCTGGTTTTGTCTGGCCAGAGGAGAACTGCCCCCCGACTGTGGCTGGTTGCTCCCAAGGTTTTCTATTCAATTTCTGTCACCGATGGAGTTTTGGGTCCTTGCTGCTGTCACCTTTGGTTTGCTTATTTAGGGACGCTTGGCTGATTGCACAGACATTATTGGAAGAGAGCTGAACTGGATGATGTCAACACTGAATCACCAATGAACTGACTTTAACTGGAAAAATGACTTGTTAATGTCCTCCTGCATTATTGACAAACTATTTTCACATTTGACTCTGTAAAGCTGCTCTGACACGATCAGTATTGTATAAAGCGCTATGTAAATAAAGGTGATTTGACTTGATTTTATATACTGTAACACCTGGTTCATTTTTCATTTTTTTTCTGCCTCATTTTGTAATTGTGAACAGTAGAAATATTTGCAAATGTTTTTTTGTTAACATTTTGTTTAGTTTTTTTTTAGTTCATTAGACAAAGTTTAAACTGAATTTTGCAGTTGTTTTACAGATGTAATGTTTGTCAACTGGAGCTCTAAAGGAATAGTTCACTCAAAAATGACAATTTGCTGTTAATTTACTGACCCTTATGCCATCCAAGATGTAGGTGACTTTTTTTCTTCAAGCCTGTACGTTTAGTCTGTATGAAAAATGTTATAAATGGAGACTGTTAATAAATAAATGCTATTATCTGTTGTAATGTGTGTTTTTAGTGATTGATAAACACCAGTTAATCATTTTTAATAATTTTGTTAAACTATAAAAATATATGTTTATGTAGTTCCCCAGCAATTTCTTATGATGCCCAAATAATACATCTTAGTTGAGGTAACATATAAAACACATGTAGTAAATGGTTAAATTTTAAATGACTGTTGTTTAGTAAAGATTGAGCCAACTAAAAAATAACAATTCAGATAACACTTTGAAGTCAGGAATTGACTAAACGTAAAATTTCCGTGGAACTTGTTACTAAATAATAATTAGTTGAAACCGCTGGAAATTTTTTACAGTGTGATGAGTTGATAGTGCTTTTCAGAATGAATAAAAAAAGTTTAATTGACTAAAGACATTCAGGATGTGATGAAGCATACCTTAAAAATTTTGTTGATTTGATCAATCTCAGATTTGCCAGGGAATAAGGGTTTCTGCGTGAGGAGTTCTCCAAATATACAGCCGACTGACCACATGTCCACAGCTGTGGAGTATTCCTGAGAAGGAGGAAACACGAGCGTGACTCAAACAAGCTGACATGACTGCAAAACATTTGAGTTTATCCACAGCCCAATCAGCTACAACCTCAACAGAGCGAAAGCAAGATCAACTGTCCACCATTGAACCAAACCAACCAGCTCTGAGATTAATTATGAACAGCAATAGAAATAGATGGAAAAAGAGAGAAAAGAGAGTGCACTGATGAAATCAGATATTCATATGAAACACTGAGAATTACAATCAAACGCTCATGGTGTAAAAATTCAATTTATCAAATGTTCGCTGCAAAACATTTTAGTACAACGACCAATATACTTAATTGTAAGATACACATACATTAATTGTAAAATATTCAGGAAATATAGTAGTCAACATTTGAAGTGGATCAAAACCTTTCATCACAGCTGTTCTAAAACAAAAACAATACCCGTTCTTGTCTTAGGACAACTTTGATGAACTTTTTTGATCCACTCAAATGCTGACTACTAGTGCTGGGCGGTATACCGGTTCATACCGAATACCGGTGTTTATTTTTCTTATGATATGAATTTTTAAAATACCGGTGTCATTTAAATAATGTTCGGAACGCGACACACTGTTTGAGAGGGGTCTCTTTTCACTATTGCATTGTGGCGAGGACACAGCTGTATGTGTTACTGAGCGTGAAAGTTCTGAAGCTGTAGAACTAGTAGAACGTGATGACACAGAAGAACTCATCCACAATATCCACCGTCCGCTGCCATCAGCTCCCGCGTCTCACACACACGAGCGTGACTTTAGCACTATATTCAACAACTATCAGACCCTTTTAGCGGCTTTTTTTCCATAGAATATACAAACTGACAAACCTAGCGCCTTTTTTGGATAAACCTTAGCTATGGTTCAGTTGGAAGATGTCTCCAGTGCTGCCCGCGAGTGTGAGATCTGACTCTCCTGGCACAGTGTCGCCTCTCTCTGCGTCTGTTCTGTGCAGTGAGAGGCAGAGAAGCACCGCATTCAGCTGACCGTACCGCAGCAGACTCGTCAGTAAATGAGTATAAAACAACGTTTCCAAACACCTGCCGCTAACTGACTGTTTGGAATTATAAATCTTAGCATAGCTCATCTGTTAATATTATGCACTTTTTTGTTTGTTGTTTTTTTTTGTTTGTTACTCAGACGCAGGCAGTGCGCTGCATGAGACAAAAAAAGTAATATAGCCAAAACCACCGCATAGCCGCTCTTTAGTGTAACATTAGATGCATGTTGATTTTATCAGACGATGTCACGAATATAAATGAGAGTGACTCCTGGTTAACATGTATTAATGGGTCATGTTTAGTCACTATTTAGTGTGGAATTTTTCTACAATATTCGCTCGTCATGACAGTAAAATAGGACATTCTAAGTCAATCTACTGCAGTTTTTCCTCTCAATCAGTAGAAAATGCATGAAAAAAATAAATACCGTCATATACTGTGAAACCGGTCTAATTTTGAAAAATACCGTGATAGACATTTTTGGTCATACCGCCCAGCACTACTGACTACTGTATATATAAATAGAGACTGAATTCTGCTGTATTCTAGCAGCAACTTCTCTGATTGACAGATCTGTTTTCAGGATTATGGGTAGAGAATTTTGGAAATTTGGAATTTAAACAATTTTTTATTCATGTTTGGTGGATTCTACAGAAGCATAATTTATGGCTTAATCTCAGAGCTCAAGGCAGGTTTGTCATAAAATAATTAAATGTTTTTGCTTAAATTCAGAACAAAAAATGGTGGGAACCCCATATTTGCTATATGTAGTAGGGGTGTGCGATAATGACAAAAATTATATCTCTGTATTTTCTGGAATTTTGTTGATAATGATAATTAGGCGATATTTTGCTGAGTGTGTTACTGTGCTGGTATTTTGTCAGGTTTAGGACTGCCGTGAACAGCTGACTCCCAAAGCTTTTGATGTTCTTCATATTCCGTGAGGTGATTAGTTTGCAGCAGTATACAGCTATGCATCTGAAGTGTCATTTAGATGTATTCACACAGACTGTTTGATGCAGGACATGAATGTATTTAACCTGCAGTTACAAATGCATAAATAATGTTTTAAAAATGTTTTTGATGTTGAATACTGTTATTTGAAATGATTTTGGGGGAAAAAAGGAAAATATACTTTAAATATAAACCTAAAATCGCCAGTAGGTGGTGGCAATCACTACATGAGTGAGTCATTGAGTCATTCATTCAACCGATTCGCTCAAATAGCTGATTAATTCAGTAACGAAACACCTTTGTGTGTTGCTCAGAGATGCAAAACAGTTCTGCTGTGGCTTAGTTTGGAACTATTTTCATTGGTGAAATACAGCAAAAACAGGAACTGTTGTGTCTAAAAAGTAAGTCACTTCTAGGGATATGCCGGTATCAAATTTTCATGTTGCAATTAATTGCTAATGCTTTTATCATGGTATACGGTATTATCACGATACTGAAATTTAGTTGCAAAAAAGTGTTGTCATAATACATTATGACAGGTTTAATAACTTTTTTCTTAAAACAGAAATATCTGAACATTTAAATATGATAAAGCAATAAACAAAAAAATGTATAAATGTATAAAGTTCAAAATTACACAGATTAAAGTGCAAAAGAATTAAAAGACCAATAGGTATCACTTTACAATAAAATCTCATTAGTTAACCTTAGTTAATGCATTAACATTATCAATGAGCAAAAGCTACATTTGCTACATAAGTTATTAATCTTTGTTTTAAAAATAATACAACTCTTAGTTCATGTTAGCTTGAGTGCATTAAAAAAAAAAAAAAGTTGAAACTTGATTTTAAAAACATGTTATTAAACATTGGAATTACCTAAGATTAATGAATGTTTAGAAGAATTTTTCATTGGGAGTTTATGTTAACGAATTAATTAACTAATGTTAAATAATGAAACCCTAATGTAAAGTGTGACTGAACAATAGAGAATCAAAACACTTTCAAACAATATCTAGGGCATGTTGTAGTCCAGATTAAAATGTAAAAAAAAAAAAAAAAAAAGTTTTAAAATAAATAGCCTATTGAGTCTAAATATTAAAATATTTGGCGCTATGATGAGCACCACTGCGAATACAAAAATCTGAATGGCTATTTAAATCATTTAATTAAGTTTTAGAAAGTAGTGCAGCTGCTTTGTTTATGGGTTTCTGGGGTAACGGCTGCATTTCTGCTGTTCAGAGCCATCTGCTGTCAGAGAGTGAATGTGCGCTTTCATCCAGAGTGTCTCTCACGCATTCCGCCCATGCGCTTCTCATCCGTGCTTGCTTACATGCGAGTGCGCATGCGTCTTTGACGAAGCTTACAGGTGTTGTGCATTTAACCAGTTGATGAGAAAAGTATTCTTAAAATGCATTCAAAAAATCTGAATAATTTGTAATAAATAATTATTCTCTGTATTTTGAAGTGCCCACGATAACAATACCGTGCATATTCATTATCGTGATATATCGCATTACCGAATACCAGCATGTCTAGTCACTTCTTAATATAAACTTCTTGTTTTTTTTGAACTGTTGTATAAAATCAATATCACACTTGCAGTCATGCTGATATTTAGAGAAAAACATCACTCTTTGTGTGATATTAACTACAGGTGCATCTCGAAAAATTAGAATATCGTGAAAAGTTCATTTTTTATTTCAAAAAGTGAAACTTTCGTATATTCTAGATTCATTACATGTAAAGTAAAACATTTCAAAAGTTTTCTCTTTTAATTTAGAGCTTACAGCTCATGAAAGTAATAAATATAGTATCTTAAAATATTAGAATATTTCCTAAGATCAATCAATCAATCAAAAAAAAAAAAAAAATTCAAGTTCAAGTTCTTTAAAGTATGTTAATTTATGCACTCAATACTTGGTCAGGGCTCCTTTAGCACAAATGACAGGATCAGTGAGGTGTGGCATGGAAGCGATCAGCCTGTGGCACTGCTGAGGCACTATTAGCCGCGTTTCCACTGTTGGGCCAAAAGCAGGCGTGCTAGTGCGTGCCAGGGCCAGTCGCGTTTGCACTGTCACTTCCGGGCCTTGATTGTGACTCGTCGGTGCTTCCTCTGAGCCAACGGCCCGGGTTTTTTGGCTCGACAAAAACCTTGGGTCGACAAAAACCTTGGGTCAAAGTGGGCCAACTGGGGCTAGAGGAGTTGTTTCTGCACCTCTGGAGAGCATCAGCATCGCGGATCATTTCATAAAGTTAACAGTTATAACACCAGTATTACAGACTTTTAAAATAATTTTAGCTCAAAACTCACTTTCAGACAGCAGCGAGTGTTTGAAATAACTTCTGTTTGAGATCCGAGGTGGATTATGATCACCATACAAGGCAGAAATATAAGCGATGCAAAATACTATGCACGCCATTTACGTTACCATAGTAAACATGGTAAATATGACTGCTTGAAAAAATCAGACGTCAGCTTCTCATTCTCTATCACAATCGTGTATTTATTTAGTAACACTCGTCTCGAGACTTTAGCTCCGCGTATGACATAAAATATAATAACGTTTTTTGTTCGGGAGCTCCCTCTACACTCTTGATGGGAAAAAATATAGAAATGATAATTCTTTAAATGTGATGTATACTGTGACTACAAATTAAACAGAAACAGACTCGACTGAATAAGTAGGCTATGTGTCTTCTTTCTTTTGTGAAATAACGGTTCATACCGCTTTCTTTCTGACTAATTTTCAATCCTAATAAATTAATTCATTATGTTCAACCCATCATTTATTATTGAAAACATTGATGCTTTTGGATTTAAATCTTTAACAAAAAATGCAAACAAATTGCCGCTTTTATCATGTTCGTTTTGTGATCGTGCTAGTTCCAGTGACTTATTTTTTATTAGTTTTCTGATAACTTTTCTTTGTTGGTGAAATGCTGGGGTTGCGTGACATTGTTCCAGAGAGGCGTGTAAAGGGTGGGTTTTAGTGAAGCGCAGCGGAGCTTCTGGCTTGACGGTGGAAACGCATCATGATTTTGGGCTTGATGCTACAGGTCAGAGGCTATTAGCCCCGCCCGGCCTATTTAAAGCACTGGCTCGCACTGGCCCGACAGTGGAAAAGAGGCTATTGAGCCTTCAGCTCATCTGTATTGTTTGGTCGGATGTTACTTAACTTCCTCTTGAAGATATCCCATAGGTTCTCTATACTGTTCAGGTCAGGCATGTTGGCTTGCCAATCAAGCACAGTAATATCATGGTCAGCAAACCACTTGGAAGTGGTTTTGGCACTGTGGGCAGGTGCTAAAGTCCTGCTGGAAAAGGAAATCAGCATCTCCATAAAGCTTGTCAGCAGATGGAAGCATGAAATGCTCCAAAATCTCCTGGTAGACAGCTGCATTGACTTTGGACTTGATAAAACACAATGGACCAACACCAGCAGACATCACGGCACCCCAAATCATCACTGACTTCAGAAACTTCACACTGGACTTCAAGCAGCTTGGATTCTGTGCCTCTCCAGTCTTCCTCCAGACCTTGATTTCAAAATGAAACGCAAAATTTACTTTTATCTGAAAAGAGGACTTTGGACCACTGAGCAACAGTCCAGTTCTTTTTCTCCTTAGCCCAGGTAGGATGCTTCTGACGTTGTTTCTGTTTCAGAAGTGGCTTGGTAGCCCTTTTCCTGAAGACGTCTGATTGTGGTAACTCTTGATGCATTGACTCCAGCTTCAGCCCACTCCTTGTGAAGCTCTCCCAAGTGTTTGAATCAGCTTTGCTTGACAGTATTCTCAAGTTCGCGGTCATCCCTGTTGCTTGTGCAGCTTTTCCTACCCAATTTCTTCCTTTCAGTCAACTTTGCATTTAATATGCTTTGATACAGCACTCTATGCAGGGCTCGCAAAATCGCTAGCCCGATGTCCCGGGACTATTGTGTTTTCCAGTCGGGCTACCAGATTGTATCACCGCCCTGCCCGATGTGCTATCTTAAATACAGGGCTCCCGCGGGTCCTTAAGAACTCTTCAATTTAGTTGTATCAAATTTAAGGCCGTGAAAAGTTTTAAATACGTTAAATGGTATAAGAAAGTCTTAATTATAATTTCAAGAGGTTTTACAATTGAGGAAGGAAAGACAAGAATCGCGATACGGCTGGATTAAACTTCAAAAGGCAATGACGTCATTGAGAAAAATATGAGCGTATGCACGTTACAAAGTCAAAACGCGGTGCGGATGTCTTTACGTGAATGTATGTCTGAAGGGAACTGACTGTCATCAGAAACGTGTCGTTGGCATTTTCATTTCATCTCTCCTGCCTGATAAATCAGCATTTATGAGGATGGCACTGCTTTGTGTACAGTCATTACTGGGGGAAACCTCTATTTTCATCCGCACCTAAAGCGCCACCTTGTGGCAGAGAATGAACTGGCATTTTCCAATAAGCCTTTTCTGCTGTTTGTTCAGATTAGTGCAAATTTCAACCCAGGATTTCACGCAGCAAACAGAGTTGTAAGTGTGAAAGAAGCTACTGTGCCTTCTAAAAATTTTAACAATTAAGACAGTATGTAGTTTTAAATTGATATAATAATTTATATGTTCGACATCCCTTTTCATTAAAATGGTTTAAAGGCTGAAATGCTGTTTTTTAAGATTTTTGTTTTTGTGAAAACCTGAACTGTAAATCATGTCATTTTATGGCTTAATATGTTACAGAGATTGTCCAACCCCACTCATATGGTGTTAATTTTACTTGTGCAGCTGTTAAAAAGGGTAATACATTTTAAAATTCTGCAGATACCCTGTAAATAGTGAAATAAAATTCCTTCCTTGGTATTTGTTGATATTTGTGGATTGAAAATGTTTTTGATAGAAATTTAGACTCCTATCTGATATTTGATATTTAAAAAAATAGTATTTTTGGCAACACTTTATTTTAAGGTGTCCATAATACAGAGTAATTACCTAATTAAGTACTTAGTATCAGCCATTGTACTTACATGAAACAAAATTTACTTACCATGTAACTATGTTATGGAACAGCCTGTAATTACAGTTTGTAATTATGTAGATGTACACATATGTAACAGACCAAGTTTGTTACACAGCTACTTATGTAACCAAAAGATTGTTACATATGTGTTGCAGACTTAAACAACAATTATAAATGTAAGTACACAGACATAAGCTACTTAAAATAAAGTGTATCAAGACTGTTACTTAAGTGTGCTTCATGTGTATACATACTGTACACCTTATCCAGCTGCACCTTAGTTTGATTTAACCCACCAGTACAGAGCTAAAATACATGTAATATATTTCTAATTACTTTAAAATTGCATAATATTACACAGGCATAAGCTACTTAAAATAATTTGTATTGTATTGTATTTAAGTGTACTAGTAGCTGTGTAACAGACTCAGCCTGTTACATATGTGTAACAGTAGCTGCCTATTACATCTACATAATTACAAACTGTAATTACAGGCTGTTCCATAACATAGTTACATGGTAAGTATATTTTGTTTCATGTAAGTACAACAGCTACTACTAAGTACTTAGTTAGGTAATTACTCTGTATTATGACACCTTAAAATAAAGTGTTACCTTATTTTTTATTTGGGCTAGTTACATTAATTTTTGGGCTACCAAAATCTGAAGAGTACCTGCCCGAAGTGCTACCAGGGATTTTGAAATTTTGCGAGCCCTGCTATGAACAGCCACCCCTTTCGGTAAAGTCCTTCTGTGACTTACCCTCTTTGTGGAGGGTGTCAATGATTGTCTTCTGGACCACTGCCAAGTCAGCAGTCTTCCCCATTATTGTGGTTTCAAAAAACAAGAGATACCCCGAATTTATACTGTAGGGATGGTCATTTAATGAAGCTCAAATATAAATATTCTAATATTTTGAGATACTGTTTTTTTTTGTTTGTTTTTTTTTTAAACTTTCATAAGCTGTAAGCTTTAATCATACAAAAACTTTTGAAAGTTTACTTTACATGTAATGAATCTAGAATATATGAAAGTTTCACTTTCTGAAATAAGTTACAAATAAAAAAGAAAAGAACTTTTTCACGATATTCAAATTTTTTGAGATGCACCTTTACATCAGATGATATAAATATAAAAGACATATAAAAGTCATACGGGGGCATTTTTGCCCCATATCTTGGATTTTGGGGGAAATTTTAAATGTATTTTAACAGACTGAATCACACAGTGAAAGCGTGAACTCTAAGTGTGCATGTGCAGTAAGTCTAATCTCTATCACAGTGTATGCGTGCACTCTTTGAGTGTGTTTTTGTTTGGTTTTTGCAATATACTCGACAATGTCAGACCGCACATTGTTTAAACAACAATTCCAATATTATTATAGACAATATATATTGCACACCCCTAATCTGTAGACAAATGAACATTTCTTGAGAATGATTATTTTGGGGTGCCTGATCACTGGCTCTGTCCTGCAAATATGTCATGCCAGTGTCGTCCACTGACCTTTGCCCCCAGCAGCAGATCAGGTGAGCGGTACCACAGTGTGACCACCACAGGTGTGTAGGGTTTGAGCGGAGAGCCGTACTCTCGAGCCAAACCAAAGTCTCCGATCTACAAAACACAGTCACATCTTAGTTAATATTCAAAATAACACATCATTAAAGAACACTACTAGTACAGCAATACATATAACACACTGCACAGCTGATTACACGAACAAGTTATGTGTAACCCATGAATTCAGCTGCTGATGACTGACCTTTAAAATGCCTTTGTGACTCAGCAGCAGGTTGGAGGTCTTCAGGTCACGATGGAGGATCCAGTTATCGTGGAGATGACGGACGCCTCTCAACAGCTGAATCATCAGTGTTTTGACTTCACCTGCGCAGGAAACAGAAGCGATCCCAGTGAAGCGCCGCCTCATGTCAAAGATGAATTATTCAGCATGATTCAGTGCGGTCAGTGTCGTACCGGGCAGGAAGGGCTGCTTCATGGTCTCCATTAGACTCTTCAGATCGTGCTCCACGTAATTCATCACAATGTAGATTTTATCCATATTACTGCCCACGACGATCTCCTACAGCAGGCAGAAAACACATGAAGGAGAGATTCAGCGACACTCGAAACACACTTGAATCACAGCGCTGAGCTTCTCATGGGAAACCCTTAAAAATCCTGTTCATTATAACAGGATAACATCTAAAATAATTAGTGTTCACTCAAAGAAGGTTCACTTTATGTATAATCTATTAAACAATTAAACCCACCAAAAGTGAAATGCGTATTGTCAGGATTTCTGCAGGTTTTATGAATTTAAGACTTTAAGATCAAATAAAGAAAATATATGGAATAAACTGAAGAGAACACTATGTCAATATGGTCTCTAAATGTAAATGTCTCGTCTTAGCAATGGAAACAACTTAAAACAGATCTCCATTACTTTTTAATTCATTAAAAATGTGTTATTTTCAAAAGTGGCATGTTGCACGCAGTGCAAATATCTATAGACTCAAATAAATATACATTTACTTGAGAAGCAAAAGGACACAAGTCATGTTTTCTGAGAAACTGATCAAATTATGTTTTATGATTAAAACAAGAACAAATATCTGCCAATGGGTTCAGAAAAATTTAACTTAATTCAAAGGGAAATTTTCATACCCTATAAAACAGATTTTTTTTTTTCATAATACTGAGAGATATTTGTTCGTGTTTAAAGCATAAACACTTCATTTTCACCATTCAATTTATGAAATAATCATGTTTGCAATGCATGCAACACTTAATGCCATGACTTTATGAATTTTAGACTTTCTGCTCTTTTTAAGGCCTTAAATTGTGGAAGGGCGAACTAAAACTTTGCAGAAACCCTGATCAGAGATATTTTTATACAGCTGTGGGTTTACAGTCAACCCTAGAGTGTTTTCTGACCCGGACGGTGACGATGTTGGGGTGCTGGGCCTTCAGGATGGTGTTGATCTCTCTGAGGGAGGTGATGGGAAAGCCCTCCTTCTCTTTCTCCATCTTCAGTCGTTTCAGGGCCACGATTTCATCCGTCTTCTTGTCTTTGGCTCTGTAGACGACGCCGTAAGTGCCTTCCTCGATGCGGTTCAAGCACTGGAACTCCTCCACGCTGCGGCAGCCCTAAGCACAGCAGGACAGCAGGTCACACACCTGTGCAGGTGTGATCACATAAGCAGACAGGTGTATGTGAGCGTGTGTACCTGTAAAGCCGGCAGGTATTTGGGCAGCTCTTTCTTCAGCTCTACAGGCGAGATGGGCGGTGATTCGGGAACGTAGTTGTCTTCTGGAGTGGCTGAATGAGAAGGAGACTGTGGGGTGACATCTCCTGCTTCCTCAGCACCCTCTTCTTCCTCTTCCTCAGCGCTCACCTCAGAGTCATGATCAAACCGGGACTCTGGAACTGTCACACACAATCAGACTAATGTGAAAAATATTTAACACTTAAACATCATATCAATGCTTTAAAATCACAAAAAATAAAGCACTGGTGATGAAATGGTCACCTGGAAGAATGTGATTTCCATTCTCTCGGTCCTCTTCTTCCTCCTCTGACTGTTCTTCATCACTCATGGCACCTAAAGAAAGATAAGATACGTACACATAAGAAATCACAAAGATTCATGTGCTCAATAGATACAAGTGTGATGGTTATAATGCTCAACGCTGCAAAAAAAAAAAAAAAAAAAAATCTTTGATGCAATGTGAGCAGATGTAAATGTAATGCCGCAATCACTTTTCGATTTACATTTCACTTTAATCATGACAGTCGTAGCAGATTCAGTTTAATTGTGCAGAGGCTTTTTTTTTGCCCCACATCTTGAGTTTGGGGGTCATTTTGGTGGCACTTGTTAATTTCCAACCCTGATTTGCACTCATAAACAATAAATATATACAACTGGATAGAAAAAGAAAAAAAAAAATCCATGATGAATGATCTACATTTATTATTTAAATCAGCCACCTTCAGCTGAAATAACAGCTGAACACACATACTTTCTACAATAAAAATCAAATATCATTCCCAACAGTGTAGCAGAAGTTTCCCTTCTGTCCAGTTCATACTAAGGCAGCTGGAGGAGACTGGTTATTGTGGTTGTTAACCAGTGGCATTCTGTTTGCTGTGGGACTGTTTCTGGTTGTTTTGTTGTACAAAACCATAGAGACAACCATAAAAAAAAAAAAAAACAGGCTGACTTCTAGCAGAAGATCTATTCAAAGTACTTTGTGTGTGTGTGTGTGTGTGTGTGTGTGTGTGTGTGTACTAACCTTCGCTGTGCTCTGAGCCCTCAGAGTCTGATCCTGACTCGCCCTCTTCATCTCCCTCACTCTGACTGCTGGACTCTTCTTCATCAATCTGCTCACCTTCCTCATCCTCAGACGCAGAGCCTACCAAAACAAACACACAGTCAACCTGCATCTCTCTCTCACTCACACACACACACACACACACACACAAAGAGAGAGAGAGAGAGAGAGAGAGAGACACACATGTACCCATTGATGACTCTGGTGTGCTGGTCTTCCTCTCACTGTCACTGATGTCCTGTAGTTCAGACAGGGGATTTTTATCATCCATCTTCACATCCCGCACTGCAAACACAAACAAAACAACAGAGTCACGTCACCTTTATTTGTACAGAGCTTTATACAGTACAGATTGTGTCAAAGATTGTGTTTCTCATGGAAACTCAAGTATAAGAACATTAGGACCCTGTAACATTGGAAGATGAATATTCCAGAGATGTTCACAAGTCTTTAACTTGGAGTCTGAGTCAAGTTTCGAGTCTTTGGTCACGAGTCCGAGTCAAGTCTCAAGTCATTTAATGGCTCGTTAAAAAAAATCCCATTCATAATCCTCTTGTACTGAAATCTTCCTATTTACAAAGCTGTTTTATAGGCTATAGACAAAATATATGATCTATGATCTGCTTTGTAAAAAAAAAAAAAAAGAAAGAAAAAAAAAAAAAAAGAGGTATTTAAGGTTAATAGTACATCCAGCCTGTTATGTTTTAATCCATTCCCATGTTCAAAACAGTTTTTCTGTAATCAAATTCTATAATAAGAGTCCAATCTACCATGACACATAAGGAAATATGTGACAGATATTACAAAACCATACATATAAAGTATTTATTTATGATAAAAGTCAGGGGTATTCAGTTAAAGTTCCAAGAGGCGCTGCCTCTATATTTTCCAAGCAGAGTTGTGGACAAAATAAATAAATAAATGAAATAAATACATTTTTACATGCATTTTATTTTTACTAGGGCTGTCAATCGATTAAAATATTTAATCGCAATTAACCGCATGATTGCCATGAGTTAACACACGATTAATCACAATTTAATCGCATATCTTTATCTGTTCTAAATGTACCTTAAATTAATACTTTTCATGTTTTAAATACTCTAATCAACATGGGCAATGACAAATATGGATGCTTTATGCAATATTTTTATTATTAGTGAAACCATAGTTAACAGAGCCTGAAGACTAGACATGTTTCAAAGATCATAGATGTGTTTCAAAGAACTTGCTCATGTCTATTAGACACATGAAAAAAGAAATACCAGGTTCCCATTACTTCTCTTTCTTTGCACCGAGCAATTTACTGACACAAACCTGTTTACATTTCTGCATGACAGGGCATCTCACTTCTTCTGAACATGCAAAATGTACATTTATTATTTATTATTACATTTGTTTGCCTCTCTGTGCCCACACACTGTATTTTGATGCAGCTAAACTCTCAATAAAACTGTTTTCATTGATATATTTTACTGTTTCTGTTGTCAGACAATGGAATGAATATGAAATAGTGACTGAAACGCGACCGATAGGACTAAATAACCAGCTCTCCCTTCCAAGATGTTTATCTGCACAAAAATCCTGATTTATAATCCAGCCATCATCTGATAAAATCAAACAGGCTACACTGAACAGAGCAGACGCAGAGGGAGAGAGAGAGAGGTGTGCGCGCAGCGGGAAAGAGAGAGCTCGCGCTCTCGCGGCAGTACCGGCGAGTCTCAGAAACTAAATAAGGTTTGGGCAAACCCTATAAAGATTGGTCGCTAGGTGCTTTTTGGAGAAAACAAAAAACAAAACAAAAAAAACCACAAAAATAAAAATTGCTAAAGTGGTCTGAAAAGTCGCTAAGTTGGCAACACTGACAGCATCTCCATCCATTTCCATTTCTCCAACTATAGTAGTACGGGTTAGGCCACGGCTCTAGGGCTGTAGCTATCGAATATTTTAGTAATCGAGTATTCTACCGAAAATTCCATCAAGTAATCGAGTAATCGGATAAGAAGTACTTTTTCTTTATTAAAGAGCAATACTAAATATACAAAAGAAAATAAGACAGATCTCTTTAAAAGAACAAGTAATTTGTTTCCTTTTTAGAAAAATTAAAATTTTTATTGCTGAAATTGCATATATTAATAACTGTGAAAACTAAACCCATTTAGTGCATTTAATTGCCATATTACATTCAAAATGCAAATACAAATATATACAAATATAAAAATCTATTTCAAATTACTTTAAAAAAGTTAAACATAATACAACCTAAAATTTGACATAAATCAAAATAATAGTAATAAAAAAAATAATAAAACCTAAACATTGTGCTACTTAACTTTCAAGTTTCAGCCTAACTACAGCTCAGGCATGACATAAGCTTTTACTGTCTTCTTAGAAGGCTTTGTGGCTTTTGTAAGAGGAATTAGTGGACAGGAAGCTAACGTGGAACAAAAACAAGAGTCCATACACATAACATTTATTAACACATTTTTCAGCAACATGAACTTTAAGTTATGTGGAGAATAAACCCTCTTAAATGTCTCTCTGCATACTGGGGTGTGTGTGTGTGTGTGTGTGTGTGTAAGTGTAATCCTTTAAAGGAGCATGTGGTTGCAAACACAGTGCTCTGTATGTAGTTACAGTAAATGGTAGGGATGCACCAAAATGAAAATTCTGGGCCGAAACCGAGAATTCTGGATGTGCTTGGTTGAAAACTGAAACTGAAAATGCTTTGTAATAATTATTTATTTTATTAAATAATATAAAGTAAATTTGTAAGACTTTTTTTTTTTTTTTTTTTTTTATAAATTTAACTCAATTTTAATGACACAAAATTTAAAAAACACAAGCCAATAAAATAACCACAGTTTTATTTAAAGAAAATTGGACAGAAAATATATTAATATTAAATATCAATGTATTATTTTTATTCAGTTCTATGCAACAGAATCAGACATAACTGTTGTTGTTGTTTTTGACTAATTATCCAAATAATATAATGTTTAGTCCTGCAAACAGGGTTTTTCTTTTCTCAAAATGTGGCGGAGGTGGTACCATCCTGATCATGTGCACACACCCTTCAAGTGGCTAAAACAAACACTTTTTACATGCAACATATTTTAGGTGTTATAATAATTAAAGCAATGATTAAAGAAAATGACAATTATAAAGTTATGTTTTATTTTCTCTCACCTAATGTTTTATTGTTATTTATTCTTAAAATAGCCTAATGGAATGTTTTCTTTTTCCTCAGAAATTCTGTGTTGTGTATCTGGTTATCAAATGAAGGCATAAAAAATTAATTTCATTTATCTTTAAATTATTGAAAATTAAACTTTTTGGCAAACAAAGGGGATTTTTATTATTAAAATTAAAACACGGAAGAAATGTTGTGTGATTCCTTAAAAAAATAAAGTTTTCATAATTTTAGTAGTAGTAGTATGTACATTCTGCTGAACAAATATATTTCTGCTGCAATGTCTTCAAATTAAACCTTACTTTTATTTTGTCGGGTTGCCGTGAATACCTTTACATTTCTGTGTGAATATGATATGATGCTAGTTTTGCTGAAATGAAACCGTGAAACACTGATGAAGTGACTCTCAGAGCAGTTCTGGAGATGTTCGTGTGTTTATGTCCTCATTGAGATGCAGACACTGAACTCACCGCAAGCGTCATGCGCGCTTCTGTGTGTGTGTGTGTGTGTGTGTGGTAAAGGAAAATGCCATTCATTCATGCAGAGATATGATCGCGTAATATGAGTTAATGCTCATCAGATCGCGTAAATCATTGGGAAATGAATAGAAATGATGATTCTGTGTAAAGAAATATCAAGTAAACGTATAAAAATATAAAAACCCTGGCAAAGCTATATTATCAGCGCATGTGAGCAGAGCGAGCAGATCAGTGAAGGAGATTATATCAGCGATGTTCAGTGCTGTACTACAGCATCACAGCACAGTAGCGCTACTGCAAACAAGAACAAGTATACTATGTAGAAATGTCTTGTCGGCACGTTATTTGAGCGGTCTTAGCTTTTCCGGTGATCATGAGCGGTAACAGAGCAGAAAGCACACTGATAGAGCGGAATAATGAACGGAGCGTCACGCAGCGCAGTGATGAGAGTGAATCCTGAACACTGATGGGCGGTGCGGTGCGGCATATATTTTCAGCGGCCGAAAATATAATGGACTAAACGATTCTTCGAAGCACATAATTTGCCTCGATTTTTTGTATTCGAATTACTCGAGTTCCTCGAGGAATCGTTTCAGCCCTACACGGCTCAAACACAAAATGTGCGCTGCGTTAATGGCGCGTTAATAAAATTAGTGCCGTTAAAATGAATTTGCGTTAACGCGTTATTAACTACATGATTCTTCTGAGACAGACAGAGAGAGAGAGAGAGAGAGAGAGAGAGAGAGAGAGAGAGAGAGAGAGAGAGAGAGAGAGAGCACACAGAGCTGAAAGGGCTTGAATAAAGCACGTTTGGCTTCAGATAAAAATACTAGAGGATATAGCACTGAAAGATATTTACCATAAACGACCCTGAGCGCTTGTTATGTGATCCGCTCCGCTGTTTTGACGCGCTGGTGCTGCTGTTACGACTCGCGGTCCGCCTTTTGAATATCAGTTATATAAGTATTTAAGGATAAAAGACTCGAGTTGCTTTTAAAATTTTCACGAGTCCTTTTCCTCGAGTCGAGTCAAGTCTGGAGTCATTTCAGGTCGAGTCTGAAATCTATAAAAATGCGACTTGAGTCCGGGTCACTAACTCAAGTGCCCATCTCTGGAATATTCTGCAAATGTTTTAGGAAATGTGCCTTTCAAATAAATGTGACTTGATGTGACATGTAGAACTTCTCTTCAGGACATGTAATGAAGGTGTAGTGTAGATGTAGTATGCAGAAGAGGAAGACAGAGTATAACCTGGTCGCTGCTGTTTGCTGCTCTCTGCTTTGGTCTCTCTCTGCTGGCGAATAGGGCTGCGGCTGCGGTGACGCGAGCGCCCTTTATCTGCGTACTCGTCTGCAGGAGCTCCTCTGTGATGAGACACAGGCCCTGAAACACAGTCAGACGTCTCTTAGTCCTGCGCAGCCTTAGGGCCCTATGAACTTTTTTTTTTTTTTTTTCATTATAATTGTTTTGGATTCCATTTTTAATGGTTCAATTAATCAAATCAAATCAATCATATCAACTGAATTCATAAATCAACAATTTAACAAAATGTTAATACTGTGTGTGTGACCCTGGACCACAAAACCAGTCATAAGGGTCAATTTTTTGAAATTGAGATTCATACATCATCTAAAAGCTGATAAATAAGCCTTCCATTGATGTATGGTTTGTTAGGATAGGGCAATATTAGATACAACTATTTGAAAATCTGGAATCTGAGGGTGCAAAAAAAAAAATTTTTTTTAAAAATTTAAAAAAATCTAAATACTGAGAAAATCGCCTTTAAAGCTGTCCAAATGAAATTCTTAGCAATGCATATTACTAATCAAAAATTAGGTTTTGATATATTTACAGTTGGAAATTTACAAAATATCTTCATGGAACATGATCTTTACTTAATATCCTAGTGATTTTTGGCATAAAATAAAAATAGATAATTTTGACCCATGCAATGTATTGTTGGTTATTGCTACAAATATACCTGTGCTACTTATGACTGCTTTTGTGATCCAGGGTCACACACACACACACACACACATATAGATAGATAGATAGATAGATAGATAGATAGATAGATAGATAGATGTATATGAGCAATATCACACGAGTAGACGTGTGATATGGCTGTATATCGGCACGGCTGCGGTTCGGCCAGCGTGCTGATATACAGCCATATCGCATGTCTACTCGTGTGATATTGCGTTTATACAACAGTTCGACAGCACGAGTGTGTAAATAAATTAGAAACAACAACGGAGTGTCTTTAAAAGCTCTCTTTTGTGCAGAACTACTTCCTTCCACCACAGATTTAATTCTAAAGTTGACAGTTTAACAGCTGAGCCCAAGCCTGCGTTACCAATTCCAAAACGTCACTTTAGAACTAGTAACAAAGGAACGTTGAGTTGCTTCATTGAAAGCTTATTGTATTACTGTAGTAAAAGCTTGCTGTATTATGTAAAGTATTATGAGAGAGAGATGAACTGAGCGACTGTGATTACCTGCATCTGATACAGCATCTCAGTATCCTACTCACAATAAAATATAAGTTTGAATGTCCACTGAGGAAAGCGTTGTCTTTGTCGTATCGTCAATATCCTTTCATCTGTTAAGGGTGATTTCAGACAGTGCTGCTCAGTGCATTTGTTAGCTGTGTCAAGCTGTTGTTGAAAGTAAAAATAACTTACAAAAGCGTTTATTTTTCAATGTAAAAATCTTTACTGCAGTGCTGACTCATAAAACAGTGTTGTCGCCATTTAATGGCGAAACAATGTAACTAAAAATCACCATCACGAACACACGCACCACGTCTCAGTACTAAACACTATTATTAAATACTATCATTAATTCTATAAAATATTATTTATTGAATAATCATATTTAATAACAACAACAGCCATCAGAAAAGTTGCTAGGCAATTCAGTCAACCGTACAAACGTAGTGCAATATACAGCATTGAATTTACATAAACATGAAAACATTTTGCCAAAACTATTTGCTTTGGAACAAATAATAGATTACTGAGACCAAAGACTGCCCATTAGATTTATCCAAAATGAATTATATCTCATGTTTAACCACCATAGAGACATCAGAGCCAGAGGTAAATTCCAGAAGATCTGGCCGCGGTCAGGCACTCTCTGGGTGTAATGAGTTCTGAACAGCCACTGAACCGCTGGAGCTCACGTCTCTGAAAACATCGAAGCAAATTTTCAAATAGACGTTATCTTTATTAACAAACGGGATATTTGAAGTACAAGCAAGCACATTCTCGCCTAAAAAAACTCTTAAAACTGCATTCCGTGACACAAAACAGTATTATTTTTAACATAATAGTGGATTTGGGCATTCGCCATGACACTCGCTGTGAGAAATACGCCAACTTCGGCAAACGGAGTGATACAAATGGTGAAGGGGTGCTCTGTTGGACTTAGGGGTGTGCGATATGACGATTTTTGATCATGGACAATAAAAATGTCTCCACGATCTGCTTTTGGAGAAATATTGTAGTATCGTGCTACAATGCACATTCTATCAGTTGCAGTTCTGGTGCCTCTGTATCAATATACTGTACAACGCCACATACATTCACATCAGCATTAACTCAGCTGTAGAGTTACTCTCACGGGACACTGCACTTATTTGAAATCACAAAAGTACATTATTTGTGTGTGTTTTAAAGCCTTGCCGGTTAAACGTTTCATTCACGCGCTGGTCTGACGTGCGCTTTTTCTGAGCCCGTACACCTGAAGCGCGTGCACTAAAAAGCCTGTCTAACAGCGCCTGATTACTCAACTAAGTTATCTTTTGCGCTAATACTGTCAAAACAAACAAGGTTTATGTATAGACTCAGCTGGTTATGTCTAAAATGAAAGTAAATCATTCAGACAAACGGATGCGTGCAGGTCTTAAAGGGACAGAACTAAACATGCTGCCGACTGTCATTAAATGTATAGTTCACCCTAAAATGTAATTTCTGTCATTATTTACTCACTCACATGTTGTCCTAAACCTGTATTAATTTCTTTTTTGTGCTGAACACAAAAGAAGATATTTTGAAGAATGTGGGTAACCAAACAGTTGCTGGTCCACACTGAATTTGATAGAAGGAAAAAAAATACTATGGAAGTCACTGTGGACCAGCAACTGTTTGGTTACCCACATTCTTCAAAATAGCATTTATGTTCAGCAGAAGAAACTCATTCAGGTTTAAAACTAATTTTGAGTGAGTAAATGATGGTATAAATATAAAACACTATGACAGAATCGACAGACAGATGACAGAATTTGTATTCTTTAATGTTAAAAAAAAAAGCGCAAAGAGAAAAAAATAACTTGCTACTCTTGACAGAAAAAAATAATACAGCTGCTTTAATAGGAATCAATCTATATAGCGTTTTATTTTTGTATTTGTTCATTCAATTTCTTGAATGCTCCTGCTAAATATGCCTATTGTACCTGAAAATAAAGCACTGTTTGTTTTATTTGTATATTATGTGTATTTGTAAAGTGTATCTTTGTTCTTATTTTTAAGAACAAAGATAAAATAATGACAAAGATTTTTTTATCTTCGTCCACTTTGGCCTAAATATCCACCATTCTTTTTTATACTTTGTTACCTTGAATGGCTTTGTCTTTATAACAGGGAAATTATTTTGGCTGCACTGCTCAGGCAAAATAGTAAAACTAATATGACAAAGAATTGTGATAAAATCGTGAAATGATATTTTTGCCATATCGGCCACCCCTTGTTGGACTCTAATATCGCACTCCTATCAGCCAATCAGATTCGAGAACCAGAGAAAACTGTTGTATAAATACACTGACCAAAATTATGAACGCAACACTTTTGTTTTTGCCCCCATTTTTCATGAGCTGAACTCAAAGATCTAAGACTTTTTCTATGTACACAAAAGGCCTATTTCTCTCAAATATTGTTCACAAATCTGTCTAAATCTGTGTTAGTGAGCACTTCTCCTTTGCAGAGATACTCCATCCACCTCACAGGTGTGGCATATCAAGATGCTGATTAGACAGCATGATTATTGCACAAGTGTGCCTTAGGCTGGCCACAATAAAAGGCCACTCTAAAATGTGCAGTTTTACTGTATTGGGGGGTCCAAAAATCAGTCAGTATCTGGTGTGACCACCATTTGCCTCATGCAGTGCATAGAGTTGATCAGGTTGTTGATTGTGGCCTGTGGAATGTTGGTCCACTCCTCTTCAATGGCTGTGTGAAGTTGCTGGATATTGGCAGGAACTGGAACACGCTGTCGTATACGCCGATCCAGAGCATCCCAAACATGCTCAATGGGTGACATGTCCGGTGAGTATGCTGGCCATGCAAGAACTGGGATGTTTTCAGCTTCCAGGAATTGTGTACAGATCCTTGCAACATGGGGCCGTGCATTATCATGCTGCAACATGAGGTGATGGTCGTGGATGAATGGCACAACAATGGGCCTCAGGATCTCATCACGGTATCTCTGTGCATTCAAAAAGCCATCAATAAAATGCACCTGTGTTCTGTGTTCGTCGTCCATAACATACGCCTGCCCATACCATAACCCCACCGCCACCATGGGCCACTCGATCCATAACATTGACATCAGCAAACCGCTCACCCACACAACGCCATACACACTGTCTGCCATCTGCCCTGTACAGTGAAAACCGGGATTCATCCGTGAAGAGAACACCTCTCCAGAGTGCCAGACGCCATCAAATGTGAGCATTTGCCCACTCAAGTCAGTTACGACGACGAACTGCAGTCAGGTCGAGACCCCGATGAGGACGACGAGCATGCAGATGAGCTTCCCTGAGATGGTTTCTGACAGTTTGTGCAGAAATTCTTTGGTTATGCAAACCGATTGTTGCAGCAGCTGTCCAGGTGGCTGGTCTCAGACGATCTTGGAGGTGAAGATGCTGGATGTGGAGGTCCTGGGCTGGTGTGGTTACACGTGGTCTGCGGTTGTGAGGCCGGTTGGATGTACTGCCAAATTCTCTGAAACTGCTTTGGAGACGGCTTATGGTACAGAAATGAACATTCACGGGCAACAGCTCTGGTGGACATTCCTGCAGTCAGCATGCCAACTGCACGCTCCCTCAAAACTTGCGGCATCTGTGGCACTGTGCTGTGTGATAAAACTGCACATTTTAGAGTGGCCTTTTATTGTGGCCAGCCTAAGACACACCTGTGCAATAATCATGCTGTCAAATCAGCATCTTGATATGCCACACCTGTGAGGTGGATGGAGTATCTCAGCAAAGGAGAAGTGCTCACTAACACAGATTTAGACAGATTTGTGAACAATATTTGAGAGAAATAGGCCTTTTGTGTACATAGAAAAAGTCTTAGATCTTTGAGTTCAGCTCATGAAAAATGGGGGCAAAAACAAAACTGTTGCATTTATAATTTTAGTCAGTGTATATATAAAATTTCTTCAAGTTACACTGAACTTTTATTTTGGCGAGTCCATATTCAGTGATGCTGACGTACCGTCCCTGCGGGAGTCTCTCTCTTTGCGGCGCTCCTCTTCTCTCCTCTCTCTCTCCTTCAGCTCGCGCTGCTCTCTCTGCTGCTGTTCCCGGAGTTTGCGCTCTCTCTCCCGCTGACGCTCCAGCTGCTCCAGACGATCCCTGTGGATTCACACGAACACACACAGGAGTCAGGACCAGCTAAAGATCAGAGACCTTCACACGTGCATGAAAACAGATGCATCACATCACCGCTGACTGACAAACCTGCAAAACAGGCTTTATGACTTTAAATATTCAACAGGCCGATGACAACAATGTCCTTCAATAGATGACAACCAAAATCATAGGAAATGATGCATATACCATAAACACACACACAATCATTCAAAAGTTTGTGAAAGAAGTCTCTTCTGATCGTCAAGGCTGCATTTATCTGATCAAAAACACAGTAGAAATTTTGAAATATTATTACAATTTAACCTCTTAACTGTTTACTTCACTATTTTACAATTAAATCCTAATCTAATCATGACAAACTATATATCGTTGGAAAGGTCTAAGACTCCTAAATAGATATTTTACCACTTTTTTTGTTAAAAAATTATGCAGGAAAAGTAATAGATTAATTTATGACGACTGCACCTGAAAAATCTACATCATAACAGGAGTTCTGACCTTTGTCACAGAAAGTCTTAGTTGCCTTTTTCCCTATCACGCTTTAGAAATCATAAGAAATTATATGTCAATTGAAAACTTAAAATCTCAAAATTCATCCTTTGAAACCCATTTTAAAATCAGACATTGCAATACCATGGAAATAGTACATCTAAATAATGTTACAAAATAAAAAAAATTTCGTTCATGAATTATAAAAATTTAAGTTTGGATAGTGCACTATAATGTCTATGTTCAAAAATGTGAGTGACAGTTAAGGGGTTAAAATAGCTGTTTTTTTTATATGAATGTATTAAAATGTAATTAATTGCTGTGATTAAAGTTACATTTTCATCATCATTACTCCAGTCTTCAGTGTCACATGATCCTTCGGAAATCATTCTAATATACTGATTTGCTGTTCAAGAAACATTTCTGATTATTATCAATGTTGAAAACACTTGTGCTGCACAATATTATTGTGGAAACTGTGATACACTTTATTTTTCAGGATTCACAGATGAATAGAAAGTTCAAAAGAAATAGAAATCTTTTGTCACATTAGAAATGTCTTTACTTTTGATCCATTTAATACTTCCTTGCTAAATTTTATTTTATTTTTTAAATTTTTATTTTAATAATAATAAAAAAAAATTCCTCTTATTTATCTGAAACTTTTTAATGGTAGTGCATCACGGCTTGCACAAAAATATTAAGCAGCAAAAACAAATTTGATAATAATGATTTTTCACAGCATCACTGTTTTTACTTTATTTTTGATCAAATAAATGTGTGTGTGAGAGACCTTTCTCGGCGAGAGTGAGCTCTGGCTTGATCCCTCCGTTTCTGAAGTTCGTAATCTCGTCGAGATTTATTTTCCTCCTGCCACTGTCTCTTTCTTCTGTCGTCTTCTCTCTCCTTCTCTTTGTCTTTTGTGCGCATGTGTCTCCCTGCTGTAAACACAACACCAGACAAAAACAAATGATTACCTGCAAAGCTCCAACCGAGAACTCGTACTGATAATTACCGTATTTTCTGTCCTGACTTTTAAACCGAATGTCTCTTTCTACCTGAGATTTTGATTAGCTCTAGATCATGATTACCAATGTTTTTTTGTTTTTTTTTGGACTGCTGCAGGGTTTTGTAGTGTGACACAAACCCAAGCTCTATAGGTCAAGCAGATGCGATGTATTTTATATTGCTTTTGCAAATGTAACTGATTTGTGATTAATATAATGTTATCTAGTTGGCGGCAGGTTTGTCTGGATAAGGTGCAGACCTCCTCCTTCTGCAGAATGGCTCCTGCGCCTCCTCTTGTCCTTCCTCTTCTCCTCTTTTCTGTGGTAGGATTTGTCTTTTCTTGTCATCTGCTGCGGGGGTTTGATGGCCAGAGACTCGTCCTCCTCTCCTCTGCAGAAACACATTCAGAATGAGCGGATCGAACACACACAGAACTGAGTTTCAGCAGCTGTTATAGAGACGGTCACCTGTCTTCAGTCGAGTCTTCTCGTGTGTAGGGTGAATTCCTTATTGTTATTTCCATCTTGTGGTCTCGTAGCTCTCCTTCCTCCGGAGTGTCCCGTTTGGATTCCTGATCATCCGTCTGCCGGAAACAAATCATTCAACAAAGAGAAAAAGAGCATTTAAAGTGAAACAGATCCATCATTACAACAGACATCAGCAATCATTCACTCCCACAGAGCACTGTGAATCATGTAATCTGTCTCCCTTCTCTCTCTCAATAGTACATTTAGATGTAACAGTCAGAGATAATGTATATAATGTACACTACCAGTCAAAAGCTTTGAACAGTAAGATTTTTAATGTTTTTTTTTTTTTTTTTTAAAAAGTCTCTTCTGCTCATCAAGCCTGCATTTATTTGATCCAAAGTACAGCAAAAACAGTACAATTTTGAAATATTTTTACTATTTAAAATAACTGTTTTCTATTTGAGTATTTTTTAAAATGTAATTTATTTCTGTGATCAAAGCTGAATTTTTAGTAGATCAATGAGTAGAACTTTTCAGGTTTCTTTGGTGAATAGAAAGTTCAGAAGAACAGCATTTATCTGAAATAGAAATCTTTTGTAACATTATGAATGTATTTATCATCACTTTTGATCAATTTAAAGCACCCTTGCTAAATAAAAGTATTAATTTCTATAACCCCCCCGACTGACTCCAAGCTTTTGAATGGTGTAGTGCATAATGCTACAAAAGCTTTTTAGTTCAAATAAATGCTGATCTTTGGATCTTTCTATTCATCAAACAATCCTGAAAAATGTACTCAAACATTTTCAACATTGATAATAATCAGAAATGTTTCTTGAGCAGTAAATCAGTATATTAGAATGATTTCTGAAGGATCATGTGACACTGAAGACTGGAGTAATGATGCTGAAAATTCAGCTTTGAAATCACAGAAATAAATTACAGTTTAACAGATATTCACATAGAAAACAGTTATTTTAAATAGTAAAATATTTCAAAATGTTTCTGTTTTTGCTGTACTTTGGATCAAATAAATGCAGGCTTGGTGAGCAGAAGAGACTTCTTTATGAAACATAAAATATCCTACTGTCCAAAAGCTTTTGACTGCTAGTGTAGTTATCAGAAAATATTTTAAAATAAACTTCAAATATATTGTTTCCATGCTCATAATCAATCAGTCAGTTGACTAATTATATTGATTAATCGTCTTCTTGTGCTGCTATAATGGACATTTTGATATCAATAAAAACCACTCGAACTAAGCACAATTAATATTAGAAGCTATTTATATTTATTCAGAGTTGTTTGCGCCTCTGTGCAAATATTCACTACAAGTATTCATGAAATAAAAAGCACTAAAAGTAAATACGTGGATTAAATTGACATAATAACACCGTAAATACAGAAGAGAATTACACTGACAGGCTACAACAGAGCTTTTACATGAATCCGTTCCAGCGCTGATTTCTGGCTGACAGAAGTTGTACTCAGTTTCTGAACGCTACCGGAAGCTTAATAACGAACAGGAAGTGTGCTGCTGGTTTATGAATGAGATGATTTATGTCTAATGAGATGATTCATGTCTAATGAGATGATTTCTGTCTAATGAGATGATTTCTGTCTAATGAGATGATTTCTGTCTAATGAGATGATTTCTGTCTTACGGTCTCGGAGCGGTTAGGGTCACTCTTCTCTTCCAGCTCTCGTCTGCGTTTCTTCTCTTGTAAGATCTCGTCTAATGTCTTGACTTTCCAGGAGTCCTTTTCGTCCCCCATCAGCTCCAAATCACCTGAGCAGAGAAGATCTCCTCAGATATCTCACACAAACACTGAGTAACTCTGGAGAAACCGTCACAGATGTTAGAACAAGCACTCGTTCACATCTCACTAGCTCTGCCTCGTTTTCCGTCTAGAAAAGCTATTAGAGATTATTAACATGTGAAAATGAGTTTCGTATCTGACACGCCAAACAAACTTTACAGAGTTTCATGTTCATCAGGTCAGCAGAGCGCTGTTTGTGCGGAGTTCCGCAGAGATAACTGAATATTAGCGATGTTTTGAGTGTTTCAGCGGATCTTCGTGTTATTTTCACATGAAGCTGACTCTCATACAGTAACTTACCGTTACTAAAACAAAACAAACAAACACCTACTGAACGCTTATAAACTCAAACTATTACTGATAACCAGACTTTTACTCACCTGTGATGTATTCGGCGCTTTTTCACGACACCGGAAGAACAATTCTTCTTCTTCTGTTTATTTTTTATTTTTTGGCAAACTAATTTAAAGGCGCATTACCGCCGCCTACTGATCTGGAGTGTGTACTCAACAGAGATGCGCAGAGAGAAACACGAATATTAAACATATTTCATCTTCCAAGAATCTTAAAGCTCTTAAAACGCATATACCATAAATACCTCTTTAAAAAAATCTTTTTAAATTATTCTGTTAAAGCTTTCGTTTTTTATTACTAATTTATTGTTACATACGTATATAAATGGTGCTTTGCATGTAATATCACCTCTTTGTACGTAAAGTTGATATTTTTTTGTACTTGTATCTTTGGTACCTTGGCATTAATTAAAAAATAAATAAATAAATAAATAAAAGCACAAATTTTTGTAATCTTTTTGTATATATATATATATATATATATATATATATATATATATATATATATAAAGATTACAAAAATAATAATAATTTAAAAAAAATTCTTTAATTACTACAAAATGATATTCTTTCCATATTTCCTGTCTTTTTTAGATAATGGAACACTTCTTCTTTAATTCTTGATTGCATTTGTCTGTTCCCTAGTAATATATTGAGTGATGTTTTATCATATCCCATCAGACCTAATTTATGATTAAGTTGATTTCTTTCTCTTTCATACGCATCACATTATAGAAGAATATGCGTTACTGTTTCTGGATTCCATCATTCATCACATCTGCAGTTTCATGCTTCCCTATGTTGTGTAAATTGACATTTAAAGCTGAATATCAATTCTTGATATAATAACATCTTTCTTCGTCCTCCCACGTCTTCTTCTCTCTTCACCTACACACCCCTGTGTCTGGTAAAGATGCCTTATCTTTCTTACTTCAACTGATATTATTCTCTTGATTTCAGATTTGCTAATTGCTATATTAATTTCACTATGTGAATGAGCCATCTTAGCAACTTTTTCTTCCAAAAGCACCTAGTAACAAATTTAACAATTTTTAAAATGTATTTGGCAACTTTTAGCAACTTTTGATGTGACTTAGACAATAAAAAGGCACACATTTTCCATCCAAATTACACAAAAAGAGGAAACCAAAGATGACTAGCACTAGACACATCACATGAATTGAGTTACTGCTATTTGCAATTGTTCAATTTAATAATAATAATAATAATTGAATAAATGTTCATTCATGATACACTTTGTTAATAGCTTGTACCTGCGATTGTTGATCAGTTAGTACACTGTAAGAAAAATGGAAAAGATACTAGTAATTTTCCAGGACATTATCCATCATCACCCTGTAACCCGAAAACACAATGCGTAATTTAAAATGCAGGTAAAAAAAAAAAAAAATCAATACGGAAAATTCTTTCATATTAAGATAGTAGACTGAGCCCTATTTTTACAGACTTTTCTTCGAGTGTAGCGCACTAACTAACTACTAATACACTGCTTAACGCATAATTGTTGAGAATGTGTTGTATTACTAGTTTACTAGCTATAAAAAAAACTTAAATTGTAATAATTCAAAAATGTGTACGTGTTCAATAATTCAATGTATTTAAAAATACAGTTATTTATATTTTAATGTTATAGTCAGCATATTATTTTACAAACAAATCTAAATTAACATATATAATATATATATATTTGCTGAGATTTGATTTATTTTTTTATTTATTGCTGAACTCAACATACAAAACACAAAATATCCACATTAGTGACACTTGAACAGACAACAAAATAAAACGGTAAATAATACAATAAAATAAAAAATGAAAGGAAAATAATAATAATAATAATAATAACAAATGCAATAAAGGGCTATTGTTTTACATAAGATTCCCTACATGAAAACTTTAAGTGCGGAGCAAATTCCAAGAGTCTTCACAGCTTTCTTATTAGTAGATACTGAAATCAAATTAATATAATTCTCCATGTCTCTTAAAAAGACCACAAAGACAGGTTTACAATTTGAGAATTTGCATTTGTGAATATAAAATTTGCTTAAGAAAATAAATTTATAATCAAACAAATATTTTCTTTTGTGGGGTCCGAGTCAAAATACCCAAATATAATATTTCTCATTTGTATAGAAAATTCTGGCAAAATCTTCAACTTAAGAAAAGCACCAATATCATACCAAAACTCCTGAGTGTAGTGACATGACCAAAATAAGTGTTCCTCTGTTTCATCAGCATTCAAACAAAAAGAACGTGTTAGCTCTACATCAGCTTTAATCAGCTTTAAACTTCTGTATGCATTTCTTGACAGGATAAAACCTGTGGATCAGACACTTCTTTCACTTTATTTGTGAGAAAGAATTTTTGCAGTAGTGACCAGACTTTTTTCCAGTTAAGATTATCAAATAAATTATTCCAAAAAAAGGTTATATATGGAGCATGAGATTTGATGATGTGACACAATTTTGCGCCGTGATTACGCAATGACATCATCGCAACTTTTAGCACCAAATTGACCTTCCTTTAGTAACTTTCTCTGAAAATTAGTTGGCAACACTGCTGCCCTACTGTCACATGCACAACATAAATATCAATTCATTCATTTGGTGAAGCAAAGCAAGCTGAAAATGGACGTGCATTTACATACAATATATAGTTTAAAGAAATGTTTATTGACATTTGTTTTTTGTTGTATTGTTAGAAAACAATGCAATAAATTTGTGCATTCTTTCACCAAGTTATTTGAGAAATCTGATGAGCCTGTTTATGCTCTTCTGGCTCTTCAGATTACTTTTGACCTATCTCATTTTTCAGAATCTTGTACCATATTGAAATAAAAATACAAAGAGTAGGAAAGTATATTCCATTTGTTGTTATCAACAACATGAAGTGCATTACGTCAAGCTTTCCCAAACTGGGTTTGTGAAGGAGCTGCAGGTGGTTTATGAGTTTAATGAAAAGCTAATAATTAATTAAATCATAAAAATGTTACATTAAAACAAATAATTTTAAAATGAATCAAAATAAAGCTTACTGAAAAAGTTAAATATTTTATTTGTTTACCTGCATGTCTATAAAAATAAAATAAGTATTGCTTTTTATTTCTCCTCTTTCCTACTTCTTGCATGCGTGTTTGGCTCAGTCTTATTTTTTTAGGATTACTGATAAACTAATGTAGTTTGACTTGTATTTGTAATCTATTTTCATTTTAGTTAACGTTGGAATAATGTTTGTCATTTTATTAGGTTTTTTTTTATTATTATTATCATGTCATGACATCATGACATTTTGTTGTATGCATTAGCTTTTAGTTTTGGATCTGTTTTAGTTGTTTTAATACTACAATTGATTGCTTCTGTTGTCCTCATTTGTAAGTCGCTTTGGATAAAAGCGTCTGCTAAATGAATAAATGAAATAAATAAATGAAAAATGTCATGTGATCAATGTCAGAGAACCCTGAGCATGCAAATGTGATACTTCATTATGAAAATATTTATTTTAAAATCTCAGGGGTACTTCCAGTAAAAATGTATTAGGTGAAAGAGGATCAGAAGACAAAAAGGTGGTAAATATGTGCATTTTAATGTGTTTGAACGACAAATGCCTTCCAAAGTAATACATGGTAAGATACCCGACTGAGTAATATTATGAGTAATATGTACTCATGTTGTCCATAAAAAAGTAACTGTAGTCTGATTACCAGTATTTTAAAATGTAATTTAATCTAATTAGAAGTACTTAATTTTTGGAATTTTATTATGTAATCCAGATTACATTTATCCAGTCACTGTCCAGCTCTGTATATTTTTATGAACTTTGTATTAACTCATACAAAGACTTATATAAATCTATTGTTATTGTCAATCAGATGGCCCTCAGGAGTTTAAAAAAAGTCAAAATTTATCAAAAATCAGGCCATGTCTGACATAAAAAATAAATAAAATAAATAAAAAATAAAAATCCAGCCACACCTTAGTGTATGTATGGTAATGAAGAATATAAGGATGAGCTTACAGCAGACCTGTCATGTAGATCATGTGTGCCTTTACAAAATATATACATCTGAATAAAATGATTTTACAGCTACGCACATGAAAAGCACAAATTGTGCACTGTATACATTTAATAAAGAAATGCAAAATTCTTACCAATGCACAAATAAAGACTAAATTATACAGATAATTCCCATTTGTGGTTATTGTACAAACATACATCATTTTATAGATCACATACACAAGCCACCACAGTTGATAAGGAGATTTTTTTTTAAAAACATAACCTTGCAAAGATATTCTGTCAGCAGTTTCATTTGACAAATCTGACGAGTCCGTTTCTGTCATATCATTTAAACAGCGTTCACAGAGAGGGAATTCAAACTAACTATAAAGACAACAAATGGAAAAACCTTTCAAAATATCGAGTGAGGGAGAAAATAAAAAACACTGGGAAACTTCAAGTCATCTGATAGTCTGGACATAATCAAAATATACAGATCCAAAATAAGTGAGATCATGAGTAATACAATGAAAAAAGGGAAACAAACCTGTCAGTTTCTGCAGCGATACACATGATTACAGTAAATCATCATCATCATCATCATATGAGAGAAAACACAGGTTGGACGAAGATTGTGATTTGCTACAATCACTGCATGTGGAATGAACAAAGTCCTCACTGAAAATACAAAAACTAGACTTCTCTCTTTTTCACATAAGCAGTGGAATGTGAGACCATTCAATTCAGAAAAGAGCTTCTGCAGAAATGGCACCCTTGCAAAATATACTTACTACAGAAATGTCATAATTCACCCCAAAATTTTATTTTGCACAAAGCCTGATTTAGGATTTTTTTAAACATTGAAATTAACAGTGACATTATTCTCAAAACAATGCAAAAAATTATGGTTCTAAAAACAAAGTCTTAATGCAAAATATAATTTATTTATTATTATTATTATTATTATTATTTTGGGGTAAAATATGAGCTGGATGTTAGCTGGTGAGTCACTCACTCTCTCAATTGATATTTTTGTTATCTACATGGAGCCCTCAAATACAGTAATACCTCAGAATATTGTGAGAACTGTTGGGGGTTTAACTGCTTAAATATTTCAAGAGTCTCTTTCAGTTTTCACTAAACCTACAGAAGTTTCTTTGCAGAATTATAGGGTCCCAAAAACCAGAGTTACATAAGGCATGATTCCCTGTCAATCCAGCAGAAGGCTTTATTTTGAAAGCTTCCACCACGTCACAGGTTTGATGGCAGGACTCACTCAGGCTCGCTCTGATAGCTGCGTTTGGACTCCATCGGTCAGTTTAGAGGAGGAGCAGGCGTTATTTGGCGGATGTGGCGTCTCCGTCTGGGATGATGGGTTTCTGCTGGGACTCTGCTGATTGCTCGAGAGCGTGCTGGACCAGAGAGTCTCTCTGCATCTGCTTGGCTTTGTTGTAGAGCAGAACTCCCAGGAAGACCATGACGGTCCCGACGGCGGACACCAGCGTGATGGGGTTACTGAACACAATGATGCTCAGCCAGATGGACAGAGCGTGCTTCACTGTGCTCGCAACGCTGATGGACAACACAAACACCATCAGTACTGATTGAAAAAATTAAAAACAACTCATCTCCATTGCTTTTACAAACATGGCTTACTGCTCGAATATGCTCCCAAATGTGAGCCTGTAGCATAAAAGCAGTCTTAAGTAGCACAGGTATATTTGTAGCAATAGCCAACAATACACTGTATGGGTCAAAATTATCAATTTTTCTTTTATGCCAAAAATCATTAGGATATTAAGTAAAGATCATGTTCCATGAAGATATTTTGTGAATTTCCTACCATAAATATATCAAAACTTAATTTCTGATTAGAATTTCAGATGATGTATAAATCTCAATTTCAAAAAATTTACCCTTATGACTGGTTTTGTGGCCCAGGGTCACAAATTACTTTTATTGTAAAATGTCGTTTTCCAAAGATTCTTAAACCAAGAAACATTCACTTGAGAAGCTAAATAACACATGAAGGCTTGTTTTATGAGGAACTGACTAAAATAAAGAGAGTTTATGATTCAAACAAGAACAAATATCAGAAAAAAATCAACTTAATTCAATGGGAAAGTTTTGGTAACACTTCAGTTTACATCTACATTTAGTCATTTAGCAGACGCTTTTGTCCAAAGCGACTTACAAAAGAGAACAATAGAAGCAATCAAAACCAACAAAAGAGCAACAACATGCTAGCGCTATGACAAGTCTCGGTTAGCCTAATACAGTACACATAGCAAGTTTTTTTTTTTTTTTTTTTTTTTTAAAAAGAAAAGTAGAATATAGAAAAAAGAAAGCTAGTGTTAGTTTTTAAAGAAAAAGTAGTAGTTAGAGAATAAATATGCAATTGATAGAGGGTCAAGGATGTATGTGTTTTTTTGTTTTTTTAAATAAAAAGAAGACATATATAGATAAAATAGAATTAGAATAGCGAGTGATAGAGTTAGAGGGTCAAATAAAGATGGAAGAGATGGGTTTTTAGCCGTTTCCTGAAGATGGCTAAGGATTCAGCTGCTGGGATTGAGTTGGGCAGGTCATTCCACCAGATGGGAACAGTTAATGAAAAAGTCTGTGAAAGTGATTTTGTGCCTCTTTGGGAAGGCACAATAATACGGCGTTCACTTGCAGAACACAAGCTTCTAGAGGGCACATAGGTCTGAAGTACTGAATTTAGGTAAAGGGGTGCAGAGCCAGAGGTGGTTTTGTATGCAAACATTAATGCCTTGAATTTTATGCGAGCCGCTATTGGTAGCCAGTGCAGATTGATGAACAGAGGTGTGACCTGCGTTCTTTTCGGTTCATTAAAGATTAATCTTGCAGCGGCATTTTGGATTAATTGTAGAGGTTTGATGGAATTGGCTGGAAGACCTGCCAAGAGAGCATTGCAATAGTCAAGTCTGGACAGAACAAGAGCTTGAACAAGGAGTTGTGTTGCATGTTCCGAAAGAAAGGGCCTGATCTTCCTATTATTTTATATTATATTATATAATATTATATTATATTATATTATTATATAAAGCAAATCTGCAGGACCGGGCAGTTTTAGCAATGTGGTCTGAGAAATTCAGCTTATCATCAATCACAACTCCAAGGTTTCTGGCTGTTTTTGAAGGAGTAATGGTTGATGAGCCTAACCGGAAGGTGAAATTGTGATGAAGTGATGGGTTTGCTGAAACTACAAGCAGTTCTGTCTTAGCTAGGTTCAGTTGAAGGTGATGGTCCTTCATCCAGCAAGAGATGTCTGCTATACATGCTGAGATGCCAGCAGTTATCTTCGGATCATCAGGATGGAATGAGAGGTAGAGTTGAGTGTCATCAGCATAGCAGTGATATGAAAAGCCATGTTTCTGAATGAAAGAACCTAATGATGTCCAAGAACTGTTTAGGGAACACATCTTTACTATTAACAGAGTTTTCCCTCAATAAACTTCTAATGTGCTGCTTGTTGATAGTAAGTAGTAGTTATGTTGTAGTTTAGTTTTTGGGAAGGGTTAAGGGATCTAGAAGATGGTCAGGTGTTAATACATGCTTTATAAATACTAATAGCCAATATACTAGTAATATGCATGTTAATAAGCAACTAGATAATAGTGAATAGTGTTCCCTAATCTAAAGTGTTACCAAACTGTCATTCCACATTGATAGATACTTGTTCTTTTATTTATTTATTTATTTATTTTTTGTTAAATTTATCAGAAAACAAGACTTCATATCTTCATTGTGAATCTCCAGTAAATGTAATGTGATTTAAACAGGTGGATACTAATTAACACATTAACGTTTAATGCCATGACTATGATTTTAAGATTTTCTGCTCTGATTTAACCTTTTAAAGCCTTAATTTGTGTGAATTAGGATTTAAGACCTACAGAAACTGATATTTGGTTATTTCATATTTAAAAGGGTTCAAAGAGTATGTCCAGGTCATATTTCACCACACAAAAGGCCTAGATGAAGGATGCTTTGCCTCTCAGCGCAGCTCTGATTGGAGGTGAGATGTGATCTGGACATGTAGTTTACCGCAGCACAGAATGAGGTTTGCACCTGAACGTGACAGGGGAGATGTGGCCCATGAGTGCGTATGCCGTAACGCTCTGTAAGTGGAAGAGCACGCCGTCGAACAGCAGCAGCAGCACGATGTCCTGAGACAGTCTGAAGGAGCGCTCGCTCTTCCCGATCAGCGGCAGGTCCTGCGCCACAGTCACATCATCAGCCTTCAGACAGAGCTAGAACTGCACTGAACTGCTTACATGTCGGGAGCAGATTTATTTTAATATAGTTCACCCAAAAATGAAAATTCTGTCATTAATTACCCTCATGTTGTTCCAAAACCGTAAGACCTTCGTTTATCTTCAGAACACAATTCTGAGAGCTCTCTGACCCTGCATAGACAGCAAGAGTCCTTCCACGATCAAGGCACAGAAACGTAGTAAGGACATCGGTAAAATAATCCATGTGATTCAACCGTAATTTTACGAAGCTATGAGAATACTTTTTGTGCACAAAAATAACAACTTTATTCAACAAGTCGTCTCCTCCGCCTCAGCCTGTAGCGACATTTCAGAGAATATCGCGACGCATGCGTGCGCTTTGAATTGGACGTAAACAACATATGTTTCTGTGCCTTGATCGTGGTAGTCCCCTTGCTGTCTATGGAGGGTCAGAGAGCTCTCGGATTTCATCAGAAATATCTTAACCTGTTTAGTCCCAAATTTTTCCCAGACATGAAAATATCCAAATGATGTGTCATTAGTAACCCTTTGAAATAATCAATAGTTATTTTTTGACATTTTTTTTGGAAAAGTCGGTCACAATTGTGACCAGTGGGATAACGTGTACTGAATTAACATATTTCTGCAATCATAAAAATTGTTATATATTTTAGCCCAGCTATTTTAAACTTGTTTGATCACATTCTAGGGTTACTATTATGTATAAAAAAAACCTTATGCAACATTGGAACACTGAGATAAAAGACAAAAAAAAAAATTCAACCATCAACACATTTCAAAATTGTTACTTTTTTGTAAAATATACCATCAGATTTTTATATTAGTGCTACCAGAATTACAACATCAATATTGTAAATTTTTTGTAACATTTGAATTTTTAATTTAGTGCAATATTTTGTCATTACAACATTTTAGTGTTATTTTCACTAGCAACTGCAATTGGATTTATATTGTATACCTAAGTTCACTGTTATCACATCAACATGTTTACTCATTCTATGACCACATTCAACACAACTGAATATACAGGTATGTGAATTCATATATTAATACTAGACACCTTAAAGATCATGTGTACCAAAAAAAATCTTTGTCATATCTTTATGTTAACATACTTTACTAGCCTTTTGTTTTGGAGCTTTGATGCAGTCATCAACTTCTCAAGGTGCAAACAGAAAATGAACGGCTCTGGTCATGTGACA
Organism: Spinibarbus caldwelli; assembly: GCA_039654775.1. Lineage (NCBI taxonomy): Eukaryota > Metazoa > Chordata > Actinopteri > Cypriniformes > Cyprinidae > Spinibarbus > Spinibarbus caldwelli. The sequence goes on along the minus strand of CM077249.1, from coordinate 1,045,747 downwards.
ATTTGCATTAATCATGTGAAACTGCACATATTTAATTGAGACCCTTTATTTTTTCCATATTTACAGGAAGTGCACTAAAACATCAGTCAGTAAGGTTTTTAGAGCTTTATAAATGAAAACCTTTTTTTACGGTCACTATTGTGACCGGTGGGATTAAACGGGTTAATCTGTGTTCCCGAAGATAAGCGAGGCTCTTACTGGTTTGGAACGACATGAGGGTGAGTTATTAATGACAGAATTTTCATTTTTGGGTGAACTATCCCTTTAATGGTTGTTCTATATATATTCATGATGCAGTCGCTGTTTCATAAATGCGATAACTGAGGTTGGTGAGAGTGTAGGACTGACCATCAGGAAGATCCAGGCAGGCACGAGCATGATGACCGCAGCAGCGCTGGTGTAAAACTGAAGCTCTGGGGGACTAGACCAGAAAAAACACAGACGCCATGACAGTCCCGCCTGCTGTATAACTCGTTACAAAACAAAAACACTAGCTGATGACAGTGTCAGGGGTGCAGAACACAGTTCCTGCAGGACACAGCCCAGCAGAGATCAGCTCCAAGCCCAATTAAACACTCCTGAACCAGATAATTAAATCCTTCAGGCTCATCTGAAAACTCCAGGTGTGTGTTAGAGCAGGTTGGAGCTGAACTCTAACCCTCCAGGAACTGAGTTCTGCACCGCTGGAGAAATTAATCCCACCGCTGCTGTTTTTCTTCAGATTTTGTGCATGGATCTATTCATTCATTGATCTGCATGACATAATGGTGATAAAATGTGATCAATTGTTCTTCTTATTCTAAACTACTAAATAAAACAGTTTGACACAATCTTTATTTTTATTTCCTTAAAAATAACCATTTAACCCGAAAATAATCATGAATGAATACTTATGAGTACTGTATGTAAATTAAAATAAAACAGTTTGGAAATAGTTTGACATAACTGTTATTATAGTTTCTTAAAAATAACCATTTTTAACCTGATATTTACCAAACCAAATATTTAAAAAAAAAAAAAAAAAATACTTACTATGTGCATATATGGTCTGTATACAAAATGTAAAGAACATATTTGACTTTATTATTATTATTATTATTATTTGTACTAGATCAAGGTTTCTGCAGGTAAATGTAAATTTAAGACATTTTCAAAACCTTTTTAGAACCAATTATAGAAAATTTAAGGAATAAACTGAAGGGAAGGGAGTATGTCAATATGTTCTCTAAATGTAAATGTTTAAAATTTGCTTTCAAATGTTTAAAAATACAACTTCCAGTTGATGTTTTAAGTTCATTTTACAAAAAATAGCTCAACTAGAATATGGAAATAACTTTTACTCTACCTTCTGATCACACAGAAGAAAAGTGCTGTTCTTCCCCACTATTTTGTCTTGTTTTCCAGTGCAAATGTCTAAAGATCATTTACTTGAGAAGCAAAATGACATAAGATGTCTTGTTATTTATCTGCCTACAGTAAATGTATCTTGATTTAAGGATGTTTAGATGTTTGTATTGGAAGACAAAGCAGTAACACAAAGCAAAATACAGAGGAAGATGTTCATTTTTTGCATGTAGTGCATGCAACATTTAATGCCACTATTTTAAGACTATTTAAGACTTTCTGCCCCAGTTTAAGAGCTTTTTAGCCATTCATTTAAATGTTTTGTTCAAAAATGAAAGATGAATAATGATGTGATTATGATTATGTTGGACATCTCGATGAGTCTGCAGTGTGCTGCATGTGTGCACAGATCAACGGCTCTCACCTGAACTTATACTTATCTCCACTCAGCAGCTTCTTAGAAAACACATTCTGCAAGCTAAGAGACAAAAACCGTGCATTAGACTGGAGCTGAGGGTGAAGTGTGTGTATGATGGAGGAGGTGTGTGAGAGCAGCACCAGTCCATGATGTTGGTGGAGAGAGCGGCAGAGAAGCCCAGCATGTTGAAGCTGATCTCAGTGGCGGTGCAGAGAGCCAGACCCGCCATCACAGGAACCAGAGACAGATTGACCCAGAAACCTGCAGCACACACACACACACACACACACTTAACCATACGTCACAGTGTATTCTGGGCGGTTACCGGGCTGTTGATCAGGTGTTTTGAGCGGTTGCTAGGCGGCTATTTACTAACTCAAGTCAAAAGAACACAACTGTAACAGATGTCTATGATATTCTGCTCTCTAGAAACACTGTCTGTCACATATTTGGAAAAATTAAGCCTTTTTTTAAGCCTTTTTGAATGAAAGATGATGTTTCTGCTCACAAAGACTGCATTTGTTTGATTAAAAATATGGTAAAAACAGTAATAGTCAAATAGTTTTACAATTGAAAACGGCTGTTTTCTATGTGAATATCTATTAAACTGTAATTGTGCTCAAAGCTGAATTTTCAGCATCATTACTCCAGTCTTCAGTGTCACGTGATCCTTCAGAAATCATTCTAATATTCTGATTTGCTGCTTAAGAAACATTTCTGATTATTAGCAATGTTGAAAACAGCTGCGCTGCACAATATTTTTGTTGAAACTATAGCCATGTTTACATGTACACTTTTTTGTCATTCCGATTAAAATCATTCCGATTGAAAGATTTGGTGGACTGTTTACATGAGACGTAATCTAATCCGATATGGTGTTTACATGTGCCTGTGCTTTCAGTTTTGGGACACGCTAAGTATAAGTAGCCTAACAACAAATACAAATCACCAGAGGAAAAAACGCCCAGATTTGCGTAAATATTTTTAATAGCTGCTTGCACTTGCTTAGAATAACGGACTAATATTTGAATCCCTTGCGTTCATTCGAGCGCTCAGTCATATGACGAGAACACGATCACAGAAATCATACGGCCTTCTTCTGTCCCACACACAGAACCAATATAGCTTGATCTCACCCAGTTGATCAACGCATATCATCACACCGCCCTAATTTCTTAATGTTAAAGCATTAAAGGATAAAATAACAGTACGACCTTCTGTAATGCCGCTCTGAAATGAATTGTATTCTGATACTAAAAAGTTTTACTGTTCTTAAATGGAACAAATACACGATTTCTTACCAAGAGTTGCTGAACAATAAATCAAAGGAGTGTTGCTTTATGAACACAGAGAGTGATCGCAACGAGCTATCACACATAACATTTCCAAACGTGTTTTCATACAATATTCATGGCGTGAGTACTTATAAATTCAAGCAGATTGGAAATTATGAATCTGTAATAAACAAATACAAATGACAAAGGCAAATTTTGGTCAAGTTGTTTATTTTCATTGATCTATACTTACTATCTACACTATCATCATTGTGTTGTTTCTAAGCTGAAAAGCAGAAAAGCACACTTCATTTCAGATCTGTTTTTCACTCCGGTCATGAGAGCAGATACGTTAGCTCATAACACAGCAAGCGTTCTCCATTCTAATGTGTTTTTAACTGTATAATTGAAATTTTAACTTTATACCTCCGCTATTACCCAGTCTCTACTGACATCACATTCACGTTCTGACGACGTGATGGTGTTGACGCAAAGTAATCGGTTTAACGCGTTTACATGGCAGGATTTTCATTTTGTTCGGTTTATACAAAGGTTTATCCCACCCCTCTAAAACTGATTACAAATTCATTCGGTTTGGGCATTTTTATTCCGATTGAGGTGTTTATATGGAGCATTTTCATTCGGATTGGACTTTTAAACCGATTACAGTGCTCCATGTAAATGCACCTAATGATACAAAAGTGACATTTCTAATGTTACAGAACATTTCGATTTCAAATAAATGCTGCTCTTTTGACATTTCAATTCATCAAAAAATCCTGAAAAATAAAATGTATCACAGTTTCCACAAAAATATGAAGCCGCCAAAACTACTGATAATAATAAGAAATGTTATTAACAACTGAGCACCAATAATAAATGATAATAGCAGCAAATCAGCATATTAGAATGATTTCTGAAGGATCATGTGACACTGAAGACTGAAGCAATGATGCTGAAAATTCAGCTGCGCATCACAGAAATAAATTACAGTTTAACAGATAGAAAACAGCCATTTCAAATTCTAATAATATTATTTCATAATATTACTATTTTTACTGTGTTCTGAGCCTAGGTCAGCAGAAGCAACTTCATTAAAAACATTTTTAAAAATGTTAATTTTTCAAACTTTTGCCCAGTAGTGCATGACTTGGGCCCTCTTTCAGTGGTAATCTTGTCATTAGCTGTATGTCTGATCATGTGGAAACATGTCTTTGAGTTCATCATTAACAGCTGGTTTTGTGACGGCACCTGTGTATTCTCCCAGTATGAGGCGGGACATGATAACAGTGAAGATGGGCGCTGAGCTCTTCACCGTCTCAGCGAACGACACGGCCACGTTCTTCAGACTCACCAAACCCAACACCACCGTCGTGAACCTGACAGCACACACACACACACACACACAAACGGAGGAAAAATTAGGCCGTCGTGCCAGTAAAACAAGTTCCACAGTGTCTTCATCAAGTGACTGCAGAGCTGAAGCACAGTCAGTTGTTGTTTTACTAACTTGACCACTATTGTGTGAATCTCACTAAAACATGCCTGCGTCATATTTCACTCCAAAAACAAGCAGCATATTCATTATATATCCCGATAATGCTTATAAAAAAGTAACAATTTTTGAGTCCTAAAAGCATGATTTTCATTACTGTATTACAGTAAAGGAGACAAAGACTTTTGTTTTTTTGCAGAAAACTAATGTTGCAATGCAAATAAAATCATTTTAATGTCCTAAAGACAGGCCTTGTTTTGCTTACACAAAATAAAATCAAACTCTTTCTGCTGATTTTGAGGTGAAATATTCCCGATGTGTTTTTAAACATTATTAAAGCACACATGCAACATCACATTTTGTTTAGAGAAACCTTTTTATCCCAACACTAAAGTGCATTAATGAAGCTGCATGTATTATATTACACCTGAATAACAAATGAAGGATTGTGAGCGCAAACACACCTCATCAGTCCTACAAACAGCATGATCATGAGGAAGTTGGGCGGGTATTCTGCGCGGGATTTGTGACTGTACAGGGGGCAAGGTACGAACATCTTCACACAGCCGATGACAGTCGTGGAGAGCATCTGGACAGCACCTAAAAGACAGAAGAACGTCAGGCAACGGACAAAGAATATCTGCAAACAAAAACATACATTTAAAGAAACAGTTTACCCAAAAAATAAACTTTGCTGAAATTTTACTCAGCCTCAGGCCATCCAAGATTAGGATGAGTTTATTTCTTCATCAGATTTGGAGAAATTTGTCACTGCATCAGTGTCTCAGCAATGGATGCTCTGCAGTGAATGGGTGCCGTCAGAATGAGAGTCCAAACAGCTGATAAAAACATCACAATAATCCACAAGTAATCCACAGCACTCCAGTCCATCAGATAACATCTGGAGAAGACAAAAGCTGAAATAAATCCAGCATGAAGACATTTTTAACTCAAATCCAAGTCCATAACCCATAATAACTCTTCCTCCAGTGAAAAAGTGTTCTGGTCTGAATCAGGAGAGAAATCTGCACAGATCAAGCAGCGTTTACAAGCCAAAACAGCTCTAAACAAATACGTGGCTGGATTGTGATGTGAGAGACAACAGTAGATGCACTTTTTCACTGGAGGAAGAGTTATTATGGATTATGTACTCTATGGTATTTTAGTTAAAAACGTCTTAATGCTGGATTTGTTTCAGCTTTTGTCTTCTCCAGATGTTAACTGATGGACTGGAGTGGTGTGGATTACTTGTGGATTATTGTGATGTTTTTATCAGCTGTTTGGTCTCTCATTCTGACGGCACCCATTCACTTCAGAGCATCCATTGCTGAGACACTGATGCAGTGACACATTTCTACAAATCTGGTGAAGAAATAAATCTTTGGACTTCACTTCTTTTTAAAAACTCTTGTGGGAAACGTCACTATATGCCTCACTGAAGAAGGCTTGCTGCTGAAACGTTTGATTGTTGATTGCTCTATTGCAAAATTTAAATAAACTGAAAGTGATTAAGAAGATTAAGTGAGTGCGGATCCCTTACTTGAATATGATGAAGAAACAAACTCATCTACAGATGGCCAGAAAGTGAGTAAAGTTTCATTTTGGGGTGAATTATTCCTTTAAAGGCACAACCTGTTTTGAGGCAAAGGCTAATAAACGATGGGTCACATTAGGTCACATCTCATCTGGAAAATCAAAGCTAAATGCACTTGCATGAACGCAACAGGTCTTGTTTGCAAAGACGGTGTTTTATTGCATCTCTATTTGAGAATCAGTGTGACCAAACATTCGATAAAATCAGACGGTAATTGCGCAACAGGCAGAAACTCACCCAGCATGCTCGGCTCTCCCTCCAGTAGTGACAGAATGTACTTGTTGAGGAAGAGCGTGCAGAAGCTGAAGAAGTACCAGAGCGCCAGGTATGTCAGAGCCCTGGAGTTCCAGACGCCCACATCGGCCTCGATCACGGTGGTCTCAGTGATGGTGATCTTCAGCACCGGCTCTCCAGACGAGCTCTCCGCTCGCTGCCTGAAGCTGAACACGGGCCAGAACGCCGCTCTCCCGCTCATGCTGCAGGGACACCGCAGGGCAAACTCCAGGAGCAATAAAGCACTGAACGCGCTGAGACTTCACATACCACAGTCATCAGCAGGAGCAAGAGTCCCGAAGAGCTGCTCCACGTGGAAATACAGCATAAAACACACTCAGTCACGGGATAAGACTGGCTAAAACACCTGTTAAATCCTTCAGAAGACAGGCTTTCTGCAGGTTTTTAAGACCATGTAAGGAACTAATACAATGGAACACAAATACGTCAAAATATAACCTCTAAATGTGTTTCACATTAACTAAAGATTTAAAATACAACTTAGTATAGATTCAAGGCCTATGATTTTAAAGGGATAGTTCACCCCAAAATGAAAATTCTGTCATTAATTACTCACCCTCATGTTGATCCAAACCCGTAAGACCTTCGTTCACCTTCAGAACACAAATTAAGATATTTTTGATGAAATCCGAGAGCTCTCTGACCTTCCATAGACAGCAACGCAACTGAAATCTTCCCAGGTCCAGAAACGGAGTAAATACATCAGTAAAACAGCCCATGTGACATCAGTGGCTCAACTTCAGTTTTGCGACGCTACGAGAATACTGTTTTTTTTTTTGTGCAAAGAAAACAAAAATAACATTTTACTCAACCATTCTTCTCCCCTGAGTTTTACATTTTAGAGAGCATCACAATACATATGCATGCTTTCCCCTAAACGTAAACAACGCTTATTACGCAGATTATACGTTCATGTGCGCTTTCCCCCCGAACGTAAATAACGCTGATTACATTAAATACGTTCTTGGGTACTCTCCAAAATGGCGGAAGACTTAACTCGGGGGAGAAGAATTGTTGAGTAAATTATGTTATTTTTGTTTTCTTTGTGCAAAAAAAGTATTCTCATAGCGTCGCAAAACTGAAGCTGAGCCACTGATGTCACATGGGCTGTTTTATCGCTGTATTTACTACGTTTCTGGACCTGGGAACATTACAGTTGTGTTGCTGTCTATGGAGGGTCAGAGAGCTCTCGGATTTCATCAAAAATATCTTAATCTGTGTTCTGAAGATGAACAGAGGTCTTACGGGTTTGGAACGACATGAAAGCGAGTAATTAATGACAGAATTTTAATTTGGGGTGAACTATCCCTTTAAGGCCTCTAACACTAGCTTGCTCTATTCTTTTTCTATTCTATCTGTTTTCTTTTTATTATAATTTAAAAAAAAAACCTTGCTATGTGTACTGTGTTAAGCTAACTGAGACTTGTTATAGCACTTGCGTATCATTGCTCTTTTGTTGATTTTGATGATTCTATTGTCATCATTTGTAAGTCGCTTTGGATAAAAGCATCTGCTAATTGACTAAATGTAGATTCAGATTTTATTTAATTTTATTGCCACATCGGCTTCATAGGCTATTTCATGGCAAACAAAGATTATAAATAAAAAACAATACATTAGCACACAATACAAAACACACAAAAAAAAATTAAATAAAGCACAAAGCGTACATACAATTTACTTTTGAAAGAAATTGTAAAGGTTTCTCTGGGTCCATCTTATAAAACAAGTCCTAAAGAGTTTCAACTTTCTATAGATGTGCATGACTTCTTAATTAATTTTACAAAGCAAAGCTTATGGCTTGAATGGCTCTGATTCAAACATTTGAATATGGAAATAACCAAACCCTAATTGTACTTCAGATCAGACTAAAGAGAGGCTCCTCCTCAGTATCTCAGTCCTGTTTTCCAGCGCAAATGTCTAAAGGTTATGTAAATCAATATAGATTTATTTGAGAAGCAAAATAACATATGATAAGAGTTTTGGTTTTATGAGAAACTGATCAAAATAAAGTTTATGATTAAAACAAGAACACACTTCTGCCAATGGGCTCAGAAGAAAAAAAAATCAACTTGATTCAAAAGGAAAACAAGTTTTCATTCCTCATTGACAGATACTTGTTCTTGTTTTAAGCACTCACTTCATTTTTTCCATTTCTGAGAAAGCAGGACTTCATATCTTTACTTTGCATCTTTGGAAAAGATTTAAAGATGTTTAGACATTTGTATTGGAAAACAAAACAACATACTGAGAATTAAAGATGTTCATTTTGTGTGATGTATTTAACACATGTACTCTGATTTAAGACCCACACAAACCCTGTAGGATTTAGTGAGATGTGATGAGTGTACATTAGATAATGTACCAAACATAAAGCACACATTATTATCTGAGATGTCTAAATGTATTTCAAATGAGCACTAACTTTACTGAGGCAATGGTTTCCTCGAGTTCATCACATTTGCTGTGTGTTTCTTTCAAATACAAGTTTAATGACAATGACTAATGACAATTTTAACAGGTAAAAGTGTCCCAATACTTGAGTATTTGTGGAATTATTTATTTAAGACCATGGCTGCAGTGCTGGTTTATTTATCTGTTTGTTTACTTGGCCTTTTGATTACTTAAACGGCCTAAAAGCCTATTCTGTTGATGTTATTATTTCTCCAACACAATAAATTACAAAGTCAACAGCAGCAGTCGATAAAGACTAGTTGAGATTAGACATGATGAGCATAACACAGCACATCTGAATACATGATATAGTGTTTAATAAAAATATAATACTCAACCTAGTGTGTTCATCCGAGTGAGCCACAGAGAAATACACTTCATCATCTCTGAAATCATGAGGGGTCAGTGTGTGTTTGTCCGCATGGACCCTGAGATATCGACACGTCTTCTGTGTGTGTGTGTGTGTGTGTGTGTGTGTGTGTGTGTGTGTGTCTGTCTCTGCTGATGTGTGTGCAGGATCCTCTGGAGCGCGAGCTGCGTAACTCTGCGCAGTCTGAGAGCAAACGCTTTCGCTTCCAAACGGTCTGCGTAAGTGGAGCGCAGCTTTGACTGGAACCACTATATAAACGACAATTTGCGGAAGTTTGAAAAAACACACACACACACACACACACACACACACACACACACACACACAAAAATAAAAAACGAGAACGTAGAATGGCTTTCGGATTTACAATGAGTATCTGAAAGGGCGGAGTCTAACGGCCCGAAAGTTGTTTTCATTGGTCAGTGCTGTGATAGACGTGACGTCTCGCTGACGTCACGTGACACGCTTGACTTTTCTCAGCCAGTGTTGCCAATCTTTTTTCTTGTTGAATATGACTCTCTTGCTTCATCTCTTGGATTTACAGATGACCAAAGGAGTGCCGGGTTTTTGATGTATTGTGGCTAGTTTTTTTTTTATTATTATTATTATTTTTATGTTTTTTATTTATTTATTTATTTATTTATTTTTTGGCTAGTTTTCTAAAAGGATGCAATTTTATATTTGTACTTTTATATATAGACAATACCATAATTTAACACACGCAAATCAAGAATATTTGTTTTATGTTCTTATTTTATGCTTACTCTTTGCTGGAATATTTTCATGTCTCACTTCCCTGTTTTTGTATTTTTGCAATTAAAAAAAAAAAAAAAAAAAAAAAGCCAGTGTTGTCAACTAATTTTCAGAGAAAGTTGCTAAAGGAAGGTCGATTTGGTGCTAAACGTTGCGAAATGACTTTGTGATGTCATTGCGCGATGACGTCATTGCGTCATCACGGCGCAAAATTGTGTCACATCATCAAATCTCAGCAAAAATATATATTTTATATATGTTAATTTAAAATTGTTTGTAAAATAATATGCATAATATAACATTAAAATATAAATAACTGTATTTTTAAATACATTGAATTATTGAACACGTACACATTTTTGAATGATTACAATTTAAGTTTTTTTTTTATGGCTTGTAAACTAGTAATACAACACATTCTCAACAATTATGCGTTAAGCAGTGTATTAGTAGTTAGTTAGTGCGCTACACTCCAAGAAAAATCTGTAAAAATAGGGCTCAGTCTACTATCTTAATATGAAAGAATTTTCCATATTGTTTTTTTTTTACCTGCATTTTAAATTACGCATTGTGTTTTTGGGTTACAGGGTTATAATGGATTATGTCCTGGAAAATGACTAGTATCTTTTCCATTTTTCTTACAGTGTACTAACTGATCAACAATCGCAGGTACAAGCTACTAACAAAGTGTATCATAAATGAATGTTTATTCAGTTATTATTGTTATTAAATTGAACAATTGCAGCTAACTTAATTCACGTGATGTGTGTAGTGCTAGTCATCTTTGGTTTCCTCTTTTTGTGTAATTTGGATGGAAAATGTGTGCCTTTTTATTGTCCGAGTCACTTATCAAAAGTTGTTAAAAGTTGCCAAATAAATTAAAAAAAAAATGTTAAATTTGTTGCTAGGTGCTTTTGGAAGAAAAAGCTGCTAGGGTAGTCTGACAAGTTGCTAAATTTAGCAACAAATTTGCTAAGTTGGCAACACTGTTCTCAGTGCTGGTAAAGTTGAACCCAAGGGTCAGTGCTCTTATACATGGAGTAACAAAATTGGTACAAAGCAGTCCCGCATAGATTTCTCTTTGGTTTCTGGGAGCATTTTAAAAGAGAATATGTCAGTAAACATTCTAGTTACTCCCTTAACAGATCACAAGGCAATTTATGTAAATATTAGATCTTCTTTTGTAGCGTCATGACATACTTCTTTTTGGAAGATGAATGTTTCTAATCTAAGACATGAGGCAGTCAAATTGGAGCTTATAAAATTAATTTCCTTTTACTGGGATTTGGCACAAAAGGAAGGTACTTTAAGTAGGTATTGGGAACTTCTAAAATATGAAGTTGGTAAATATTTAAGGCATTATGGTAGTTTTCTTTCTAAAATTAATAGAATTTTGGAGGAGCGAGTTGTTTCTGATATTACCTCTCTTTCCATGGTTTCTCCCAATAGACTTTTACCTGAAGAAAAAATACAGTTAAGTGAGATGAGATATATAAACGCAAAGCAGAAGGTGCATTTGTCAGGTCTAGAGTTAAATGGTTAGAACAGGGGGAACAACATTCTTCATACTTCTTTAACCTTGAAAGACAACGAGGTAAACATAACACAGTTCACCACCTTAATGTTAATGGTACTGTTACTGATGAGCCACAAGCTATTTCTTTTTTTTTGGTTATAATTTTTATGCCAATCTTTATAAATCTAGCTACTTCTGTGATCTATCTAATGATTCTGCTACTTCTTTTCTTGACTCCCTTAAAAATACTAATACACTTAGTGCTTTAGTGAAAGAATGCTGTGATAAAGATATTGTCTTAGAAGTAGTTGATGCTATCAAACATCTTAAACATAACAAATCACCTGGCAATGATGGCATTGCAGCAGAATTCTATAAACAATTCTCAGATATTCTTGCCCCTTTCCTTTTAAATGTCTTCATTGAGAGTATCAAAAACCATAAACTTCCTCTTTTATCTCAAGGAATAATAACCCTCATACCCAATCCAAAAAAAAAAAAAAAGATTTACTTTTGATTGAAAATTGGCGCCCAATAAGTTTATTAAATAACGATTATAAAATCCTTGCTCTTATATTGTCTAAAAGAATTAAAAATGTATTAAATTCTATAATAGATGAGACACAATCTGGTTTTCTCAATAATAGATATATCTCAAATAATACACGTTTAGTTTTTGATATCGTAGATTACTCCAATTTGATTAGTGATGATAGCTTTCTTCACTTTTTTGGATTTCTATAAAGCGTTCGACACGCTGGAACATAATTTTATTTTTCAGTGTCTCGAAAAGTTAGGATTTGGAAAAAAAATGTTGTAGTGCCATTAAAACTTTATATATGAACGGTAGTAGCTCAGTTATTTTAAAAAATGGAACAACTCGTGGTTCTGAATTATTGAGGGGCATTCGGCAGGGCTGCCCTATTTCCCCTTACCTTTTTCTTCTTGCAGCTCAGATTCTTTGTTCTCATATAAAAGCCAGCAGTTTAAAAGGGGTAACTATTGCTGATAGAGAGGTGATTATCAGTCAGCTTGCTGACGACACAACCCTTTTTCTTAAAGATGAAAGGCAGATTTCACTTGCAATAATTATTATTGATTCATTCTCTTAAGACTCAGGTTTATGTTTAAATATTCAAAAGTGTGAAATTTTTGCCATTAAAGACTGTAATGAATCCTCTGTCCATAATATCCCAGTGAAAGAAAAAAAAATGTTATCTAGGTGTGTTAATTGCTACGGATCAGAAAGAAAGGTGTAATCTTAATTACCAACCCCTTATTGATAAAACACAGAAAAGATTTAACCAGTGGCTACAAAGGGATCTGTCTTTGAGAGGTAGGGTACTTCTCACAAAAGCAGAAGGCCTTTCAAGGCTTATTTATGTCGCTCAGTCTGTTCCTCTGGACCCAAAACTAGGTAAACGTGTTGACCAGCTACTCTTTCATTTTGTGTGGAAGCGTTCAATACATTATAGAAAATCTGTTGTAATGAACACATATGATAAAGGGGGTCTTAATTTTTTGATTTCAGTACTTTAAGTTACACCTTCAAGATCAATTGGCTTAAACAATTTAGAAAGAACCCAGTGTCTTTGTGGAACTTTATTCCCAATTATGTTTTCTCTCAGTTTGGTGGCCTTGATTTTCTTCTAATGTGTAACTATAAAATTGATAAACTACCGGCTATATTATCTGCTTTCCATAGGCAGGTTCTCTGGGCTTGGTCACTAATATTCAAGCACAACTTTTCACCCCACAGATCTTTTATTTGGAATAACTGTAATGTTTTATACAAAAATAAATCCATATTTTTTCAGAGTTGGTTTGATAAAAACATACTGTTGATAAGTCAGTTAATGAACTCTCAAGGGTTGTTATTTTCATATAAAGAATTTTTAGATCACTTTCAATTTCTTGTCTCTCCAAAAGAATTTTCCATAGTTATGGGGTCTATCCCATCAGATATTACTTTACTGAGAGGTACCCGTCCTTTGTCACTGATTTCTCCTAATTTGGTTGATACTTTTATTGGTAGATTATGTTTTGCCTCTACATGCAAAAATAATAATAGGATAGTTTGTTCATTATTTCAGCAGAATATTATTACTCTGCCAGCTGTGACTGCTTATTGGAATAATGCAGTGGGTAACATCTGCTGGAAAAAAGTGTGGATGCTTTCTCATACTTATCTACCAACTAATAAAATAAAGGAGATTTCCTATAAAATGATTCATAAGTTCTATCCTGCAAAGCATTATATGAAAAAATTCAAAAGTGATATTTCCTGCAGTTGCTCTTTTTGTGATGACTGTTGAAACTGTTGTTCATCTATTTTGGAACTGTCCATTTACAAAGAAATTCTGGCAAGATGTTTTAAGCTTCATTAGGAGTAACATTTATAATGAATGTATTCTGTTTTGGAAGGATGTAGTATTGGGTTTTGTTGAGTATGGACAATCTAAAAGTCTGAATCTGAATCTGAATCTGATGTTGCTTCTTGCAAAATTTCACATCCACAGATGCAAATATTCAAATTCTAGACCTCTCTTTCTTGTTTTTATAAAAGAATTTGAGCAATACCTTTCATTAATCCAGTTGTCTAAGAACAAAAAAGCCTTTAAAACTTTATCTGTCTGTAACTCTTTTCCTATTTTTAATGACATGTAAGTCTCAATTTTATTTTTTTTTTCAGTTTGTAATGTATTAAACACCCCCCCCCCCCCCCCTTTTTCCTGTTCTTTTTTATTTGTTTCTACTGTATTGTTTGTTATTATTGTTTATAATTTTTATGTTGATGGTTGTATTATTCTATATGTACTATTCTTGATTTTTGAGCGTTAATAAAAAAAAAAAAATAATAATAAATAAAAAGTTGAACCTGGAAGCTAACAATAAATTAAATTTTTTACCGCCTCCACCTACCCCAACCCTAAACCTACCCCTTATGCAAAAACAGTAAATATTGTTGTACAGTGTGACAAAAATTACACTATATTGATGTGCGCATGCCCAGTAGCCACATCTGTATACCATTTAGCCTTAACCCCATCACGTCGAATTCTCTTCCTTTGTCAGGCACTATTCATTGTATATAGTGCACAAAAAAATGTTTTCAGTAGGACAGAATACTGCTAACCATAAAGTTTTGCATGGACAAAAACTATCAAAAAATAAATATTCTGATTTCTCAAAACATCTTATTGTATGCTCTACATAATAAAGTCAGAGTAAATGATGACACAATTAACATTTTAGTTTTTTTTTTTTTGATCCCACATTTAAGCTGAATTTCATCATTGAAGCGCCTTTCATTTAAAGCTTTTTCACCATGCAGTTTTAATTTTCATCTCTTCTCATTCATTTTGAATTCATCTGGCAACCAGACAGTCTAAGTCATTGTTGTTCTCTTTTCACTTGTATTTCTGTAAAACACAAATGACTTCGGTTCAGTATGTGAGAGAGAAGCACAAAGACTCTTTTTCCCTGCAGTGTGTCATATGATGCTCATGATGCACGAGGCTCCTGAGGGCATCCCACAAAATATACACAACAAACCCCATGACTCTGACACTGACTTCACCACTCCTGCTCGACAAATTATTATTTATAATTCAATTAAAAATAAAGTATCAATTAATAATTTTTATTACAATTATCAAATTAATAATATATTGATATTAATTATTCGCAATATTCTTCCATCCTCGACGTTCAACATTCCAGTGGTTGAACTGAATCATCAAGAAGAATCGACTCATTTGCTGATCGGACACTAATAGAGTCAGTTCAGTGTGTGAGAAATACAGCTGTTGCAGAAAAGCAGACGAGAGACAGAGAATGGATCAAACCAGGACAGACGACGGGGAAAACGACTCATTTCACTTCAGCAGATAAAGCCTGAGAGAGCTGCTCATGATGCAAGGATTCAGAGCCAGCGGTCAGCGTTTCTCTATTCTCATTCAACCTGTAGAGTGTGTCTGGAGATACAGTGTCAAAGCTTTCCTTCAAACGTGTCCAAATGGAAACTTCACTGTGTCAGAGCGAGAATGAGAGAGTGATAACCCAGAGGAAAGCTTTATTGCTCTTGTTCTTTCATAGCTCTCATTTAAGTTTCAAATTTGTGATGTTTCTGGTCAAATTCCTTAGAGAAATAAAACTAGACACAAGTGTTTGCATGCAGTAATTACGCAGCTTGGCAGCTCAGATCATTTGGTTTGGGAAGAGACATGTTGGAGTTACTGAGATCTCTGATGGCAAATCTGAGCAGAAATACTGGAGGAGACAAAACTGACAAGTCTGTTTCTGAGAAGCAGCCTTCCTTTGCTCTCAGTTTGTCCAGGAGCACTTGAGAAATGAGGGAGATCAGGCTTGAAAGCTGTCACAGGTTTGCTGCATTTGCTCGTGTAGTTTCAGCTTGTTTTATTTGTGGAGTTTCTGCTTCCATATTTGGTGATTTCATCTGTCATTTCTCAGGTAATGCTGTTATATTTTCAGTTAAAGCTTTGAGGAGAACAAATGGGATTGTTGCATGAGCATGTTCAGCTGCATGATGAAGTTGACATTTTTTGCTTTTGATGTTGAATCTCATGAAAGTATGTCAAGCTCACATTCATCCTAAAATCAAAAGAAAACCTATTTTTATGTCCATTTTTCTGCATTTTGATATATTTTATATTCACATTTCCAAACTCTCATTCTAATGCAAAAGTTGCATCAAGTAATTTCCATTTGTCAGAAATAGCCAGTTTATCATCTCCCTTTCACACTCTTGTTTATCATGACTTCATCATCATCATCATCATCATCTCTCTCTCTGGGTTTGATTTCATTCATCTGAGGTTTGATTCATCCCTCCATTGTGTTCCTCTCTTATTCTCTGCTGTGTGCTCTTATTCTTTTTGCCTCTCTGCAGAAACACACTGCAGGCTTTGTTCGTCCTTTCTTTCATCATTAGATCTTCCTCCACAGCCCCTTTCTGTCCGTTTCTTTCACTTCACAAACTTCCTCTGGGGATTTTGTGAAAAGACAGTTATGGGGAGAACAGCAGCAGGCAAGAGAATAGATGAACAGATACAGAAGATAATCCTACATCCTAATTTGACTGCTTAGAGATGTACAAAAGCACAAATCTCCTCAATAAGACGCTTGATTTGATACCACAGTCCATGCTGGAAGAGTCCTCTGCAGCAGCTTTATTAGGGTTTCCAGACCCAAAAATAAGAGCAATTAATAGTGAGTTCTTGCCTGCAAACCACTCATGACTTTTTGCTAGTTTTTAAAATGAGAAAGAAAAATAGATTTAACATAAATGTATGGGAGCTTGTTTCCACCACAGAAAGAAAAACTTTTTACTTTGCAATTCTGAGAAAAAAAAATAAACAAATAAAAAATAAAAATAAATAAATCCAGAATTGTGAGATATAAACTCAGAATTATGGGAGGAAATTGTGAGATAAAAGGTTTTAAAAAGCAATTAAATCTTTTATCCAGTGGTGGAAACAAGCTTCTATATAAATGTAACTGAATGCACTGTAAATATGAGTTTTTGTATTGTTCAGAATCACAACCAACGAATTAATCTTTTTTAAATATGTGGGTTAATGTAAACAGCTGGTGTGTGTGTGTATGTGTTGTTGTTGTTGTTGGTGGTGGTGGTGGTGTGTGTGTGTGTTTTGTTGTATTTAAGTGTATGTGTGTAGTTGGTGTGTGTTGTTTGTTTATTTGTTTGTTTGCTAAATTTGTCAAACTTTTACAATAATACAGGAGAATAGTGAAAAAAATATATTGTTCCCACTCCACCCCCAACCTAAAAAAAGAAAAATAAATAAATAGGGGAGACCGGGGATGAAAGTAACACTTTTAGTTTGAGCATCAGTAACTTGGTGGTTGTTTGTACTAGATCTCTCAAACTTTGAAATACAGTAGACACATTTGTCTACTACAAATAAAACTCACTTTGACGTGTACTGTATAATCACAGATTATGTGAGTTAATGTCAAATACAAAGAGTTCCATTGTTGCAACCTATCCCACTACAGGCTGGGGATAGAAGTAACAGTGTCAGCTAATTTGCTGAAATAAGACCCACACTTCCAATTTATGCAAGAAATTTACTGAAGAACAAAAAATAATCCATTTTGAATAAAGTGAACCATTTAAAGTGACAAAAACATTATATTGTATTCCTTTTAGGACTTTAAATTTAGCACAGAAACAATTGCTGTGTGTGTATGTGTGAGTACTGTGTTAATGTCACATAAGGGTTCAGTCACTAGCTGTGTTGCCATCTACTTATTTTTATGTGCTCGTGTGAGGTGGATAGTGTTTTTATCCAATAAAAAGATATGCGCATAAACTATGATAGAAACACATTTTACATAATCCCTTGATGTGCAACAAAAACCTCAAGATTTTGCCTCAGCAGAGGTTGTGATTGGATAACTGGATTCACTGGAATCATCATAAGGAGTTGGTTGTAACATTTTTAATGAACTGTTACAACTATCTCCACCCCAAGCAGCCATAACATAGCTAACTGTTTTAGCATATGGGTTTTAAGTTAGCATGAATGCAAAGTATCAAAATAAACTAGAGAAACAACGACTTTAGGTTATGTAAGTCAAAAGAATGAATCTACAACACAATGATTGCTAGGCAAAAAAAAAAAAACTTAACGAAAAATCTTACTTTCTTTCCTGAAAATCAGTTTTTTGGTCATAAAATCTACAATGTTGCTTACATTCACATGCCACTTCTCCTGTAACATTAAAATGTGAATGGAGTGTATGATATTGATGACATCACCACAGCTCTTTTCTGACTTGTCAAACTGACAGTGTTACAACACTCCCCGGTCTCCCCTAAATAAAATTAAATAAGCTAAATTCAAAATATATACATTATAAAACATACTCAGTACATAATTATCCTGTAATACAGAGTATGTCAAGGACGTATAGAATATATGCTGATTCATTAAAGTTTAGAAATAAAAGAATTTAGCCATATTTCAAGTGTACGCACAAAATCAACAAAAAAAGTATTTACATACATGGGTATCCAGGTATTGAAGAAATTCAAACCACAATCATAATGACATTTTACATTTAATCGTTTAGCAGTCACTTTTATCCAAACTGACTTACGTAATAATGAGGGTAATAGAAACAATCAAACCAACAAAAAAGCAACAATATATAAGTGCTGTGACAAGTCCTGGTT
Organism: Spinibarbus caldwelli; assembly: GCA_039654775.1. Classification (NCBI taxonomy): domain Eukaryota; kingdom Metazoa; phylum Chordata; class Actinopteri; order Cypriniformes; family Cyprinidae; genus Spinibarbus; species Spinibarbus caldwelli. Next base: position 1,027,013 of record CM077249.1, on the reverse strand, counting down.
ATTCTAATGCAGTACACGTTGCAACGTTTTTTTATATAATAAATAAAAAGAGAATTGATAGAGCTAGTGTTAGAGGTAAAGTTATTATTATTATTTTTTATAATAAATAAAAAGTTAATCAAAATATGTAGATAGAATAGAAATAGAATAGAGAGTGCTAGTGTTAGAGGGTCAAGTGTAGGTGCAGAGCCAGTGGTTGTTTTGTAGGCGAACATTAATGTCTTGAATTTTATGCGAGCAGCTATTGGTAGCCAGTGCAAATTGATGAACAGAGGTGTGACACACTTTCTTCAGCTTGTTAAAGACTAATCTTGTTGCTGCATTCTGAATTAGTTCCAGAGGTTTGATAGAACTGGCTGGAAGACCTGTCAAGAGAGCATTGCAGTAGTCAAGTCTGGACAGAACAAGAGCTTGAACAAGGAGTTGTGTTGCATATTCCGAAAGAAAGGGCCTGATCTTCCTTGAAGGTGTTATGGTAGAAGTGCCTAACTGGAAGGTGAAATTGTGATGAAACGATGGGTTTGATGGAACCACAAGCAGTTCTGTCTTAGCAAGTTAGAGTTGAAGGTGACGGACCTTCATCCAGCAAGAAATGTCTGTTAGCAGGGCTTGACATTAAGCATTCTCGTGTGGTTGTCCCTCGGACAAGTAAATTTGTCATTTACTTGTCCGAGTATAAAAGTTACTTGCCCGGAGATAATTATTTTCTTCTTCTTTTTTTATTTATTTTTTTTTATTGAGTTATAAATATAATTATTTATTGTAGTTAAACAAAACACATTTAGTTTATTTAGTTAGATTTTTATTTTTAAATAAAATAATAAAGTGTGATAACACTGTTATATTTTAAAATAAAAAGGGAGTATTAATTACAAATATAATTATTTTATATTAAAGTTAAAAATAAAATGCTAATATTTACTTCTTTTTATATATGAATTTTCAAACTTAAATTTTTAATTTTTTAATTAAATAGTATAATAAGACATTTGGGCTGTTACCAAACAAATGAAATCAGTATCAACAAAATTCATCTTTGCAATGCAGAAGAAACAGAAGCTGCATCTGAAGTGGAATAGATATATTTACCCACTGTTTAATGCAGCTCTGAGGGACATGGAATGCTTTAATCTGCAGTTACAAATGAATAAATAATGTTTTGATTCATAAAACGTTGAGTACTGATATTTGAAATTATTTGAAAAATGAAAAGATACTTTAAATGTGAAATTAAAACCACCAGTAGGTGGCATCAAGTCACTGTTTATAAGTGAATCATTGCGACTGAACCGAATCATTTAAACGGTTGATTCATTCAGGACCGAAACACCGTCATGTTGCTCAGAGACACAAAATAGCGCTGTGGCTGTGTTTGGAATGATTTTTGTTGGTGAAACAGAGCAGAATCAGGAAATATGGTGTCTAAAACGTAAGTCTCTTAATGTTAACTTCTTGTTTATTGAACTGTTACATAAAATCACATTTGTAATCACGATGTTTTTTGGAGCCAAAAAAAAAAAAAACGGCACTCGATCTTCGAGTGAAACTATATGAAATTATATAAATATATGCATTTTCTGCTCCCATATCTTGAATTTTCTGATCATTCTTCATGCATTGTAATACTGAATCATGCAGTGAAAGAACGCACTCGCACGTGCGCTAGTCTAACCTAGACGACTTTACGTAATGTATGCGTGCTCTCTGTAGGTGTGTTTTGTTTGATTCTTGCAATACACTCGTTAAAACAACAATTACGAAATGAATCGCAAACGATATATATCGCACACCCCTATAACAAAGGCTATATCATAAATAAAGGCAGTCATTATTGTTTTTGGTATTGACTTTTTCAAGTTACATGTCCGATTGGGCAAATAAATTTCTCTTTCACTTGCCCGTCCAAAACATTCAGTTGTCCTGGACAAGCGTTAATGTCGAGCCCTGACTGTTAGACATGCTGAGATGCGAGCAGTTATCGTCGGATCATCAGGATGTAATGAGAGGTAGAGTTGAGTGTCATCAGCATAGCAGTGATATGAAAAGCCATGTTTCTGAATGACAGAACCTAATGATGCCATGTAGACAGAGAAGAGAAGTGGTCCAAGAACTGAGCCCTGAGGCATCCCAGTAGCTAGATGTTGTGACTTGGACAACTCACCCCTCCAAGATACCCTGAAGGACCTATCTGAGAAGTAAGACTCAAACCACTGAAGTGCTGTTCCTGAGATGCCTTTTGAAATAATGGTTGACAGGAGGATCTGGTGGTTAACTGTATCAAAAGCAGCGGACAGATCCAGCAAGATAAGTAATGAAAACATGGAAGCTGCTTTTGCTAGTTTTAGGGCTTCAATAACTGAGAGAAAGGCAGTCTTGGTTTGAATCTCCACTTCTGAAGCCAGACTGGTTGCTGTCCAAGAGGTTGTTCTGTGTGAGAAAGGCAAAAACTTGGTGGAACACAACTCGTTCAAGTGTTTTTACACTGAATGGAATAAGGGATACCGGTCTGTAGTTTTCTAAAAGTGCAGGGTTATGAGTGAGTAAGTAGTGGGGTTATCCATGCCTGTTTAAATGCTGAGGGAAAGAGATCAGTGTGAAGGGATGTGTTAATGGTATGAGTGAGTGCAGGTATAACTGCAGGAGAAATGGCTAGAAGGAGGTGAAATGGAATAGGATCAAGCGGACAAGTAGTAGGGTAATTGGAAAGGATGAGTTAGAAGAGAGTGGAGAGAAGGACATGAGCGAGTGTATGTTTGCTGGTAAGATGTGATTGACAGTTTGTGATGTGGAGGATTGTGCACTGAAGGTTGTATTTTTATTAATGAAGAAAGCTATCAACTATTAGAGTTGATGAAGAAGGGGGAGGATGAGGACATAGGAGGGAAGAAAATGTTTTAAAGAGCATGTGAGAGTTAGACAAATTGTTCATTTTGTTGTGATAGTATGTCCTTTTAGCAGTGGAGACATTAGCAGAGAAAGAAGAGAGGAGTGACCGATACACACTAAGATCAGTAGGATTTTTTGATTTGCACCAATGAGGTTGAGCATTTTAAAGCTTAGGTTGACAGACTGGTGTGTGCTGTTTATGGATGTGTGAGTTGTTGGTGTGTGTGTGTGTGTGTGTGTGTGTGTGTGTGTGTGTGTGGCCACTAGAGGTCGCAGCTCACCTCCTCCACACACTGATCTGTCATTCAGCAGCTCCAGTGCATTTAGTCCAATTCAATCAGGATTTGACTTTGCTGAGGTTTATTTGTGAAAATAAGACGAACAAGCACTGATTATCTGTAGTTTCCTGCAGCAGTGAGTATGTTTGTCTCTCATGACAATCTAAACTGCTGCAAGTCTTTTGCCTTTTTTGCTTTTGCTTGACTTTTACTCACACTTAGGTTTAGATGTTTGTTCAAATCCCTAACACTGAGATTAAACTTTACATGTGTAGCTTGGCAGCTCTGCTTCATTAGGACGAATCTGTGAATGGTTCGATTCACTAAAACAAATGTCATGTCTTGCTGCTGTGATGTTTGATTGCTACCAGTTTCTAAACTTTTGAGAAAACAGTTGCTGTCATGCTAGTGAAACTTCAAGTCAGTGGTGCGGCAGTTTTTGGTTAGTCCCTGCCCATCTCCTGTGTTGTGTAGTAGAGGTTCAGATGAGAAACATGGCTGTCATGTCTGATGAAGTTCTGCTGTGTTCTTGCAGTATTTCAGCTGTCGTTCAGATGTGTTGGCTGCCATATAAGGAGAAGCTGTGTGAATGTGTGCAGAGGGTCAGATCTGATGTTAGTGTGTGACACCAGTGCAGTGTGTTTTATGGCCTGTCAGGTTTGCCATGACTACAGACCTGCACTTTGTCTACATGCATTATTAAGCTAAACGTGATCAATCAGGCTCTGTGTGTGTGTGTGTGTGTGTGTGTGTGTGAGTGAGTGTGTGCGCATTTACATATTTTAACTAAAACTCTCCTGTCATGAAGGTGTGTCATGTTAGATTACAGTTTTTCTCGATTGCTAACACACTATAACTGATTAATTTGGCCCAATTTTCCAAACCATTCATACAGTTCTCAAAACAAAGACACGTTTCTCAAAACTTTTAACACATTTCACCTGTTTACACACACGTTTCAATTTGCTCAGTGTTTTCTGCAAAACTCTACACAAGAACAGCATAATTTTGCACAGGTTTAACCATGTTCTCATTTAGAAAACACAAACACACAATATAACTACCTCAAGAATCACAAAATGAACACAAACAGCACACATTTATCCACGTGTGAACATTCAGTAGCAAAACTGATGACACAGCAGTCAGAATCTCAGGATGATATGAACAGGAGCACAGCTGATTACGAGTTTTGGAAAATGAATCCTGGTAGTGGGATACAAAGAGGAATAGGAGGAGAAAAGAAAAATGAAGGGGATGAGGTCAAGGGTCATTTGTTGCTGATGAAATATGAAGCACTATAGTTGAGCGTGTTCTTCTGCATGGACTGATCATAAGGAAAGCTGCCTGAAGGATTGTAACAACTTTACCTTTGTCTTTTGTGTAAGTGTCACACGAAATGAGGGACCAAACCAACCAATTGTACTCATGAGTCAAGTGTATTAAATATAATTACCCAGAATATGCTAATTCCATATGACACACAAACAATTGAGAGTTCAACAGTTAGGACCAGAGCCTAAAAACCAGTCTAGTATTCTAAAACATAGTCCTTGGCTTGTAATCACTGCCAGCGTATACCTTGCTCAGTCTTTGTTGGAACATGAAGTGCAAAAATGACAGTACTTGAAAACCAAGATGATTCTGTAGCAAAGTTCAACAAGAAAAGAGATGTTTGAAGTCCAGCGTTGCTTTTAAGCAGTAGAAGTAAGCCAGTTCTTCTAGTTCCAGACTTTTCGGATGTTTAAGCGGCCAAATAATCCATACACACTCAGAGCACAAACCCTCTGTAGATAAACATTTAAACAAACAAACAAACCATAACCAAGTGCTACAAACACATATTGTTACCAAAGCAAAATATCATGAACAATTACTTACGATTGAGCTTAGAACTATAAAGTTCCTCAAACAGGGTACAAAGGTACAAACCACCATGAGGTAAGCTTCTCCAAAGAAGATAGAGAATTAACTTCCTGCCATTTCTTCTTCTTTGCTATCTTAAATAGGTGAATTCCATGCATTACCTTAACAGAGTGCCCTCTAATGCTCAGGTGAGTAATGACAGGGCGGCTCTAAGAGGACTTCTGGTACATAAGTAACAGGGAAACTGTTACAGGATCATCTACAGGATTTTACACTACTTACACATTACAGTTACAGTACATAGCAGCAGTACTTCAGATGAGAGAACTTGTACTGTAAATACTGTAGCACAAACCCTCAAACTCATAACTGTTAAATTGATTTGTAGCCAAGTACATCTTACATGTATTTGTGCAGAACTGAGAGACGGCTGTCTAGAGGAGGCTGACAAAATCTTTTGTCAGAAGACTAAGAAACTGCTACTGTATAGTATAACAAATAAAGATATTACCAATACTGTAATGCAGCTTGGCAGAGGATGCAGAATTCATTTATTTATTTATTGCTGTACAGTAACTGACGGGATATTCCAATGTGTGTTTACTGTATATTCAGTTGTTTGGTTTTTGTACTTTTCTCTTCTAGTGTTTTTCATCTACTGTATGATAACTTTACAGTAGTGTAATGAAAGTAAACTTTTCTTAAAGTTTATTGCTGAATTTTTCTGTATCTGCACCCCTCTATTTATGTTGTATACTGTAACAGACATTGACTAGCAAAATGATTCCTATTTCCCAAAAGGAGGTTTTTGTAAGAGTGTTTTGAATTGATCTCACTAGTGTCCTCTAGTCAGGAAAATAGTCTGTGTATTTGACAACTCTGTGTGTCATCTGAGGCCAAAGATTAGATTCTGACAAAAGAGAATATGTTTTTGACTAAAATGTTTGACTTTGACCTGGAAGTTTGAAGTTTGCACAAGTTGGTGTGTAGTTTTGAGATTGTGTTTATAGTTGTGAGAAAGTGGTGAATTGTTTCATGAATTGTGTGTTAGCAATCGAGAAAAACTGTAATTCTTACAAACAGTTGTCCAGGTCATATTTAAACCCAAAATCAAAAAAACAAAAACAAAACAGAAATTGTATTTTGCTTGAAGATAAGACTTTTACATTTACATTGACATTTGTCTAGACTGATTGAGAATGGTGGTCAGTGAGGGAACAAGCTTGTGTTCATCGCACCCCTGATTCCTGTTTCTCAATTTCACAGTCTAATCCTCCTCCTCTTAGTCTCTCTTCTTACGGCTTTAATCGCAGTGATCGCAGAGAGTCACTGCCATCTGTGTCACTGTGAGGACAGAAACCTTCCGTCACTCATGACATCCACCAGCATACAAGCAGAGCACACATATCACTCATCCAGACACGTGATTTCAGTCAGGGGAAACACTGACAAATGCTAGAGATTTAAATCAGTCCACAGGTAATGCAACAAATAAATACAAACAGTGCTGTACATTGCAAAGAAAAATTCAAAATGCAGATGCGTGTACACACTAATGGCAAATATTACACACAACACATTGCGCTTTGGATGAAGATTCCATTCCAAAACTACAAACACCAAGTGCCATTAAATATAACCACATTTTAGTTGATAAGTGTAAAATATAACCAAATATTCACAGATTTTAAATATTGAAGTATCAACAAAAACGTGAAAACTGCTCTTGTTATGAACAATATATTTGTCTGATCGATCACATATGTGTAAGATGTGGTTATAAAGCACTGCATTTTACAGGTGTACATTCACTGTTATCATTATTTAATGCACAGTTTTTACATTTACTAAATATGGATTTTGATACTTTTAATTTGGCAGCCCTCATTTCTAGTGACCAAAGTCATGAAGTCAGACCTGTTCCTCTAAAACTCTACAGCACCCAGTGTGGACAGTTGATTTAACAGACTTTCACTGATCTGCTGAAATATTGTGTTTAGGATTCAAATATGATTTATGAAATATAAATGGAAAACCTGATTTTAGTTTTTGGGTCTTGTTGACAGCTCTAGAGGGCAGCTGCGCTATAGTTTGATGTTTTTGAAGTTGCTAAACTGAGTCAGATGGACAGGCTGAGGTTATATGTGGCATCTGTTCATGCTGGACCAAGTTAAAACTCAGTGCCGGGGTTTGAGCTCCCGTGTGTGTGAGTGAGTGGGTGTGTGTGGGTGTGTGTGTGTGAACTGATGGCCACATTGCAGAAACTCATGAATTCAGAGGCTGCACATCTGAGTGAAATATTCATGCTGTTTTTGTGCCGCTCCTCTGAGGCACTGCTGTGGGTTTCATGTGACTGCCGGAGGTGTTTGTGTCTGTTTGGGATAATTATTGGGAAAAGACCGGATCTGGACATTGTGACAGTTATGTTCTGATGAGAGATTACAAAGATCAAAAAGATTTTTGGATATTTTTGGATCATGTCATGTCAACTCAACCTGGCTCAAATTTTTGATTTTGTTCATATTTTTTTTCTGGTGAAAGAAATACATACACGAAGAGAGCCAAAATATTAAATGTCATGGATGTATATTCACTGTGTTATTTGTTCTTTCGCCCACTGAAATTTGGGTAATATTCAACAGTCTGAATATGGGGCAGCACTGAGATCCCCATATCTCTGGGACTGAACGATAATTGGCCTTGAAAATGAAGATTCCAGAAGAAAACTTTAAGAACCAGAATTTAAAATGATATTAAGATATCTTTTGTACTTCTTGAGTTACATGCACAAGCTTTGGAAAAAAAATAAATAAATTTATATATATATATGGCATAGACAGGTCTGTTCTTGTCATGGGTCGTGGTTGTAGAATGAAGCAAAGACGGAGTAAACGTAAAGGAGTTTTAATCAGCATCAACACACGTAAACCATAGAAACATTAATCCGAGACAAAGACTAGACAGAAACTGAAGGCTTATAAAAGACAGGGAACAAAGGAGCAAACGAGATAATTAACACAGGTGGACAGAATGAACGATGATTAACTAATGATTAGAACAGGAACTAAACCAAATAAGTAAAAACAGGAACATACATGTGACAGATAAAACACCCCCCCCCCCCTCCCGGAAGGCGCATCCCGCGCCGTAACGGTACCATCGTGGAGTGGGGGTGGGCGCCCCAGAGGCTGGTGCAGAACTGGAACAGGCTGGAGACAAGGAGAGCCTACAGGGCGGATCAGGAAGCCATGGCGGATCAGGGTCTCAGGAGGCCATGGCAGATCCACCTCAGTGGCCTTGGACCTTGGCCCAGCCACTATGGCCATGGATATATAGCCCACCCCCTCAATTTTCTTGGTGTGAATTAGGAATTCTGGAGGGCGCTCTGGAGGAGTGGTCACTTGAGGGCGCTCTGGGGGAGCGGGCACCGGAGGGCGCTCTGGGGGAGCGGGCACCGGAGGAGCGGGCACTGGAGGGCGCTCGGGAGGAGCGGGCACTGGAGGTTGTTCGGGAGGAGCGGAGCTGGCAAACTTGGGGAACTCAGGAGACGGAGGGCTGGACAGGACCAGCGGAGGCGAAGGAGACTCATGAGACCAAGGAGACTCGGGAGACGAAGGAGGGCTTTCTGGTGCGAGCTCTAGGTTCCAAGACATACCCTCATAAGCCACAAGTATTCCCAGGGGCACATGTGCGGCGGGCTTGACTTCGCAACGGCTGACGGACTGGATGGCGGGCTGGTTCTGGATCAGGGCTGGACGCTCTCCAGACACCGGAGGATCCCTTCCCTCCAGCTCAGTCCAGTGGTGTCTGGGAGGTCCACGGGGCAATGGTAATTGTCCCCGATCCAGAACAGAGAGTTTTGCGTTGTGTCGTCGAGAGCCGTACACACAGCGAGCCCACAGAACTCCCGCGAATATTCCACGAGCGGGAGATTTCTGCAGGCTAGGGCGGAGAACAGATTGGCGACTTCCATGCCGCAGGGAGGAGGAAAACAGGCAAACGATAACTTTCAAAAAACGGAGAAAACAAAACGGGGAAAAGGGAGTGCCGCTTACTTCTCTGTTTTGGTCTCGGATTCTGTCACGGGTCGTGGTTGTAGAATGAAGCGAAGACGAAGGAATAAATGTACAGGGGTTTTAATCAGCATCAACACACGTAAACCATAGAAACAAATTTAATCCAAGACAAAGACTAGACAGAAACTGAAGGCTTATAAAGACAGGGAACAAAGGAGCAAACGAGATGATTAATTAACACAGGTGAACAGAATGAACATGATTAACTAATGATTAGAACAGGAACTAAACCAAATAAGGAAAAACAGGAACTAAACGGGAACATACATGTGACAGTTCTATGCAGTTGTTCTATGCATACATTTCAAGTTTCATCATTATTTGTTCTTCAGACATTCCACTTTAAAAGAAAGAAGTAACATCTGTATGCAAAGTGACCCACATTTGTTTTTTGAAAATGTGTACAATTTAATGATTTACTCCTGGAGCCATATTGAGATCCCAGTATCTCTGGAACTGAACCATATAGAGTTTTAAAAATTAAGATACCAAAGGAAAAGTTTGTTGAGACCAAAAATCTAAAAGGTTATTAAGATATACGTATTTAATACTTCTTTAGCATGCAAACTTTGGAGAAAAACAATTGAAAAATGCCTTTTTCCATTTTTGAATGGTCACCATTGGCATATAATGCAACAAAGACAGCTAAAGTGAACAGATTTTACTAACAGACCTACCAATCTCTGTATAAAAATAACAATGATGTTGCCATCATTTTTATCCACCTGTAATTTGGCACTGAATCTCAGATAAAAATTGTCATTTTCTACAAAATAGTGGATTACTCATTAAATATACATCCATGACATTTAATATTTTGGCTTTCCTTACTATACATGTTTATCTTTCTAAAATATTGACAAAATCACAAATTTGAGCTGGTGTTAGTTTCTGAATGACCCTTTTGGAAGAGCATAGACTAAAGATGCTCAAACAGGGCCTGCGGGCCAAAGTCACAAGAGGAGAAAACATGCCATTGAAGCACATATTTTTGTTTTCATTTTTAATTTTATTTATTTATTTTTTTCTATTTTTGCATTGCAATTGTTACATTTGTATTTTTTTTTTTTAATCGAATGCATTTTAATATAATATATGTGGGTATAATGCAACATTTACTTTGGGCCTACAGCCCTCAATCAAGTTTGATTTTTGGCCTTTCATGTTAAAAAGTCTAGGCACCTCTGACTGCTATATAAATGTCCATTAACATTTATTTATTAAATATAATATTTAAAATTAGCATGAAATGACACTTTATGAATGAAATCTAAATTATGTGTATGGATCTGTTCAGGTGCAGTATGAGAACAGCTTAATGATCATGAGGCCTTTCAAACACACACTACCTGTTTCAAACCTGTGTGTGAAATACGAGTAATGAGCAGTCAGTCTGTATATAGTAATAGGTGATGGAAAGGAATGTCAGGAATGTTGTTCTGGTTTCCATGACAACGACTCAGCATCCTCCTTCAAGACCTGAGCGTGATTCCTCTGAGAGTATTATTTTGAAGGTCATGATGATGAGAGCTGTCTGTTTGACATCTGTTACTCTTGACATCACAATACTGGAGCATCTCTTTGAAATATTCATATTTCCTCATATTTTAAATTTAGGAGGAACAGTGGCACAGAACTGTTTAAATGAGGAAGTGAATGGTTTACCATCATTTCAGATACTCAGCTGATGGTCTGATGAGCCCGGTCTTCATTACTGTCAAACCACGGCTGATCTCACTGAAGGACACTGACTTCAACGTTTAATTCACTCAAAAAAAAAACAAAAACACAATCCTGATGTCATTTACTCACCTTCAGATTGTTCTGAACCTCTATGGCTCAAAATTCTGCTTCTTCTCTTATTAAAATCAGCCAGTTTTGTTCTTACCAACCATCAATTCCTAATTCCTCTTTCTCGAACATTGCACCGCAAAACCAGCATCACCGCCTCGCGTCCGTTCCCAGACTGCTGCTGAATGACAGAGAATGACCTCTGTGTGTGTGTGTGTGTGTGTGTGTGTGTGGGTGTGTGTGTGTGTGTGTGTGTAAAGAAGAGCTTATTACATTAACAAAGACCTATAGACCTATCCTGAGGTCTGTAATGCTGATGTATGTGTGATTATAGGTTTAATTATAGCAACTGTGATGTTTTTTTTTTTGTTTGTTTGTTTTGTTTTGTTCTTTTGACATTTTAGAAAAGTAATAGTATGGGAATTACTTCTTACTTCAAAGCATAGTAAAACAAAAGCAAACACTTGTATGTGAGTTTCTTGGTCTAGATGTTGGCTCTGCTCACTCTAAACTTTCTCTCATCCAGTTTTGGGATGCTTTTAAGCATTAAATTGTATTACAAATTACATCTTTCCTGTAAGAAATGAATGCTTTTATACAGTAAGAACACATTAAATTGATCAAAAGTGACGGTAAAGACATTTACACTACTGTTCAAAAGTTGGGATCAGAAAGATTTTTTTATGTTTTTTAAAGAATCTCATGCTCATCAAAGTTGCGTTTATTAGATCAAAAATACAGAAAACCCCCCCCCAGTAATATTATGAAATAATAATGCAATTTAAAATAATGGTTTACTATTGTAATATACTTTAAAACATTATTTATTTCCGTGATCAAAGCTGAATTTTCAGCATCATTACTCCAGTCTTCAGTGTCACATGATCCTTCAGAATTAATTATAATATGCTGATTTATTAAGTTTTTGCTGCTTAATATTTTTTTGGAATCTGTGATACTTTTTTCCTTTTTTCAGGATTCTTTGATGAATAAAAAGTAAAAAAGAGCAGCAATTATTTCAAAATAGAAATCTTTTTAAATAATATACAAAAGCCATATAAATGTTTGGGGTTGTTTTTTTTTTTTCTTTTTTTTTTTTTTTTTTTGAAGAATTTGTTTTTTTTCAGCAAGGATGTGTTAAATGAATAAAAAGTCATGGTAAAGACTTATATTGTTAGAAAATATTGCTGTTCTTTTTAACTTTTTAATCATCAAAGAATCTTGAAAAAAAATATCACAGATTCCAAAAAAATATTAAGCAGCGCAACAGTTTCCAACATTGATAATAAATCAGCATATTGTTAATAAATCAGAATGATTTCTGAAGGATCATGTGACACTAAAGACTGGAATAATGGATGATGAAAATTCAGCTTTGCATCACATGAATAATTTATATTTTACAGTATAATAAAATAGCGTTATTTTAAATTTCACAATATTACAATTTTTTTGTATTTTTTTTTTGTATTTTTGATCAAATAAATGCATCTTTGATGTGCAGAAGAAACATCTTTAAGAAACATTAAAAATCTTACTGATCCCAAACTTTTAAACAGCAGTGTAATGTTCCAAAAGATTTCTATTTCAACTAAATGCTGTTCTTTTGAACTTTCTATTCATCTGTGAATCCTGAAAAATAAAATATATCACAGTTTCCACAAAAATATTGTGCAGCACAGCTGTTTTCAACATTGATAATAATCAGAAATGTTTCCTGAGCAGCAAATCAGAGTATATTAGAATGATTTCTGAAGGATCATGTGACACTGAAGACTGGAGTAATGATGCTGAAAATTCAACTTTGATCACAGAAATCAATTACAGTTTAAAATATATTCACATAGGAAACAGCTTTTTTAAATTGTAAAAATATTTCACAATTTCACTGTATTTTTAACCAAAAAATAAATGCTAAATGCAGCTTTGGTGATCAGAGTAGTCTTGAATGTCTAGGCACTTGTTGAAGAATCTGCTTCACCTCATCCACTACATGCAGTTTTTATTCAACATCTGAAGCCTGTAGATCAGGAGAAACAGGCCACATATTCATCACTGAATGCTGATAACCAGCCAGTTATAGAGCTGTCTCTGTCTGCTTCACTCGTCCTCTCTCTGACTGATTTTTCCATTCTCTCTTCCTCCCTCCGTTTGCCCGGCTCCTGCTGTCATTAGTTGCCATGGAGATGTCTCAGTGGCATTATTATGGGCTGGGGGGTGTATTGTTGGGATGGAGGGGATTCGGGGACAGATAGAGGGGGAGGAGCGGTGCTGGAGGAGGAGGAGGGGAGCGCCAGTGTCTGCGGATGGGTGCCGCTCTCAGGGCTATTGTGTGCATGGATTCTGAGTGTGTGTGAGTGTGTGTGAGCGTGGAGAGCTCATCTGGTGAGTGCGGCTTGTTTTCTGCGGTCTCTGTAAGGTTTCTGTGCTGCGGATGTGTTTCTGTCGTATTGAGCAGCAGTATCTGCTGTGTGTCGCTCTGTTGAATGAGGAGTACGAGCGCTTCAGCCTGTTGAAATATACATGCTCCGCTTTCATGTTTTATTGAGAGATTTCTGCCGTGGATGAGGTTATCCTGCTTCATTTGGGAGGATTTTTACTCTTCTCAGCTGTTTGAGTAAGTTGCGGCATCTTTCTTTCATATATATATATATATATATATATATATATATATATATATATATATATTTTTTTTTTTTTTTTTTTTTTTTTTTTTTTTAGAATTGTACACTATGCAATGCTTATGTTGTCTTCAGTTGTAATGTAATAATACTTGATTCCATATTATTATTACTGGTATTACTATTGCTTACTCTTGTGATTAAAACAAACCTGTATTAACAACTCGTCCTGTTAATGCTTCAGACTTGATATGAGTTAATAATACCTCAAGCTGTGCAGTTTGTTAAGTAGAGATGTGCTAAAAGACTCATATTTTTGTTGTTTTAATTACGGTGCTAAACAGTTTTAAAGCGAACGTGAACTGTAGGAAACCTGTGAGTTAAGAAAACTCTGTGTAACTGACTCTGTGTAACTGAAGGGGTTTCACATACTGGCACATAATATCACAGACACTTGAGGATCTTTTGACTTAGAAATGTCCAAGATTAGGATGAGTCTGTTTCTTCATCAGATTTGTAGAAATGTGTCTCTGCATCAGTGTCTCAGCAATGGATGCTCTGCAGTGAATGGGTGCCGTCAGAATGAGAGTCCAAACAGCTGATAAAAACATCACAATAATCCACAAGTAATCCACAGCACTCCAGTCCATCAGTTAACATCTGGAGAAGACAAAAGCTGAAACAAATCCATCAAGATGTTTTTAACTCAAATATGAGTCCATAATCCATAATAACGCTTCCTCCAGTGAAAAAGTGTTCTGGTCTGAATCAGGAGAGAAATCTGCACAGATCAAGCAGCGTTTACAAGACAAAACAGCTCTAAACAAATATGTGTCTGGATTTTGATGTGAGAGACAACAGCAGATGCACTTTTTCACTGGAGGAAGAGTTATTATGGATTATTAAACCAGAAGTGACGGTTTGATTGTTAAAGTTAAAATGTTAAAATATCTTAATGA
>CM077249.1:995036-1007536 GCA_039654775.1 Spinibarbus caldwelli | reverse complement strand
AAATACTGTATTGTAAATGTAAAGTACTGCAACACTTACCTGTACATATTCTTGTTGAAGTCCTTTGACCCTGATACAGTTCCTCTCAAATGGGACCTTGTACAATTGCTTCAATGTGATTTTGTGCTTTACCAAGACACGTCTGATCGTGGTAATGCCTACTCGATTGATGCTGATGAATAATTGCCTATCTGCAAGTAGTTGTTCCCGTAGCTGGTGGAGACGGATTGAATTGTTTGCTCTGACCATTTCCACAATGGCAAGTTCCTGCTGTTGGGTGAACAGGCGTTGCCGACCACCCCCAGAAGGTCTTCTAGTCATTCTGTAGAAAAATGCAACCATAAATTGTTATTGGTTTGGTTCTTTTTTACAGTACTGTATACTGTACACAGTACTGTAACATCTCAATGGTACATTGCTATGTACTATACTGTACTGTATGTTCCACAAAACTACCATTTTTTGTTACAAAAGGAGCACTAGCCAACTTGCAATACAGTACATGTGATACAGTAATGTGATATGGTACAGTACTGTAAATACTGTAGATACAGTCTGGAGTGGAGAGTTGGAGACATACCTGTTTTCCAGTCTGAATGTCCTTATGATGGATGCAACTGTGAACCGGCTTAGATGTGGGTGGACTCTCTGCCCAGCTTCCCTCAATGTCAGGCCATGATTTATCACATGATCCACCAACGTTGCTCTAATATCATCTGAAATATTGTTCCGTGTATAGCCTCTTCGACCATGTCCTACTCCTCTCTCTCTTTGTCTTCCTCTACATCTACCTCTTGCTCTCCCTGCCTCCATGCTTGCAAAGTTCTCAAAATGGCTCAACTGAGGCCTATTTGTGGTTGGCTGATTGGTGATCAGTTTTGTAAGTAAGTGTTTTCAGGTGTGTGTCTAAGTGTTTTCAGTCACCCAATGTGTTTTGTATTTTGAATAGATGTGTTTTCACAATGGTACCCATGAGATTTCATTTATGAACGAAGTGTCTTATGTATGAAATAGTGTGTAGTGTGCAGGAGCAAGTATGTTGCAGAATTGCAGCTGAAGTGCAAAGGAGCACTTTTGTTTAAGGTATGGTTACACTTTGTTTAAGGTATTACAAAAGCTTCAAGTTTTGTTACTTTGGTCTAAGCATGTGTCTATAGTGTTCAAGCAATAGGCAAAAACTGTAAAGGGTATAATGCATTATAATTATTCATAATGTGTGTTGTAATACATCATATCTTGTTGTAAGTAATTATAACCAAATTTAAAATGCATAGTGTAACAATGAAATGATAAGTGTTATAATGTATTAACTGTGGTTACAATTATTAATGAGATTGTACAATGCATTACAGATGCATTAAAACTAGTTTTCTAATACATTATACATAAAGGCTTTAAGTAAAGTGTTACCCAGAACTCTAACTCACTCACTAACTCTAATAGAAAAAAAGGTATTTGTACAAAAAAAGACAATAAACTTTATTTAGTTTATTTTTATGGCTTTTTTGAAAATGATGGTGTCCACAAAATGAGGTTATGGGAGGCTTGACAGGTTTAACCCCCAGGGGTCGACAGCCACGACGGCGCGACCAGCTCACGTTTTTACTTATCACTGCAAAAGACACATAACACTTAAGTGTTATGTTACATATGGGTACAATTTTTTCCGCAAAATATGATCAAGTATGTACAAACAGACAAGAAAACACACACACCTGACAGTATCTAGTCAGCTCAGCTTCAGGAGAAATCCAAGACTTTCTCCCAAGAGCCCCTCTGTCTGACCCAGATACTCACTAACCAGTGTCCTGACCTTCATCGTGTGTGTGTGTGTGTGTGTGTGAGTGCGTGTGTGCGTGTGTGTGTGCGTGTGTGTGTGTGTGTGTATTGAAGAACATAAGGTATCAGTGCAGTCATTGATTAGATTTAGGAGCATCTCTCAATACGCCGTGAAACAGAGTTTGGAATTTGGACTTCTCACATTTGCTCTCTCTCTTAAAGTCATTCACAATTAAAGTCATTAAATGCATTCACAATCATGTTACATACATATGATGTTTTTCCCAGTAAAACAGGATATTCAGTGTGAAATAAGAATTGTAGTGTGGGACTTTTATCCGTGAGGAGTAGATTGGTGAAAGTGTCTCTATGACAGATGGTGGAACAATAAGAGATTGGTGATGTCAGTGGAAACCAGGATTTGTTTTTTATTTATTTGAAAGATTATGAATCCTCCTTTTTGTATCTGTAAAGACATGCATTAATGAATCATACATAATAACATGAGTGTGTAGAAAGTGAACAGGGTCACATCTGTTTTGCTGAAACAATGTTATTATTTAAGGAAGCTCCAGATTGTTTGCAAAAGGCAGGTTTAGTCAGATTGAGCTCATTTGTGTCTGTAGACTTTAGCTGAGTGCGCGCACACACACACACACACACACACACACACATACAGAGTTGCGTGTGAAGCGGGTTTGGCAGGTGGAGCTCAGCACTGCTAACAACAGCAGGTGCAGTCAGTGCCAGCTCAGATTTTCTCACCTGTCACAGGTGTGTGTGCTTTACATATTCATGAAGTAACAGGGAGGAGACTGAAGACACACACACACACACACACACACACTGAGTCAGTTCTGAGGAGAGAAGCATATGATCTGCACCAGAGCATAAAGTAAGTCTCATGTTTCAGTGAATATTCTCTCTTTCTGTGTTTTTTAACATGTTAAGACTTGGAGATATCGGTAATCAGAGATCACAGTAATTTCATTTAAATATCCACTTTAGAAACATAAACTTCTCTGATGTTTGAGTTTGTACTGAGATCTCTTAGTTTTGATGGCAGACTGTTATCTTGGCATTCGTAAACACAGTTTAAGACACTGTTGAAGACTTTTCTGGAAGTCTACAGGAGATGTGTGTTTCCATGAGGACGTCAGCAGGAGAATGAAGCAAAAGTTTCAATTTGGTCTCCCCTTCTCGTAGTTTAGGAGAAACCGCTGATATGACATGATACTCTGTCTGTGTGAAGCAGGTGTGTATACTGAGGTGTAAGCTGACTGATTTTATGATGACGTGTTCAGATTGAGGATTTGTGCTGTGAAATGTTTTGTTTTGACTGTTCAAAACTGTCCGGACGCTTCTGCAAATGCTCATGCAAATGCTGGATCATTGTTGGCAGTTCTGTGAGCTGCGCTGAGGAGCGATCGCTAGAGTCTGAGATGTCATTGAGTCTGTACTGATCGTTCAGTCGATGGTTACTGTCTCTCTGGTCCTGATGAAGGTCGAGTCAAGAAGTACCTGGATTTTCAGCTGCTAGAAATAATGTGTAATATATAATTACACAGATGAAATAATATAGATGAAACATGTAAAGAAGCAGCAATGTCATTTGTTAACATTAGTTAATGAATGAACAATGAACACTACATTTACTAAACTATTTATTCGTCTTTGTTAATGTTAATAAAAATACTGTCCTTCACGTTTGTTCATGTTAGTTCACAGTGCATTAACTAATGTTAACAAACACAACTTGTGATTTTAATAATGCATTAGTAAATGCTGAAATTAACATTAACCACAATTAATAAATGCTGTAGAAGTATTGTTCATTCTTAGTTCATGTTAACTAATGAACCTTATTGTAAAGTGTTACCCTTTTATTGTTGTGATTTTTTATTTATTTATTTTTTTTCTTTATTAAAAAGTGTTCTGGGTTCATTACAGTCTTATCAGGCTACAACATGCTGTTAGTTACTACAGAAAATAATTCATGCTTGTAATAATTAAGAAAAAATAAATAAATAGTTCAGAAAATTGATCCCAAGTTGTGTGTTCAGTAATAAACTTACAGTGAAGTCTACAGTTCAAGACACTCCACAGGAAAAATGTTAAAATACACACAGTTTTGAAAGTACAGCCACAAGACTTTCAAAACACAATAAGATGACATAATCTAACTCATGATAAGCATGAAAGCTGCTATCTTTCTCATGATTTACACAAGGTTACCAGAATGTTATTGTTTACTAAAAATGCATGATACAAGTTTATCAATTTCGAAAGTAGTCAGCTAAAATAAAACAGTTCTGTTGAGAGGGATTAATATAAGCTGATAAGAATTTGGGTAATATTCACTAAAATATCTGAACTTAGAAACTGCATTATCTTTTGACTAGGCTGCTAGTAGATTTCATCTGCTGATATGATAATCTCATCACATATGCCTTCACATTTTGTGTTTTCAGTAGATTTGTTTTCAGTAGACTCCTGTGGATTAGTAGAGCAGCCTCAGAAGAAGAAAACCCCGCCCCCTCACAGGCCATGCCCCGCCCAGCCCATCCAGAGGCCACACCCCTCTCCCTCCGCCACACCCAGAGCACAGAAACCCCACGGTATTAAACATGTCTTACTGTCATTCAGACCAACAGTCTTCTGAAAAAACAATGATTTTGTTGTGCTTACGGTCCTGTTTTTGGGTTTCCAGCATGCATGTGTGTTTGTGATGTTTGCATGGATATTTTGTGGCTTGCATATGTTGCAAAACAGACAGAGGAAGGAAGTGTGCACAGCTCAGACGATCTGCTTCCTGAATTCATCTTATAAATTGCATCACTGAAGTTATACTTCATTCAGTCCTAATGCAACTCATCCAATATACGCTTCACAAATTCATACTGATTTGAGCTGGTTTATCCGCTCATGCACGTACACACTTCATCTTTTTGACTCTGCTGTGTGTGTGTGCTTGTGTTTGTGTGCTTGTATCTTGCTGTTTAACCGCAGCACTTTTCGCACGCTCATCTCTACTTCCTGTTCTGAGTTCAGGAAGCTGCCAGTTTCTCGGACAGCTGAAGTCTCTCCATCTTTCTCGTGCTCTTAGCTGGTTTTCTTTGGATCGGGAGGATTGTTATGGAGGGTGAATCTCTGGGCTGCGAGCGGAGGATGTGGAATGGGGTTATTGTGATTGAGATGGAGCTGCTCTGAGCGTCTTCTCTCTCTGTGTGTGTCTTTAAGTGCCCCCTAAGCCTGTGCACCTGCTGCAGCGGGGTCTGGTCCCCCCAGCGCCCCGACGGCCCCTTCCCAGTCCCCCTCTGAGGGCCAGAGTCCTGTCTGAAGGGCCCTTCCAGAGCCTCCACAGCTCCAGGTAAGATCTGAGCATCGTCTGTGTGTTAGAATGACTATATATGGTGAGGGATTCGAGCAATCCTCTAAAAAACCTCAAATCATGCGGCTTTGACGAAGAGAGGTTGTGTTTCTAAATGATGGGCTTATTATTTTTGTCTGGTGGACATTAAATCTTAAACTGAAGAAGGCCAAAATATCATAGAGGCTTCAGACTTGGGTGTGTAGCACAAGATGAGCTTTGTGGCAGCGAGGGTTGCACACTACTCACACTTTAATTAAAAATATATATGAAAAAGTTGCAAGTTTGTTTGAAGGGACTTTACAGTAAGATTCTGTTTGTTAACAGTAGTTAACCATGTTAGTTAAAATACGGTTACACTATTTGAAGGTGTCCTTGTTCCAGTGTAATTATACATTTAAGTACTGAGTAATATTAATTAATTACATGTACTTACTATATGGTTAGGGTTAGGATTAGGGTTTGTCTTACAGTCACTTGCATGTAATTATGCATAATTTATTGTTATTATAATAGTAAGTACATGCAACGTGTAACAAGGACACCTTAAAATAAAGTGTTACCAAAAATACTTCAAAAAGCATTAATTAATGTTGATTTCAACATTTACTAATACATTATTGAAATCAAAAGTTGAGTAACACTTTATTTTAAGGTGTTACATTTACTTACTATTATGATAACAATAAATTATGCATAATTACATGCAAGTGACTGTAAGCCAAACCCTAATCCTAACCCTAACCATATAGTAAGTACATGTAGTTAATTAATATTACTCAGTACTTAAATGTATAATTACACTGTAACAAGGACACCTTCAAATAAAGTGTAACCAAAAGTTGTATCTTTTAATGTTATTTACTGAACCTGAGCTAACATGAACTAACATAGAACATTTGTGAGTCATTGTTAGTTAATGCATTAAGTAATGGGACCTTAACTAAGTGTTATTGATTGTTCTTTATCTGTAAGGGCCTGAGTTTATATCGGGGTCCATTTGCATAAACATATCCACCTTGTTAAGACTGTGTCTTAAGAACTAGTTTGACTAATACGAGTTTTAAACTTTAACTTTAAAAAGATATTCTTGAAGAAAAAAATTAGATGGCTAACTAAAGTTTATGCAATCGGCCCCTGGTATTAAGATGCGTTTTTATTGATCTGTTCACTAAGATGATATTAAATACTATTATTAAATAAATGGTGTCTAAAACGTTTTGAGCTTGTCCATATTTGACCACTTTTGACCTTTTCCAGAGGTATTTAAAATGCATTGACGCATTGTTTTTGTACTCTTGACACTTTTGTGGCTGTTTGAACACATTCGACCACATAAGACACCCGCTTGCCACCCACTGACCTCATATGTGAGCATTATGGGATGTGTTTTAAGAAAGCGCACTGAAACAATCGATTCTAACTTCACTGTGTTTTGCCAAAAACACAGATTATAAATGATTATCATTGAAATTTTATTCGTTTTCTTTCCATTCTCTTGCTTTCCCACTCACTCACAATCAGCAAATTTCATTTCATCTCATGAAAGTGACGAGTGTGATGAAACGAGGGAAGTGTCTCAACAAAATCAGACACATTTAAAATGCATGATCAGGTGTGAACTGCTCGACTGTCACTGAAAATGCATCTTAATTCCAAGTGTAAACAGGGCCTAAGATACTTACTTCACACATCTGACAAGATGCTAAACTACTTTTACATATTTAGACCATTGTTGCTCCTTTTATCTTGTAAGGTTTCCGATTCTGGGCCTCCAGCGGAGGAGTGACCTCCATTGGGGAGCCAACATGGATTCTCCAGCCTCTCAAGAGCCGGACACCAGCGATCATCCTCAGCAAAATGAGACATCAGCCGCAGCAGCAGCAGCAGTGCTGGAGACAGAGAATGGACTTTCATTTAAAGCATCTGAAATCTCTGAGCTCTTGAGATTGTCCAGCTTAAACTCCTTCCAGACGGACTCTGCCAATGATGCGGAAATTACAGACGAACTTCAAAAAGAGCGTCAGAAACATTCCAGTAGTGGTCTGGAGAGTAATCTCAGTGAGGATGGGAGTGTTAAACACAGAGACGGCGAGCAGGAGCGGCCGCAGGGTCACGAGGAGACGGAGGCCAACGGAAAGATCCCCAATCGGGACAGCGGGATCGACAGTCCGTCCTGCGGAGCGGAGGGAGAGGGCTTCCCCAACGAGGAGCCCATCGAGGAGGAGGACCGGAACCACAGCCTGGCCACAGAGACAGAGTCACGCTCCGCCGCTGGAAACAAGCGGGACTCCACGCAGGACGAGGACAGCGATCTGGACGAGGAGAGCGGTGAGGATCCAGAGAGCCTGGAGATCAAGGTGAGAGTGTGTTTGGAAGAGATCAATCTGGAGCTCTGTTCACAGACGCACTGAGAGAGGTCTGGCTGTCTGAACTAAAGCGTGCAAGCCAGTTAGCATGTCGATTATAGGTGTAAAATAAGTGGTGCACATAAACATACTGGGTTTAAGTGAAGGTTTAAGTTTTTTTTACAGTGGCTAGGGCCTGTTTCTCAGTACTCAGGTCACTCTTTCAGTGAGCTCAACAGCATCTGTGTGACTGAACTGTGGATCATTTAGCATTGCTTTGACACAACATACATTCAATGATACATTCAAATCACATGAGTTCATTTCTCACTCAGAAACACAAAACACACCAAAACTCTATGGATCTACAGGTCAGTTTGTACCTTAAAACACTTAAAATACTACTCTTGAAAGCCTAAACATAATACAAATCTGAATAAGACCATGTTGAATGCCGTGTTGAAATATATTCCAAATATAGACAATGAAATACTATCAAAACTATTCGATGTTGCTGAACACCCGCATATGTGTTAGTCTTGTAATTTCATTGCCATCTATACAAAAGGGTAAACTTAGGAATAATGTTGTAACATTTAGTGCAGTGAATTCTGAACATGAGAGTGTCATTCTTGATTTAAAGAAATTTTACAAAAAAAAAAACACTGTGTGGTGCTTCCTTTTGCTGTTCCCTTTGTTTTACATGTGTTTGTTGGGTGAAAACCTTTGACTGTATGAAGTGTTTTGGGAGTTTTAGTCCATTTTCATTGTAAAATTAACTGCTTTGCCAAGCTGAAAGTTTGTTAGGAGAACTGTGTGAAGAGTTTTGAAAAAGTGACCTAAGTAGTAGAAATCTGTCCTAACGATTGTAAAAAAAAAAAAAAAAAAATACTCCGTAATCAACAGCCATCTTCTTTGATCATTTTTTCCTATTAGATTGTTGCAATGCATTCTGGGTTTGCCTCCACTGTGAAGTGGACATGCAGTGCTGTGTTAGATCTGATGTCTGCAGTGCTGTCTAGATTGGCGGCTCAGGTTTCACTGAACTTCTCCTGAAACACAGTGTGAACATGTCTCATGCTCTCATGCATCGGTTATGTGTCACAGACCGGAGGAAGTGAACATTTCAGCATGCATTTGTGTTGTGTGGGGGTTGCACTTTGTGAATGTGTTGTTTTGCCACTCTGTGTGTGTGTGTGTGTGCTCTAATGTTGGTTTCATTGACCAAAGACGATGGAAACCGCTGGTTATTCAGTTCATGTGTGTGACATCAACACACACCACACTGTTTTATTTTTATTTTTCCAGTAAAAACTAGAATGTATCAGTTCTTAGAACATTCATATAATATAACAGAGGGTTCATTCTAGGTCTGTATATTTTCATTTGCAACATAAATCTCTCCATCTTAGTTTTGATTCTAGCTGTAGTGTCATTTTTGCTGCTTGTTTAAATTATTTTGTTAAATGAGCTGAAGCAACATTAGCTCTTGACAATTTTGCCACAATTTTATTTCATTATGTTCAATCACTTAAAATTGTAAAATGTAAGTTAACTTAATTATTTTGTGCTGTTCTACATGAATCGTTTTTATTTACATAACTAATGGGCAGTGGATCTCTTGTTCCCAGCATGCTTTGCATGAAACTGTATTAAGGGAGTAAATGTTCACATGAAGTGTTATTTTATGTGTTTTTCAGTAAAGATAAAGCCTTGTAAATGTTTAGTGTTTAGTTAAGATTTAGAAGAGTTTCTGTTGTTTCTGAGTTATATGGATACCATTGTGAAAATGAGTTGAGCTTGTGGTTAGGCTGTGAGAGGCTGAAGTTGAAACAAGTCTCATATATTAAACTTAAGAAGAAGAAGGAATGTAATTGTCTTTAACATGCTCTCTAACTTAAGTCTATAAGTTTATTTATTTATTTATTTATTATTTAACCCTCCTGTTGTGTTGAATTTGACCCACATTCAAATTTTTAACAGACTGAACTATTTATTTCTACTTGAAATTGTGTGACCTTTTCTCATTTAGGGTTATGAATGTGAACACAAAGTTCCAACACTTAGATGTGTTTTGGAGAGGCTGTACAAAAATTATTATGAATTTTGTTTTGGGCTGAAATTGACGTCTGTTGGTTTCTAATTCACCAAAAACCAGCACTTAGAAAAACATTGATGAGTCAGGTTAAAAAAACAAAAACAAACAAAACAAAACAAAACAAAAAAAAAAACAGAAAACATTTACTGTAGCTTGTCAAAGACTAAAATATGAAATACATGAGAACTTATGAAGTTTAAGGCTCAGTTTACTTGAAATTGAAGAGCTGTCTTCTGAATCATCCAAGGATAAGCTGTTTCTTTATCTAGTTGAGTTTCACAGTCACTGTTGCAGAGCTGAAAATAAGTGTGAGAAACCATTTTACACTCACAAGGGTTTGAGAAACAGACATGACAAAAAGCCAAGAAACACTACTTACACTAAGTACAAATAATGTTAGATAGTGTTTATATGTACTTGTCTTGTTGATATTTTTGCATCTTAGTGTGCATAGAGTTACTACAGGCAGTCATGGCAAAAACAGCAAGGAATTTTTTTTTATTATTATTTTGTGTGTGCTGCTCATTTTCAACAAAATTACACTACCAGTCAAAAGTTTTTGAACAGTAAGATTTTTATTTATTTATTTTATTTTTTTTTTAAGAAGTCTCTTCTCACCAAGTCTGCATTTATTTCATCCAAAGGATAGTAAAATTTTGAAATATTTTTACTATTTAAAATAACTGTTTTCTATTTGAATATATCTTAAAATGTAATTTATTTCTGTGATGCGCAGTCTTCAGTGTCACATGATCCTTCAGAAATCATTCTAATATTCTTATTTGCTGCTCAAGAAACATTTATTATTATTATTATTATTATTATTATTATTATTATTATCAATATTTAAAACAGTTGAGTACTGTATGAATAGAAAGATACAAAGATTTATCAGAAATAAAAAGCTTTTGTAATATTATACACTACCATTCAAAAGTTTGTTGTCAGTATGTGTGTGTGTGTGTGTGTGTGTGTGTGTCTGTGTGTATATATATATATATATATATATATATATATATATATATATATATATATATATTATAGAAATTAATACTTTTATTTAGCAAGGATGCTTTAAATTGATGAAAAGTGATGATAAAGACATTTATAATGTTACAAAAGATTTCTATTTCAGATAAATACTGTTCTTCTGAACTTTCTATTCATCAAATAAACCTGAACAAAATCTAATCTGCTGTTTTCAACATAATAGTAATAATAAATAAACGTTTTTTTTGAGCAGCAAATCAGAATATTAGAATGATTTCTGAAGGATCATGTGACACTGAAGACTGGAGTAATGATGCTAAAAATTCAGCTTTGAAATCACAGAAATAAATTACATTTTAAAATATATTCAAATAGAAAACAGTTATTTTAAATAGTAAACATATTTCAAAATGTTTCCGTTTTTGCTGTACTTTGGATCAAATAAATGCAGGCTTGGTGAGCAGAAGAGACTTCTTTAAAAACATTAAAAATCTTGCTGTTCAAAATTTTCTGACTGGTAGTGTATGTTGGTCAATTTGACCACTAACACAATGGGAGGAACTATTATTTTAACACAATAAGAGTTCATAGTTTGTCATATTTTATATTTTTTAGTCTCAGACAAGCTGTTTAATGTGACTCTTTAGTTTTCTGTGGTGTCAGTCTTTTATGAATTGCATGGAAACCAGTGGGGGTCCTTAATTCTATGCAGTTCATTCGTGTCTGTGAGCGTGCAGCTGAGGGTGCGTCTCTGAACGTGTGATCATCACCTGTACTCACTCGACAGGTTCGCCTGCTTCCCAAACCATTACTGCTGCTTCAGTATGGATGACAGGATCCACTGATACACACAGAGATACGAGCCGCTTCAGATCAGAGCTGCAGAGTCTTGTGGAGCTGATGGTCAGGGTGTGAGAGCGTCCGCCGGCTGGCCATCCGTCACCTGACGCAGCGGTTAGTCAGGGCAGCGGGAGTGTTTTTGTGCAGTTAGGTGTGACAGGAATGGAGCTTTGTGTCTGCGCAGCAGGAGTCGCCCATATTATGAGCACACACATTCACCAAACACACACCCTGATACCACAGGACACGCCACAAACTGCCATTCTGCTGGATTCCTCATGCATTGTGCTCAGATCCACTCACACACCTCTGGTCTTTCCTGTGTTTCCTGGTGTGAGCAGCACATCTGCTGGAGGAAAGGTGTGTGTGTGTGTGTGTGTGTGTGTGAACAGCTGACGTGTTGATGTGTTTTTAATAGCATGCTGTCACACAGGATGTGGGATGAGCTGCTGTTGTGAGCGATAGTCATGGCTGCCTGACATTAATGCGAGGCCGATTAACTGCGGCGAAGAACAAGATGTGAACAAGATGTTGTTTGGATTTATTTAAACTCATTGACCTAATTTTCCACATTTTTGCACGGTTGCACTTTGATTTGGTCTGACAGACCATATGCTTGAATATCACAAAAACATTTCGTTACAAACTCAAAAGATGGTTTTGTATGATTCTCACTTTTTTTATGACAGTCATTTTTATATAATGCAGTGGGTTTCAATAAAAGCCTGAATTAAAGGCAGTGCTATTTACAATTGTATTATTTTACAGTAGGTTCTTAAATTACAGTATGAGAATGAGAGATTAGGGAAAATGTGCTGTGAAAATAATGACTTATAACAATAGGCTTCAATTTATTAATGCACGCATCGTGTCATTTTATTACGTCAACATTTCAAAAGATGTGATTGCAAAACAAGCAGGAAAAAAGGCAATTTTTTTAATCATAAGATGTAAATTTTATATTATAGTTGCCAATGGTGGTCTCAGCAAAAATATCACTCGCAAATTGATATTTTGCAAGTTTTATTCGCAGCCTGGAGCCCTGATATACCATATAAATATAAAAATGTCAAAT
>CM077249.1:627536-990036 GCA_039654775.1 Spinibarbus caldwelli | reverse complement strand
ACCGCACAAAGATAGTAAAACTAGGAAAGTCCTTAAATCGGACCACACAAAGACATGATCTTTTATATAAGACTATAAGATGATTAAATATACTATCGTCCAAACCTACACCAAACCTAAACCTACCAGTCACTCAAAACATTCTTATCTTTATGTATAAGAATGTTTTAACATTCTTAAAAAGTTTTAACATTCATATATATGTGTCACGCCCCTGGACTGTTTTGTTGTAGTTTTTGCTCCCCATGTGTTCCTTGTGACCCAGTTTCTCCCCTGTCTGATTGTATTAATTTGCTCCAGGTGTGTCTCCTTAGTTCCTTGATTGTCCTGTCTTTAAAAGCCCCAGTCCTTTCAGTTAGTGTTTGTCGGTCTTTGAATGTCTTCTTGTGTTCTATGTTCCCTATATGGATTAAAGACTCCTAGTTTGTGAATTCTCCGTGTCTCCTCGTTCCTGGCTCCAGCGTTCGTGACAGAAAGACCGACCTAAACAGTTACCTCCGTGTCCTCCCTCCGTTTTGTTTTCCGTTTTCAATCAGTGTTTTTGTTTCCGTTGTGTTGCCCCATGGATCCCTACGTCCGGCCCGAATTCCTCCTCCTCCTGCTGGAGCAAGAGGACCGATCTCTCGAGGACCATACACGACTTTTCCTGATGTTAGCTAACGCCACCAGCTACCCGGACGGCGCGCTCTGCACATTCTATAATGCAAGCTTGAACACCGCGTGCAGAGCGCTGTCGTCCGAGGATGGTCCTCGAGAGGATTTCGCTGCCTTCGTGGAGTGGACACTGGCGAGGCACGGATCCCCGTTCACCGTCTGTGCCGAGGGGGATCTCGCCAGTGCCACTCCTGACCCAGAGCCCAGCCCACCAACTCCCCGCAGTGCGGAGCACCAGCCCGAGCCCACCGATGACGGAGAGCCATTTCCCGCTACGATCCACGAGCCAGCGACAAGCCGAGCGACTGAGCGGAAGATCGTCCCGGAAGTTGAGCCCAACATGTCAGACCAGGTGCGAGAGCTGATCACGTGGGAGCCAGCCGTGGACGGTGTGAGCGCGGAGTGGAGCTCCGCCCCCTGCACCGCGGCTGAGGGTGAGCTGATGATACATCTGGGGCTGCTAAACTTTGAAGGGGATCTGTTAGACTGGGAACATGATCTGGAGGTCGACGCTTCCCCTATCCTCTCTCCGTCTCCGCTGGTTCCAGCCAGCTCCGCTCCTCCCGAGCGCCCCCCTGTGCCTGCTTCCCGAAAGCGTCCTCCAGAGCGCCCCACAGTGTCGGCTCCCATTCCTGAGTTAACCCCTGGAAGCCCGGAGGATCTCAAATGCCCACCCTCCCACCCGCTCCTGCCTCCTCCACCGCTGTCGTCTGGCAGCCCCTTTGCTCGCCCTCAGCCCTCCATCAATGCGGTGCGAGCTCCGCGGGTCTGCCATCCTCCATCGCCGTGGCTGGAGAATCCCTCACCTCCACCTCCAGCCTCCGAGGCCCAGACTCCACCTCGGCCCGTAGACCCAGCGGCTCCACCTCGGCTCCTAGCTCCCTCGCCTCCACCGTCATCCATCGATCCACCAGCTCCACCAGGCTCCCTCGTCCCTCCGGCTCCGCCTTGGTCGGGCGTCGACCCGCCATCGCCTCGGGACTCCTCTCCTCTGGCTGCGCCTCGTCACTCCATCCCACCGGCTCCGTTGGGCTCCTTCCTCCCTCCAGCTCCACCTTGGTCCTCAGTCGCTCTGGCTCCGCCGCGGATCTCCGGAGCTCCGCCTCTGCCTCGGTCGCCAGAGCTCTCGGCTCCACCCTGGCCCCCCGGATCCTCGGCGTCACCCTGGCTCGTCGGCTCTCCGTCTCCACCTCGGGCTCCTCCTCTACCTGCTCCTCCTCCGTTGGTCGGCCCCCTGGAGTCGGCGGCCATTCCTCCTCCATGGCTCCTCCCTCCGTCGGCTCCACCATGGGCCATCATCATGGCTGTGGCCTGGGTCCTGCCAGGCTCCTCCTGCTCCGAGTCCCTCCTGTCTCCTCCCTGGCTCCTCCCTCCTTCGTCACCTCCCTGGTCTCTGTCTGCCGGCCCCCTCCCGGTTGTCCGTCCTCCTCCTGAGCCGCCGCCATTGTTCCCACCCGTTTCCCCCCCCCCCCTCTGTTGTTCCACGGTGCGAGGACGCACCTTCCGGGAGGGGGGAGTAATGTCACGCCCCTGGACTGTTCTGTTGTAGTTTTTGCTCCCCATGTGTTCCTTGTGACCCAGTTTCTCCCCTGTCTGATTGTATTAATTTGCTCCAGGTGTGTCTCCTTAGTTCTTTGATTGTCCCGTCTTTAAAAGCCCCAGTCCTTTCAGTTAGTGTTTGTCGGTCTTTGAATGTCTTCTTGTGTTCCATGTTCCCTATATGGATTAAAGACTCCTAGTTTGTGAATTCTCCGTGTCTCCTCGTTCCTGGCTCCAGCGTTCGTGACAATATGAGTGCTTTAACATTCTTATTTAAGAATGTTATATATGTGACCCTGGACCACAAAACCAGTCATAAAGGTCAGTTTTTTTTTTTATTTTATTAATTTATTTTTTTATTTATTTGAAATAAATAAGCTTTCCATTGATGTATGGTTTGTTAGGGTAGGACAATATTTGTCAGAGATGCAACTATTTGAAAATCTGGAATCTGAGGGTAGAAAAAAAATCTAAATATTGAGAAAATCACCTTTAAAGTTGTTCAAATGAAGTTCTTAGCAATGCATATTACTAATCAAAAATTGTTTTATATATATATTTACAGTAGGAAATTTACAAAATATCTTCATGGAACATGATCTTTACTTAATGTCCTAATGATTTTTGGCATAAAAGAAAAATTATTGATCCATTATAATTTTGACCCATACAATGTATCGTTGGCTACTGCTACACTTATACCCTACTACTGCTACTTATAAGACTGGGTTTGTGCTCCAGGGTCACATATAAGAATGTTAAAACTCTCATATATATATATAAGAATGTTAAAATGAAGTTAGGTTTCTGTGACTGGTAGGTTTCGGTTTGGTGTAGGTTACATCCATACTATAGTGAGTTAACATTTTATTAAACATTCTTTATTAGCATTTATAAGGTTGTCTTTGTGGGGTCCAACTAAAGGAAACACAAAGTACTATTTTTCTGTTTTTACTATCTAGGACTCCACAAAGTAGTAAAAACAATGATGTGTGTGTGTGTGTGCAGAAGGAGGACGTGTGTGGGAACCTGACGCTGCAGCATCACATGTTGGAGCCGGTGCAGCGTATTCCTCGCTATGAGCTCTTACTCAAGGACTACCTGAAGAAGCTGCCCGCCGGCGCTGCAGACCGCAGAGACGCCCAGAGTGAGCTCACAACACACACTCACGCTGCTCAAACACACATTTACTTACTGTTACATTTAAACTACGTAGACATTAATATACACCATTTGATGCCGTATGGTGCACTGATTTATTTTTGGTCACAACATGGTGGAAAGTCTAAAATCCTTATAATAATAATAATACCTAATACTAATAGAATATAGGTACATTTTTATTCATCTGTTTGTTTAGTATATTTAGATTTATTCATATAAATGATTATATAAATAATATCACAAATTGGATTTCTCCTAGAAAGCAGTGTAAGTCTATTATTGATTTATTAAGGGATTAAATAAATGAATATATAATTTTAAATATTATTTAATATATAATAGAATGTTGCAATTAATAAATAAAAGGACGATAAAATGTAAATATAAATAAGGAGTGTGATGTGGTAATTTATTAATGTGTGAAATGAAAAGGAACATGAAATGGCATGTAAAATATGCCTTAAAAACCTTATAAAATGCACATAATATTATTTTAATATTTAATGAAATAATTAAATACATAATGAAATGTTACAATCAATAAACACAAGCATAATGAACAGTGAGTACAAATAAATTAGGAGGAATGTATTTTTTTATTTATGTAAAATGAAAAACACCACATGAAATACAACATGATATGCTGTACACCCTCAAATAAAGAACATGAAATATACACTACCGTTCCGATAGTTTGCAGTCTGTATGATTTTTAAATATTTTTTAGTGAAAGAAGTCTCTTTTGCTCACCAAGACTGCATTTATGTGATCAAAAATACAGTAAAAAATTGTGAAATATTATTTTCTATATGAATATATGTTAAAACTGTAATTGATTGCTGTGATCAAAGCTGAATTTTCAGCATCATTACTCCAGTCTTGATCTTCAGAAATCATTCTAATATGCTGATTTGCTGTTCAAAAAACATTTCTGATTATTATCAATGTTGAAAACAGTTGTGCTGCACAATATTTTTTGTGGAAACCGTGATGCATTTTATATTTCTGGATTCACAAATGAATAGAAAGTTAAAAAGAACAGCATTTAGTTGAAATAGAAATATTTTGTAACATTATAAATGCATTTACTGTCACTTTTGATCAGTTTAATGTCACTAATGAATAAAAGTATCTATACTTTTATGTAACTGAATTAAAAAAGTTAAGACTAGTCTAAACCTTTTATGAAACTGTCCCCAGTAGTGTACCAGTAGTGAAAACTCTGACCTTCGTTTCTGACCGTCAGAATCTGCCTGGTTCCTGCTGAGTGTTGTTAAGGGTGATTATCTGAAGTGAAGGTGCAGTAATGATGGGCTCACACCCTGTGTTCACTGGGCTCGTCCACTGGTGTGCATGTGTCATCTTTATGAAATGCCACTTTATGACACACCACCACCGTTCACAAATGCTAATAGAGCCCTTATAATCATAATGATGCTGCTGGATGAGTTTTGACACGTGCAGCGCCGACAGCAGACCAATACTAATCTATTTCTGACGCATGTGCTTCTGCCACTCGCTTCCGCTGTGGACTGAGTGTTATTTAAAAGCGTTTTTCCGTGGTATTTCACATCACTTTTTAGATAACATAAAAACATTAATATGTTCCACTTATAATTTATTTATGTATGCTTACTTTTTATAGTCCTGTTGATTGCAGCATCCTAAGACCCTAGTGAAAAATAAAACTACTAAAATGTATTTGAAATACATTTATTTTATGCTAAGTATACTACAAATACATTTACATATTTATGTGCTTAATAAAAATACCCTGCAATTATACTTTTGGTATACTAAACTGCTATACTTAAAGTCTGCAAAATTTTGTGCTTAATGCACTTTAATTGTGCAGAAGTAGTGCTGAAGTCCAACTAAAGATGTACTGAAGTGTATTTGATTGTGCTAAAGTAGAACTATTGCAAGTACACTTCACGTACACTTTAAATATCTTGCATTTAAAGGCCAATATTATTCAAAGATCATACAATCCTCATCAATAGTGATATTAAAACACATTTTAGGCTTAATATTAAGAAATGTGCATTCTGCACAAGTAGTACTCCAAACAAGTTTAATTATAATTTTTATATCAGTAAAGTCTTGAGCGATATGTCAGTAAATATGTTAATAGATTTGAACTATACTTACGGTAGTGTGAAATAAATGTATTTTTTAACCATTTCATTATGTATTTATTGAATGTAGCCTGTTTTGTGCAGCACAGGGAGTTTTGAGAGAAGCATCTGTTGTTCAGTGACTGATGTTTAACTGGTTGTGTACTGTGTGTGTCTGTCAGATGCTCTGGAGCTGATCTCAACCGCAGCAAACCACTCCAACGCTGCCATCAGGAAAATGGTTAGAGCCGTATTCATCTCTTCCGCCTGTGTGTCATTTCATCTCACAGACAGGATATGCTGTTTCCATTTCCTGTCTGTGCGAGCGAAAAGGCTCTCCTGGGTGAAAGTGCTCTATATCGCTCTCACTTCTCTATCTGCCTCTTTCTAATGCTGGCATGCAGCCGGTCACAGTTCTTCTTTTCATCGAATGAGTTTGTGAATGCATAACATTACAAATGATGTGTGTGTGTGTGTGTGTGTGTGTGTGTGTGTGTGTGTGTGTGTGTGTAGGAGAAGATGCACAAGCTGTTGGAGGTGTATGAGAAGTTGGGTGGAGAGGAGGACATTGTTAATCCAGCTAATGAGTTCATTAAAGAAGGCCACTTAAAGAAGATGTCGGCTAAGAATGGCAGCGCACAGGACCGATACCTCTATCTGGTGTGTCTGTTTGCTCCATTATACAGTTTATCTGTATTTCTAAAGTGTTCTTGCATCAAGAGTTGTGACCTGAAAATGAAATTCTCATCATTTACTCGTTTACTCTGTTGTTTCGAACACAAAAGGAGATGTTTAGCAGAATGTTGATGCTGCTGTTTTCCCATACGATGGAATCAACACAAAAAGTACACTGCAAAAAAAGGCTTATCTTACTTAGTATTTTTGTCTTGTTTCTAGTCAAAATACATCTCAAAATTCTTAAATTAAGATACATTTACTAGATAAGCAAAATGATGTAAGATATTTAGTTTTAAAAACTAGTATTACAATGCAATATTTTACTTACCCCACTGGCAGATAATTTTTACTTAATTTTTATAGAACAAGACTGTCATTTTGCGTATATAGTAAATGCATCTTAATTAAAGAATTTTTACATGTATTTTGACTAGAAAAAAGACAAAAATACTAAATAAGATAAGCCTTTTTTGCAGTGTATCCTAAGGGGCTGTTCACACAGAATGTGTTTTTGCAGTAAACTCTAAGTAGAATGCAAAAAAAGTCTAGTTGAACTTCTTTTAACTTGAGTGCCACATTTTTAAAATGATGTTTCATGCATGAGACACTGCAAAAGATGCGAGAACAGCAGTCAAACACATCCATCTAGTGCATGTTTACATAGAAGAACAATGGAAAAGCAATGCAGTGAAACACAAAAGCACTAACAGTAGTCTGTGTGACTCATATGATACACTACAGCCCAAATCTTCTGATGACATCTAAATCACAAATGTTTAAATATGCTGTATCAGGTTTGATGTTTAAATATTCAGTAAACTGTTCATTAAGAGAAGCTAAAGACGAAATCATATGACTTGAATATAGTGCATGAGTCGTATTGTCAGATACGTTTATGCTGATCACTGTATGCTTCAGTTGAACGGAAAAGAGCAGCTTCAACCTTCTGCTAAACTTCTTAAAACCCTAATGCTTGTTCCTGTTATTTGCTCATTGATTACAGCTTCAGGGTAAATGAATGTACAGACTGAGAATGATGATGCTGATGAAGTGTGTGTTTGTGTTCCAGTTCAATAACATGATGCTGTATTGTGTGCCCAAGCTGAGGCTGATGGGACAGAAGTTTAGCGTCAGAGAGCGAATCGACATCGCAGGAATGGAGGTATGAATTCAGCCGTAAGTTCAGCTGGGTGTTTATGTTTGTGTCTTCATCTCATTGTATGCTGATGTCCTCTCATTGCTTGAAGGTTCAGGAAAATGCCAAGCAGAACGCCCCTCACACTTTCACCATCAGCGGCAAACAGCGCTCGCTCGAGCTGCAGGCCAGGTGAACTTCACACAGCACGCACAACACTTCCTAAACACAGCGGACTGAGCATTATAGCAATATCCAAAGTATATCATAATATTCACTCTGCTTTTGCTACTAAAGTTTAAATTAGAGGCACATCATGACACTCATTCTCACAAAGATCTTTAGGACACTTAATGTTGAAAAAGTATGATAAAGTAATTACAATGTTGTCAATGTACATTTACCAGACACTTTTATCCAAAGCGACTTACATTGCATTCAAGTTACAGTTTTTTACATTTTATCAGCTCTTGCTTTCCCTGGGAATCAAACCCATGATCTTGGCGTTGCTAGCGCCATGCTCTACTATTTGAGCTACAGGAAAGCTTACATTTCCTTAAATGTTGCTTAAATTTACATAGTAAAATCTTCATGAATATATACATATGAGCTCTTACCCGTGTGTTCATGTCTGTGATTGACAGGACGGCTGAGGAGAAGGACGAATGGATAAAAGTGAGTGTGTCTCTTTGCACATGTTTAATGTCAGAGAAATGGCGACTGGAAGACAGACACGCTTTAGAATACTGTCAAAAAGGGGGCTTATTACAGAAATAATATACTGAAGTGTGACCTGAATATGATGTTTACACATTAAATAAAATGTATTTTAGTATAAGTGAATATAAAATGCAAGTAGCTGAACAATAAAGTGATTTTTTTTAACCCACTTAAGTAGGACAAAGTATATATTTATATGTAATTTCATAATTGCTTCTGTTGTCTTTGAAATATGGTTAAACTACTGCTGAATGTACTGAAAAGGATTTAAGATGAAGTAAAATATACTTCAATTCACTTTAATGTCATGTATTTAAATATATTTGTTATGATGAAGTTGCAATTTAATATCAAATAGCACACTAGTTAAAATTATAATTACTTTTAATACTATAATTAAGTACTTTTTATATGAGTGTACTTCTTTAAAACACAACAAAAGATTATTAAAACATGATTTTAAATGTACTAAAACTTTAAAACTATTATTAAAACATAATGATTTTAAATGTACTAAGTAAAACTTAATTTGGCAAGGTGCACTTTAAGTGCACAGTGTATTAAGAAACAATCAATGAAAGTATCTCTCTTTAAGTCACTTAAATGGCCTATTATTTATATATATATATATATATACACACACATTTACTTTTAAGCCAGTTAAGTTTAAGTACACTAAAAGTGCACATTCAATACAATTAAACACGTTTTGACAAGCTTTCTGGTATCATTTTAGCACACCTGCAACTGTATTTTAATTGTTATTTTTATGCAATTCTATTTCAAGCCAACATGAAAATATAATCGACTGCATCTAATGACATTATGAGAAAAATTTCTTTCTTGACTCATGTTCATATTCATATTGTGATCAATTGTGATCACCTATTCACTTTATTCTAAAGAAGAAAAATACTTAATTTCCCTCTGAAACACCTCTAAAGCCCTCTTATTAGACTCTTTACACCATTCAGTCAACTCCCTGTTGAGATAATCAAGTCCTGATGAATAGCTTATTTCACTCTCAGATGTGTCACACTACAGGCGTACTGTATGTGGCTATGTTGACGTGATAGTTCAGCCAAAAAATGAAAGTCCTGTCATCATTTGCTCACCCTCATCTTTTTTCACATTGCTCTGCGGAACACAAAAATAGAAATGCACTCTAATTGTGTATAATAGCATGGAAGACAGTGAAGAGGGATGTGAGAGTATCATGAGAGTAGTTCATATGACTCATGCAATATACTGGAGATATTTGGAAGCTCAATTTGAAAAACAAACTGAAATTAAAGTCATTCTTCACTGAAAGTCTTAGCTCTCCTCATTGTGTTCTGCAGAGAAGTGGAAACAAATGGATCTTTAGAGTCAGTAAATGTGATTCAGTTCTCATGATGCTCAGTG
The DNA here is from genome assembly GCA_039654775.1 of Spinibarbus caldwelli. Classification (NCBI taxonomy): domain Eukaryota; kingdom Metazoa; phylum Chordata; class Actinopteri; order Cypriniformes; family Cyprinidae; genus Spinibarbus; species Spinibarbus caldwelli. The sequence continues at coordinate 980,625 of CM077249.1, read as the reverse complement.
ATCAAATGGTTTTTCAGTTGTGAGCACATCTTCATCATCTGTTTGTAGGTGATCCTGGCCACGATTGAGAAGCACAAGCAGAACAGTGAGACGTTCAAAGCTTTCAACACCTCCTTCAGCCGTGAAGATGAGCACGCGCCTGACACACCGGTAACACGTCCTTCAGTGCTTCATCTTCTCCAAACGAGCCTAGTCCTCTTTCCCATTAGTCATACTGGGATTATGAATATTTGTGACCCTGGAGCACAAAAGCAGTCTTACGTAGCACAGGTATATTTGTAGCAATACCCAGAAAGACATTGTATGGGTCAAAATTAACGATTTTTCTTTTATGCCAAAAATCATTAGGATATTAAGATCATGTTCCATGAAGATATTTTGTAAATTTCCTACTGTAAATATATCAAAACTTAATTTTTGATTAGTAATATGCATTGCTAAGAACTTCATTTGGATAACTTTAAAGGTGATTTTCTCAATATTTTGATTTTTTTGCACCCTCAGATTCCAGATTTTCAAATAGTTGCCAAATATTGTCCTATCCTAACAAACCATACATCAATGGAAAGATTATTTATTCAGCTTTCGGATGATGTATAAATCTCAGTTTCAGAAAATTGGCCCTTATGACTGGTTTTGTTGTCCTGGGTCACATTTGAGCATTTTCTTAGGTTTTGGAGTGAAATATGACATAGGCATGTTGACCTATTTAATGATCTAGTGGTCACACTTTAAAAGCACGATCCTGCGTTTCATCATCACACAAACACACTCACATCTCAAGACCAATGGCTTTGTCGTGTGTTTAATGGCCAGCGTGTGATTGTGTGTTTTGATGGCAGGGTCCATTGAGCAGCACGAGCGCATGTGAGACAGACGGAGCTCAGTATGAAAGAGTGAGACACACACACACACACACACGCACATCTGAATATGGGCTAGACGTCACTGTGTTAACCTGTGTTTGTTATCTGCAGAAGAGCTCAAAGAAGCGAGAGAAGGAGAGAGAAACATGCAAAGGCTGCAGTGAGACTTTCCACTTCACCAAACGCAAACACCACTGCAAGAGCTGCGGCGCGGTACGTGAGTCACACACACACACACACACACACAGACGCAGGTTTAACGTGATGCTGTGTGTGCTGATGTGTGCTGCTGTTCATCTGCAGGCCGTCTGTGGGAAGTGCTCGAAGGTGTCTGAGAGCATCCGCATGTGTAAACCGTGTTTTGAAGCCCTGCATGGAGCTGAAGGGACAGCAGGGGGCAGCACTGAGACCAAGAGAAAAGTGGAGGTGAGAGCAGCCTGACACTTACACTCAATCATCTTATGATTTAGTTTGTCCTACCTGTTTACAATCATTTAAGACATGACTTGAAGGGCTATGTGATAAATCAGTATTTATTTATTTCTTTAGTAGTAGTAGTATTTATACATCCATAATAGCATTTAAAATAATTTTCAATGTATGAAGTTCTGCATGTCTCTGGGATATGCATGTAAGCAGCCTTTTAATCAACAGACTTGAATAATCTTAGCTGATAGTAAGATGCTATGCAGATGTAACAGAGAACCAAACTGCATTCAAGAACAGTTGTTACATATTGTTACCAACCACTGTTACCAACTTGTGCATGAAAACAAGGACATAATTCAACTAAAAGGACATTTTTGTGAAATGTTTTTAAAATGTTTATGTTCTGAGGCAGATTGCTGGCATTTTAGGAAGGTTTGTGATTTGCTCTTAGTCCTCTTGACTACCACTAACTTTTCACAGATTTAGGTTTTAGTGTTAAAACACTTTGTGAAATACTCTCAGAGCGAGCGAGCATTCAGGAGTCCTAAAATTAAGACTGACATGCCCGTTTTTTTTAAGAGTTTCTCATAAATCGGCGAGTTAGGAGCTACTTTTAGCCTCTGATGTTCAGACACTGGAAATGGAGCTGATTGAAGTGACTCAGATTGGATGCAAATGTTGTGTGGATTCTCCTGTTAATTCAGCCACTATTCCTGAATTAACACAAACCACAGGAAACCATATCAAGCCAAATCATCAACTGTCAAAAGTGAATGAGCTGAACTCATGGTTATAGCCTGTGCTGTATGTCCAGCTCATAAAATACTATGAATAACTCAACTCTGATTGTTGTATATGTTTGACATGTATGTTTTAGGTATCGATGCATAAATAAGAGACTCACAGCTGTTCCAGCTTTGATTATTCTAAAATTCATATTCCTGTGACAGTATCTACTTGTTATCAGTAGCAGTTGTTGTAAATGATTCTAGTGTTAAATTAGATGCTAATATCGTAATAATTCCAGTTTAACTTATTGTTCTGTTTTTAAACCACTGTATCTTGAGTTGAACATGCTTCCTCTTGAGCTCAGGGTGTTGTACACTACACTGCAAATGTACAACCATATTAGTTTAGTCATCATATCTTGAACTGTGTGTGTGTGTGTGTGTGTGTGTGTGTGTTTCAGAAGCAGCTGTCAGTTGCTCAGTCTTCTCAACGAACAGGAAAAGTTGAGGAGTTGGAGCAGGAGCTAGGCGCCCTTCACTGAAGCACAACCTCTGCTGCTTTACCAGCAAACCAGCGCACAGGTCAGAGAGAGAAAGTGTGTGTGTGTGTGTGTGTGTGTGTGTGTGTGTGTGTGTGTGTCACCTGTCAGATTAAGGTCAGATGGATTTGTGTGACCCTGTCCTGACCTCAGATCGCCCGTCTGCGGCCGGTGACACACAGGATAATGTGTGTCTGTGTCTGTCTGAACATCCGTTTCTCTGCTCTTCTGTGTGTGTTTTATGGGTAAATCTTATAAATAACATCTTCAGGTCATATTTCACCCCAAAATCAATAGGAAAAACATGAGAAATTATATTTCACATCAAGAAAATGAAGCTGATTTGAGGACAAAAAATTCATGCTTTTTTTTAATACTTTTAATAGCATGTTTTTTTTGTTTTTTTTACAAAACAGTAATCAGAATAAGAATTTTTTCAACTATCATGAAAATAATGTCACAATACAAAAAACAAGTCATAATGGTCCTAAAAACAGTTTTTTTGTTATTATAAAAAAAGATTTGTATGTAGGTATGTATGTATGTATGTATGTATGTGTGTGTATATGTGTATATACAGGTGCATCTCAATGAATTAGAATGTTGTGGAAAAGTTCATTTATTTCAGTAATTCAACTCAAATTGTGAAACTCGTGTATTAAATAAATTCAATGCACACAGACTGAAGTAGTTTAAGTCTTTGGTTCTTTTAATTGTGATTATTTTGGCTCACATTTAACAAAAACCCACCAATTCACTATCTCAACAAATTAGAATACTTCATAAGACCAATAAAAAAACATTTTTTAGCGAATTGTTGGCCTTCTGGAAAGTATGTTCATTTACTGTATATGTACTCAATATTTGATAGGGGCTCCTTTTGCTTTAATTACTGCCTCAGTTCGGCGTGGCATGGAGGTGATCAGTTTGTGGCACTGCTGAGGTGGTATGGAAGCCCAGGTTTCTTTGACAGTGGTCTTCAGCTCATCTCCATTGTTGGGTCTGGTGTCTCTCATCTTCCTCTTGACAATACCCCATAGATTCTCTATGAGGTTCAGGTCTGGTGAGTTTGCTGGCCAGTCAAGCACACCAACACCATGGACATTTAACCAACTTTTGGTGTTTTTGGCAGTGTGGGCAGGTGCCAAGTCCTGCTGGAAAATGAAATCAGCATCTCCATAAAGCTTTTCAGCAGAAGGAAGCATGAAGTGCTCTAAAATGTCCTGGTAGATGGCTGGGCTGACTGTGGACTTCAGAAAACACAATGGACCAACACCAGCAGATGAAATGGCAGCCCAATTCATCACTGACTGTGGAAACTTCACACTGGACTTCAAGCAGCTTGGATTCTGTGCCTCTCCAGTCTTCCTCCAGACTCTGGGATCTTGATTTCCAAATGAAATGCAAAATTTACTTTTATCTGAAAAGAGGACTTTGGACCACTGAGCAACAGTCCAGTTTTTTTCTCCTTAGCCCAGGTAAGATGCTTCTGACATTGTTTCTGTTTCAGAAGTGGCTTGGTAGCCCTTTTCCTGAAGACGTCTGAGTGTGGTGACTCTTGATCACTGACTCCAGCTTCAGTCCACTCCTTGTGAAGCTCTCCCAAGTGTTTGAATCAGCTTTGTTTGACTGTATTCTCAAGCTTGTGGTCATCCCTGTTGCTCGTGCACCTTTTCCTACCCCATTTCTTCCTTCCAGTCAACTTTTCACTTAATATGCTTTGATACAGCACTCTGTGAATAGCCAACCATTCAGTAATGACCTTCTGTGACTTACCCTCTTTGTGGAGGGTGTCAATGATTGTCTTCTGGACAACTGTCAGATCAGCAGTCTTCCCCATGATTGTATAGGCTATTGTGTAACCATTTTGAAGGTTCAGGAAACCTTTGCAGGTGTTTTGAGTTGATTAGCTGATTGGCATGTCACCATATTCTAATTTGTTGAGATAGTGAATTGGTGGGTTTTTGTTAAATGTGAGCCAAAATCATCACAATTAAAAGAACCAAAGACTTAAACTACTTCAGTCTGTGTGCACTGAATTTATTTAATACACAAGTTTCACAATTTAAATTTTCTGTAAAGCTGTTTTGCAACGATTTGTATTGTGAAAAGTGCTATACTATATGAATTGGAAAAAATATATACATAATTTTTTTTTTTTGAAGTGAAATATGACCTGAAGATTTCCTGTCAGATTTGATGAGATATCCTTGATGAGATAATTGTTGTCTGTCTTAGGTCTCTCTGCCTGTGACATCACATCAGTGACATGAGAAGAAGAATAAAGAGTCAAACGTGTTCAGACTGATTCAAGATTGTGAATCAGCAACCGACTGAATGGAGCTCCTGTCACATGCTGTAGAGGGAGGAGCCAACAAGACATCAGTCACAGCAAGAGCCAATAAGATGCTTACCCTCGCCTCTGGTCCCTCCCCTTTATAAAGAACTCCTGTTACTTGAAATCACTTTATCCTCAGCACTTTCTCATTCTTTCTTTTGAAGATCTTTTTCACCTTCCTTCACATGATCATTGCTCTTTCAGCAGCACTCACACACGTGCCATCACACCTTCATTTGAGTGTGAGAATGACTGTTTGTCAATGCACAGTTTCTGTCCACTGGATGCACTGGATGAAGATGTTGAGATGTTGAGAATGTCTATATAATGTTACGATGAATGTTTTGTTTTTCATTTGTTGCCTTCCAGATGTGTTATTAGTTAAAGCATTAAGTCACCGTTCTTGTGGTTCACCGTCAGTTCAAACCTTCATGCACCCCTTTCTGATTTTAAAAGATGAAATCCTTAAAATGCAAGTAAACCGAAGCGCCACACCAAACTGAAGCAGAGGAAAAAGCACGTCATATTTCACTCAAAACAACAAAGAAATTATATTTTGCATTTTAAAAGAAGCCTGTTTTAGGGCCTTTTTTTGTATTCTGCCATTGTTTTCATAATAATCGTGCACGTTTCACCCCAAATTTGCATTATTATAATACACAAGAAAAGTAATGATATATTCCAATTGTGTAGTGTTTATACACTGAAAAAAAAATGACTCATTGGATTTACTCAATTTTTTTAAGGTAAGTGGTTGCAATCAATTTATTTTAGCTACATTTAAATAAACAAATTTAGTTGACTAACTTTCAACTAAATTTGTTTATTTAAATGTAGATAAAATAAATTGATTGCAACCACTTACCTTAAAAAAATTGAGTAAATCCAATGAGTCATTTTTTTCAGTGTACATTATGGTAGAATAAGTCATACCACCTTTAATATATTGATTTAAAAAAAGTACATTATTACAATATTTATAGTAATGAGAATCACCCCTGAGAATGAGGAATAACTCATTGCACACATTACAGGAACGAGAGGTTTTTCAACTCCAGTGAATAGTTGAATAATGTTACAATGTAAAACGGTCCTAAAATGGCTTTATTTTACATAATGCAAATTTTTTCTTTGGTTTTTGGAGTGAAACCCTGTTGGGTTTTCGCAACACTCACCCACGATTTCACAAGATTGGTGTCACAGCGTGTTCATAAACTCTTCTGAAGTCTTTGGTAAGGATGAACATTTATGGTCTGTTGCTTCCTCAAACTGGGCTGTACAAATGAGAGATCGTCTTCATGAGGATCCCCAACTTCATTGTTTAAGGGCAGATTCCTGTGGCAGGCCACTGAACATTACACCCTTTTGCCATTTCAATGCTTAGGGGAAACTCTTTGCTGTTGTGTGAATTTTAAGGTAAAGGTTTGGATGAGAGGACTAAAGCGCTCTCTGCATCGCTTTACTGTCTCTTCATACTTTCACCAAAGGCACACTTCTCTTTTGTATGCACCAGTATTGTGATTGCAACAGAAGTACTGTACACCTGCACACTTAGAGTCCAGTCTGTGTGCCTGCAGGTCGATCATGGTCAATATGTAATGAATGATGTAAACATTGCATTTTCTTCCCTTTTAATATTCTTTGAACCCTTGAACCAGAACCAGTATTATTAAAAGCATTTTATGTGTATAAAAGCTTGTCTTATAGCATATCAATGAATAAAAGAGTGTCTGGTCACCAATGTTTATGAGACTTCATTTAGCTTTATTAAAATGAATGTAGTGTTCCAGCACTAGGCACATTTATCTTTGCAGTGACTGTTGTGAGGAGCTTCACCACAGGAAATGGCCATATTTCTTTCTCAAGACAAAATATTCTTGCTAATCTGAATGTGTGATGATTTTAGTAGTTTCTTGGAAAAGGATGATACTGACTTCCTTTTAGCAGAATGTTATTCAATCATATATGGATGGATTTTGAAAGCATATGCTGAGATATGTTGAAACTGATTTTCTCTATTTCATCACTTTTTATGACAATGTAGCTTTCTAAGCTATCAAAAAAATACACGGAGTCAAGATTGCTGCATCAGACTAGAACCGTCGTATTTTATTAGAACTCTTTTGCGTCAAAAAACACGCATCAACCAAACCCCCTAACTCTTAAAGGGGACGTGTCAAATATGCATGTGTGTATGTAGGTGATGTGTGAATTATGTATCAGTGATGCATTAGTTGCTTGTATCTGCCCCTACACAGGCCCCCCCAGAATTCACCAACACCGGCAACATCAGCTTGCTGGGAGCTCGAACTTGTCTCCCTGAACGCGTGCAGTGACTTGAGTCTGCAGCAGGTTGAACCTCTGTAGCAGTCAAAGATTTGTCCCCAAGGTCTGTCCCCTTGTTGGCGGCTGGACGACCCCTCCTAGGAGCCAGCGCGGGAACCATCGACCGACCGAGTTCTCCATGAGCTGGTTTAAGTCGATCAACAGTGACTCGTTCTGGACGACCTCCGACATCGACCAGGAAAGTTTTGACTCCAGGCTCCAGAACTCGAAACGGGCCATCGTACGGGGGCCGCAAAGAATGTCGGTGAGCGTCATGACGGATGAAAACAAACTCAGCCGCAGAGAGGTCTCTAGGCATCCAAGCTACCGTCAGCCCATGCTGAGAGGTAGGAACGGGTTTGAAAGTATTGATTCTGTCCAGGAGGGCAGAGCGTTCAGAAGACAGACTCCAGGGCCTTGTGCTGTCAGGAATGAAATCTCCCGGGACCCGCAGAGTCTGACCATACACCAACTCTGCCGAGGAAGATTGTAAATCCTCCTTGGGAACCGTTCGCAGGCCCAGGAGAACCCAGGGCAGTCGCTCAATCCATCTGTCATCTGTCAAACTGGCCCTCAGTGCAGTTTTGAGAGAGCGATGAAAGCGTTCACACAGCCCATTGGCCTGTGGGTGAAAGGCCGTAGTACGGTGAAGCTGCACACCTAGGATCTGTGCCACCTCCTTCCACAACTCAGATGTAAATTGAGGGCCGCGATCGGAAGATATGTCCGATGGTGTGCCGAAACGAGCAACCCAAGTGTCAATGAAGGCCCGTGCTACATCCGCTGTTGTCGTTGAGGCCAATGGTACTGCTTCCGGCCACCTGGTGGTTCGATCCACCATAGTCAGAAGGTGAGTAAACCCTCGGGAGGGTGGCAGTGGACCAACCAGGTCAATGTTAACATGGTCAAAACGTCGTTCTGGCACCTCAAAAGTTTCCAGTGGCGCTTTGATGTGTCTTTGCACTTTAGCCCGCTGACATGCTACACATGCTGAAACCCAGATCCGAACATCCTTTTTCAATCCATGCCACACAAACTTTGACGAGACCAGTTTCTGTGAAGCTTTCCGCCCAGGGTGTGACAAACTGTGGACCTTGTCGAACACGGCTCTCCTCCACTGCACAGGTACCACTGGACGAGGGTGGCCTCTGGAGACATCACACACTAGCGTTACTCCTGCCTCCGTGAAGTGGATGTCAGCTATTTGCAAACTGGATTTAGCCGTCCGGCAAGCCTGCACATCGGAGTCGGACTGCTGGTCAGCAGCTAACTGGACAAAGTCTATACCCAAGTGTACTGCTTGCACAGTGGCCCTGGAAAGGCAATCTGCCACGACGTTGCTTTTTCCGTCAATGTGCCTGATATCTGTCGTGAACTCGGATATGAAGGCCAGGTGTCGTTGCTGGCGTGATGACCAGGGCTCAGCAACCTTGGACATAGCATAAAGCAAGGGTTTATGATCTACAAACGCTGTGAAAACACGTCCCTCCAAAAAGAAACGAAAGTGTCTGACTGCCAGGTAGAGCGCGAGCAACTCTCTATCAAAAGTGCTGTACTTCTGCTCATTTGGGCGGAGCTGCCGACTGAAAAATGCAAGGGGTTGCCAAACACCATCGACCAGTTGTTCGTGTACAGCACCCACTGCACAGTCTGAGGCATCAGTAGTGATAGCAATGGGGGCGTCTGGAATTGGATGAGACAGCATGGTTGCCTGTGCTAAAGCGAGTTTAGCATCCTCAAATGACTTAGTCATCTCCTCTGACCAGGCAATCTGTGTATTCCTGCTGTGTCCTTTGAGGGCCCTGTACAAAGGGTGCATAAGCTCAGCTGCTCGAGGAACGAAACGGTGATAGAAGTTCACCATCCCCAAAAACTCTTGCAGTGCTTTGGTTGTGTGGGGAACAGGGAACTTTGTAATAGCGTCGACTTTGTCTGGTAGAGGAACTGCCCCAGAGCTTGTGATTCGGTGACCAAGAAAGTCGATAGCAGCCAGGCCAAACTGGCACTTGGCGGGGTTAATTATCAAGCCATGTTGGCCAAGGCGAGCGAACAGCAATTGCAAATGAGTGAGGTGCTCTCTTCTGGAAGCACTGGCGACTAAAATGTCATCCAAGTACACAAACAAAAAATCCAGGTCTCGTAGGATGGAGTCCATCATGCGCTGAAAGGTTTGTGCTGCGTTTTTGAGCCCAAAAGGCATCCGCAAAAATTCAAAAAGCCCAAATGGTGTTATCACTGCTGTTTTTGGGATGTCCTCCTTGAAAACTGGCACCTGATGGTAACCTCGAATAAGGTCCACTTTCGAGAAAATAGTTTTCCCAGCCAGTCGGGCCGAAAAATCCTGAATGTGAGGAACTGGGTATCGGTCAGGTGTGGTGATGTCATTGAGTCGACGATAATCTCCACATGGGCGGTAACTGCCATCAGCTTTGGGGACTATGTGGAGGGACGAAGCCCAAGGACTGTTAGAGCGTCGCACTATACCCAGTTTTTCCATGTTAGCGAACTCGGTCTTGGCAACTGCCAGTTTCACTGGATCTAATCGACGGGCTCGGGCATGAACCGGCAGTCCGAATGTAGAGATATAATGTACGACCCCATGGCTGGCCACTGCTGAGGAGAAAGTGGGTTTAGTGAGGTTAGGAAATTGACAGAGCAGTCGGGTGAACTCGCAGTCATCTGTCAATGCGCTAGACAGAGTGGTTGTTGGAAAGGTGCTCCTTGAACAAGGTAAAACATTGAAACCTTCCGCAGTGACCAAGCAGCAGTTTTTGACATCAACCAGCAGTCCATTGGTGCACAGGAAGTCTGCACCCAGGAGGGGCCTACTCACATCTGCTAACATGAACTCCCATGTAAAACGTTGGCCATGGAAGCATAGTGGTACTAGTCGTTTCCCGTAGGTGCGTATTTTGCCTTGATTGGCTGCCTCGAGCGGTAAGCTAACCTCGCCCAAGCGCCTGTCCACTGTTGACGCGGGCAGGACGCTAACCTGCGCCCCTGTATCACAGAGGAAATGTCGGCCAGATAGTGAGTCTGTGATGAACAGTAAGTAAGCAGTGTCATTAGCTACTATGCTACTGACAGTCGGCATATCGCGGCTCACATTAAACGTGCATGGAGGACGGCACTTCTTGGCTTTCGGCCCAAAACGGGCGTGAAAGAAACATAGTCCTTGTTCCGCCGACTGATGTGCAGCGGGAGCTGGCCTTACATCTGAACCCCGTGCTGCAGCTCTCAAAACAGGGCACACAGATGTAGTTACTGAGTCAGTTGCTGTACACTTGTGTGATGCTGCTTGATACACATCTGCCAGCTGTGCCAGTTCCCTGTAGTCAGTCACCGTACTGTTTGCAAGAGAGGTACGAACGCTCTTTGGTAACTGTTGTAAGAACAACTCTTTAAACAGAAAGCATGGCTTATGCTCACCCAGCAGTGCTAGCATGTGGTCCATTAACTCGGATGGCCGTGAATCTCCGAGGCCAGGAAGGGAGAGCAAACGACGTGCTCTTTCAGTCTCTGATAAACAAAAAGTCTTCAACAGATATGCCTTCAGTGTAGAATATTTATCCCGAGCCGGGGGATTTTCCAGAATGCTGATCGCTCGCGCAGCCGTGGAGCTGTTGAGGGCTGCGACGACATAATAGTATTTCGTGTCGTCCGCGGTTATGTCCCGTAAGGCGAACTGAGCTTCGGCTTGAGCGAACCATACGGCTGCTTGTTGCTCCCAAAACTCCGGGAGCTTCAGAGACACAGCATTCGTCGACATCACAAATAAGTTATTTGTTCTGCGTCGGGGTCACCAATGTAGCTTTCTAAGCTATCAAAAAAATACACGGAGTCAAGATTGCTGCATCAGACTAGAACCGTCGTATTTTATTAGAACTCTTTTGCGTCAAAAAACACGCATCAACCAAACCCCCTAACTCTTAAAGGGGACGTGTCAAATATGCATGTGTGTATGTAGGTGATGTGTGAATTATGTATCAGTGATGCATTAGTTGCTTGTATCTGCCCCTACAACAAAATCTTTCACCAGTTTGGAGTTTTAGGTGCTGATGATTATTATACAATCATGTTCACAAACGGACTGAAAAAGTTTCCGTATTAAATAATTAGTAATAAAAAATATAATATAAAATAAAATACACTTTATGTCTTTGCTCTGTGTTTTCCAACCAAGGGGACGTGACCCCTAGAGATAATGCAAATGGTCTACCAATAACTGAGCAAAATTGAACTGCTGTGGAAAAAAATGCAACATTATGTGAAGTTCAAGCTAAGCTAAAGCAAATAAGCTGAAGTTCATTTAAATGTTTCATTGTCCTGCCCACACTGAAATGTTTTAAGAGTGCTGTTCTGAATTTCAGCATGACTCTGAATACCTGTGGCCATGTGCCTTCCGCCAAATCACAGACCAACAGCATGACTGTCAGTGTAATATTGCTTTTATGCAACAAGAACTTAATATTGATTAGCTAACATTAAGAAACACAATACTACTAATTTGTCTATTTGCTCTACCAACAAAAATGGCTCTCTTTCAGGCCTCGGGTGTGACCAAAGCACCAATAACACCACGTCTGTCAGTTCCAATCCCAGCAATGATCCAGGAATGCCTCTTTGGGGACCAGTGTGTCAAGGCAGGTTACTTTTTTTCACATCTCAAACCATTACAGCTCTTTTCTGCAATTATTCCTCCATGTTAAGTGGTGTGACAGATCAGCTGATCCAGCAGGAATAGTAGTTAAGAGCCAGTGTAAACTGGGTGGCATCTCTGTCATGGTGACCGAAAGCCCATCCAATGGCACAGTGAAAAGAAAATATCCCTCGCATCCATGCATCTGTGGGTCTATGATTTCTTCCAAGGACTCTCATCCTCTGTGTATTGCATGTTTGGGAGTCTTTATGGACAAAATCTTTCCCTATGAGATGATGCTCATCTCTTAACTCTTTTCCAGCCATTAATGGGATTTTCTGATGGAATTGTATGGCTTTCTGTGTTTTACTGTTATACAGAAGGGCGTGCTATTACACATAATCAGAAAGAGGACCAAATCCCCTTCATACTGGCCATGCAATGGGTGAGTCCCCCTCCTCCAGGCCAGAGGAACTAGACCATGTAGAGATGTGTAGAAGAGCTGCTGATAAACACTCCACAGACTGGCCTTTACAGCAGGAAGGCCAGGGTATGGAGAGGGATCTACATATATTAGCAAGAACTTCCCCAGTCAAGCAGCAGAGTCCAGCTGTCCCAGCTTGTGTCACAGTGATGCAGCATTTCTGGGATAAGACTTTTCTCTATGATGGACTTTCACAACATAGGGTTGTGAGTTGAGGAATCGTCAGTGGCAAATCACCTTCACCCCAATCAACGAGTGGCTTTATCCTCCACCTCTCCTTCACTGGGTTCTGAGCTACTGGAGACGTCTCCTGGAGCACAGTCCGATTCCTCCAGTTGTTCTATATATCAGATATATCAACCACTATAGTACTGGCTTTACCTATGCTTGAGCCTGTCACAGCCAAGTTTTCAGTTTCCAAACTATCCCAAGTCTAGCAGTCAAAAGAAGTGGTAACATTCCCCTTGTTGAAGACCCAAGCTCTAGTGCACCCGAGTTCCCCTGGAATATGCTGATCTTAATGAAGTCTTCAGTAAGATCCAAGCTGCCTCGTTACCTCCGCACAGACCTCATGATTTTTCCAGCCCGCCTTGGGAAGGCTTTACTCTCTTTCCGCTCCCGAGAGGACTGCCATGGAGAAGTATCTTAAGGAAGTCCTGGACAGTGGGTTCATCCACCCATCTGCCTCATCTGCAGGAGTTGGCTTCTTCTTTGTCGCCAAGAAAGATAGTGGTCTTCGGCCCTGCATTGATTATCGGGTCTTAATTGCATCACCATTTAGAATCGATACCCGTCTTTCCACAGCTTTTGAGGTCCTACAGGGTACCATCATTTTCACCAATGGTGGACAATAACAAAGTAGTTTTACATAAAACATATCGTTACTCCTTATAATATATCACGTGCTCCGAGACGCAGAAGCGGTGTCTGATTCATGAACAAATTGATTATTTTCAATGAACCTGTTAAATTGGTTTGCAAATCTCACCAAATGATTCATTCGCGAATTAGAATGATCCAATTGCAGCTGTTCTCGAGTCGACAACTCACTGATTCAAATGAACCGTTTAGAGCGAGTCTCCAGTGAACTGAATTCACAAGTAACAACTGGGAAATCTTGTGAGCGCGCGCGACTGATATCGAATTTTAGGATTAATTATTGTAACTGAAAATCATATTTAGGTTAAAACTGTCAGTTGTTTGTGAACTAAATCTGCTGTAAAGGGTGATCTATTTAAGCCCACGGAAATGCTTGAATGCAGACACATCAGCATCAGTGTCTCTATGTTTTAGGTCAAAAAACTAAACATTAAAATCACACAGATTAAATAAAATAACTCACGCATGTTCATATTCCCCGCTGCTGTAACGTTATCAGTTAAAACAGCCCTATGTGATGTCTGTTTTTATATTGTTTATCAACAGTATAATTTTTGTATATTGTTTGGATCAACTAGCTGAGTAGACAGATATGAATGTTTATTCACAACCATACTGAAAATAAGTAAATATTGTTACCTGATGCTAAGCGTCTAGCTAACAAGCTAAATCCAGAAGAACTGTGGAGAACAACGTCTCCAAGATGCTTCAAGAAACCTACCTGCAAAGCTACCTGAAAAACTATGTGCAAGTGCACCTAGTGCAGAAGCTGCTTTAAACGCAAAGGATAGTCACACCAAATGTTGATTTCATTTAATTAATAGAAGTTAATTGATAAAGAAAATCTTTTTATGACATTATTTTTGACAGCATCTTCATTTTACAGCATTTTTACACAAAACTTTTAACAGTACTGCAGCTTTGCAGGTAGGTTTCTTGAAGCATCTTGGAGACATTGCCACAGTTCTTCTGGATTTAGTCTGTCTCAGTTTGTTCTGTTTCTTCATGTCATTCCAGATAGACTGGATGATGATCAGATCAGATCTTTGTGTGGAGCAAACAAAAATCTCACTGGATTATTACAGTTAATGGCAAAATGTAAACTGATATTTCCTACTGACACACTACAGCAAATGATAGAAATAACTGACTTAAAACCATTTTTTAGCTGGTGAAAATACTAGTGTTCTAATAATTTTGGCTGCCACTGTATATCCGAGAGGCTAAGAGGTTGAATTTCCACCAATCTGCTGGGCACTAGTTAACCAGTTTGACTTTATTCTCTTACCATGCAGGTTCAAAAAATTATATTCCAGATGTGCTCTCAATGCAGTTTGGTCCACTAGAAGGAGTCCACACTGGAATCTATCCTATCCTCCTCCAGAGTAGTGGCTGCTATCCACTGGATGATTGTGGCAGCCGTCAAGAGGGCTTTGTCCCAAACCAGGTATACTCTGAAGTGTTACAGTGGTCACATGCCCTGGAACAGAAGAACATGCAAGCTCATCCAGAGGAAGTTTTGGTGGCTGAAGGGCATTTGTTGCTGCTTGCTCTGTGTGTGCCAGAACAAGGAACCCAGAAACCACCCTGAAGGCCTGCTGCGTCCGCTGCCCATCCATGGTCCCGTGTTTCCTTGGACTTTGTCACCAGAGTCCCAAGGTAATAGAGTCATCTGGTGGTGGATAGATTTTCCAAAGCATGTCACCTCTTACCATTACCCAAGCTCCCCAAAGCAAGTCAGGCAGCAGAGCTTCTAATGCGGCACATGTTCAGGATTCATTGATTCCCCCAAAACATGGATCACATGTTCACCTCCAGACTCTGGAAGGTGTTTGGCTGCTTCATCTGATCCTCCATTAGCCGGTCCTCCAGCTAGCAGTCAGATGGAGAGGGTGTGGCTTTCAACCAGGGATCTTCCATTGCGGGTGGAATCTCATAAATTGGCTCCATGTTACATCAGTTCCTTTAAGATCCTCAGGAAGTTAAACCCAGTGTCTTACAGGCTGTTTCTGACCAGATCCATGAGAATCCATACATCACTTTTCATGTCTTCTGAATAAAGCCTGTTGTGTGTTCTTCTCTGTCTCCATCCAGCAAGCCTGTCCTAGTACACTGTCTCATTGACGGTAAACCTGCTTGTTTGTAGTACGTGGGTAGAACGTGTCAGACATCCATCAAACGTTTGGCGGCTATGCTGTGGTAAGAGATGTGTAACTTGTTATTGTTGGTTTTTTGGCTTCTTCATTTGGTTTCATTTGTGTGACTGCATTATGCGTAATGTGTCTGTGTGTGTTTTTTTTTGTTTGTTTGTTTGTTTTCTGATGCAGATGCAAACATAGATACAGTGTGGACTGTGTCTATGTGGTTTGCTATGCCAGATGTCTGTTGGGGAATATAATGGTAGGTGTTTGTCTAGCTGATTGACATGAGTATTTTAATATTTTAACTGAATAAAGTAAAATAGTGCAATTGGTAATCATGACTGTGCATCATGACTGTGTGTGATTTAATTTAAAGTTTTAACCGAATAAAGTAGAATAGTGCAGTTGGTAACCACTGGTGTGCATTGTTAATGAGTGGTTAGTGAGTAGTTAGTTAATTTAGTTAGTTTTTTTTTTTTTAGATTTGATATTTGATTGTGTTTATTTATTAAAATTCCATTAGTATCCAAATTTATTTGTACTATCATGCAATTTATTCATTTATTTCAAATTTTATTTGCTGCTTTATTTTGTATCAATACATAATTTTTTATATCCCAGTTTTTATATTTTTAGCCCAAGCCTTCTAAAGATGATCTCTTTCAATAAAATGATCAAGCATTCTTTGAAGTCTAATTTAAATAAATGTTAGAATAAAATGTTAAACGAGAAGTAAAAGGTTGTCAAGTTTTTGGAACATTTTGACTGGACAACCAGCTAATGACCAGTTTAGAGCAGTTAAAACCCAGCTACCATGTTCCATCACAGCAACAAGCATAGAATAAATTTTCTATCAGGCTGTGCAGTTAATATGTCACGGTTCATGGGTCCGTGTGTTAATTTTGTGTTTCTGTCTGGTGTGTGTGTGTGTGTGTGTGTGTGCATTCATTGCCTAGTAAGCGCAGCTGGTGGCCTAATCAGAGCGCACAGGTGCAGCTCGTTTGCACTGCCTATATCTAACTGGCCTTGGTGTTGTGTGCTGTCGGTTGGTTAATCATGTCTTGTTTCTCTGTCAGCTCATCACTGTATCCTGATTCTCGTCCAGCCTGTATTGGATTCCCGCACCCATGTTGGATTTACCTGCACTAGCTGGATTCTCTTCACTGTTGTCAAGGAGTTTATGATCATGGCTGGAGTTCTCGACTGCTGTCATCTCTCTCTTTTGCTGTCACTAAACTCTTTATTTGCACTCGCACTTGGATCTTGAGACTACTTCTTGTGACAGAACGAACGACCAGTATGGATCCAGCGAGTGTGGCAGAATTGAGAGATTTTTCGCTAAGAGCAACACACGCATGGAGCACCAGGAGGATCAGATAATGGCCACGGGTCACGCTGTCCAGGCTCTGGTCGCTCAGGTTTCTGAGTTAACTACTCAGCTCCAGCAATTGAAGACGGAGACCGCTTTGGCTCAACATCCATCCGCGCCCATCCCACCTGCTCCTGTGGATTAGACCTGCCGCTCCGCCCAACCTCGCCTTCCGCCTCCAGCGTTTTACTCCGGTGAACCCCAGTTATGTCGCTCATTTTTGGCCAAATGTTCCTTGTACATTTCTCTCCAACCTTCGTTGCTTCCCACTGAGGAATCTAAAGTGGTCTTTGTTAGAACTTTGCTCTTAGGACGGGCGGCTACCTGGGGAATTACTGTGTGGGAGCAGAAGCTCCCTTGCTGCGTTTCGTTCCAGTCATTTTCTGAGGAATTCAAGAAAGTGTTTGATCGTGCGACTTTGATTGAGTGGCGCGACTTCTCGCGGAGCTGCGTCAAGGTGATCACACCGTAACCGACTACTCTATTGAGTTTCGCACTTTGGCTGCGGAATGTGGTTGGAATTCTGAGGCGTAATGGGACATGTTTTTATATGGGCTTTCTGGTTCTATCAAGGACGAGATTTATTCATTGGAGTTACCCACCTGTGTGGATAAGCTCATAGACCTGGCTATTCAGGTGGATACCAGATTGCAGCAGTGGGCCCAGCAGACACCTCGAGGGTTGCCGGTCAGTCCACAGGTCCATTTTTCATCTATCCCTGGCGAAACGATGAATTCTCTTCCTGATCCTGAGCCTATGCAGATGGGCAGGTCCCATCTTTCGCAGCAGGAGAAGCAGAGACGCAGGGAGAGGGGACTGTGTTTGTATTGTGGAGCCGCCGGCCACATCAATGTGCAGTGTCCAGTAAAAGCCAGCACCCGCCAGTAGATAAGAGGTTACTGATGGGTGGGATTACACTGATTAAATCCTCTTTTTCAGCCTCTCATCTTCCTGTTAGGCTGAAATTGCAATAGATGGTTTCTGACTGTGAGGCTCTAGTGGACTCGGGAGCAGAGGGTAATTTGTTAGACATTAATCTCGCTCACAGCCTCAAGATACCCATGGTTGCACTCTCTCAGCCCATCTCTGTGGTTGCACTTAATGGTCAGCCTTTACCCTCCGTCACGCACACCACGGTCTCTTTAAGACTCATCACCTCTGGCAATCACTCAGAGAACATTGACTTTCTTTTGATTGACACTCCCTCTGCTCCTGTGTTTCCGGGACATCCCTGGCTCATGCTCCATAACCCCCATATAAACTGGCCCATGAATTCTGTTCTCGCTTGGAGCGAATTTTGTCATGCTTCCTGTTTATTGTCTGCGTGTTGTTCTGTGTCTTGTTCTGTGTTTCAGGATAAACACACAGATCTGTCTAATGTGCCATGTGAGTACCTAGACCTGAAGGAAGTGTTCAGTAAGTCTCGAGCTGCTTCTCTACCTCTGCTTCATCCCTATGACTGTGCTATTACTACCAGGTACGTCTCTGCCTAAAGGCAAGTTATATTCGCTTTCCACTCCGGAAAGGGAGGCTATGGAGAAATATATTTCTGATTCTCTAGCAGTCAAGATCATTCGCCCCTCTTCTTCTCTGGCTGGTGCGGGTTTCTTTTTCATGAAAAAGAAAGACAGCTCTCTTCGTCCCTGCATTGACTATCGAGGGCTGAACGACATCACGGTGAAGAATACTTACCCTTTGTTGTTGGTGTCGTCGGCCTTCGAGCGTTTGCAGGGGGCATTTATTTTCACGAAATTGGATCTCCGTAACGCTTATCATTAGGTTCGCATAAGAGAGGGAGATGAATGGAAAACTGTTTTTAATATCCCCAGGGGGCACTTTGAATATCTCGTTCTTCCTTTCAGCTTATCAAACGCTCCCGTGGTTTTCCAAGCACTCGTCAACGATGTGTTGAGAGATATGGTAGATCAGTTCATTTACAGGTGCATCTCAATAAATTAGAATGTCGTGGAAAAGTTCATTTCAGTAATTCAACTCAAATTGTGAAACTCGTGTTTTAAATAAATTCAATGCACACAGACTGAAGTAGTTTAAGTCTTTGGTTATTTTAATTGTGATGATTTTGGCTCACATTTAACAAAAACCCACCAATTCACATCTCAACAAATTAGAATATGGTGACATGCCAATCAGCTAATCAACTCAAAACACCTGCAAAGGTTTCCTGAGCCTTCAGAATGGTCTCTCAGTTTGGTTCACTAGGCTACACAATCATGGGGAAGACTGCTGATCTGACAGTTGTCCAGAAGACAATCAATGACACCCTTCACAAGGAGGGTAAGCCACAAACATGCATTGCCAAAGAAGCTGGCTGTTCAGGAAAAAGTGTGGAAGAAAAAGATGCACAACCAACCGAGAGAACCACAGCCTTATGAGGATTATCAAGCAAAATCGATTCAAGAATTTGGGTGAACTTCACAAGGAATGGACTGAGGCTGGGGTCAAGGCATCAGGAGCCACCACACATAGACATGTCAAGGAATTTGGCTACAGTTGTCGTATTCCTCTTGTTAAGCCATTCCTGAACCACAGACAACGTCAGAGGCGTCTTACCTGGGCTAAGGAGAAGAAGAACTGGACTGTTGACCAGTGGTCCAAAGTCCTCTTTTCAGATGAGAGCAAGTTTTGTATTTGATTTGGAAACCAAGGTCCTAGAGTCTGGAGGAAGGGTGGAGAAGCTCATAGCCCAAGTTGCTTGAAGTCCAGTGTTAAGTTTCCACAGTCTGTGATGATTTGGGGTGCAATGTCATCTGCTGGTGTTGGTCCATTGTGTTTTTTGAAAACCAAAGTCACTGCACCCGTTTACCAAGAAATTTTGGAGCACTTCATGCTTCCTTCTGCTGACCAGTTTTTTAAAGATGCTGATTTCATTTTCCAGCAGGATTTGGCACCTGCCCACACTGTCAAAAGCACCAAAAGTTGGTAAAATGACCATGGTGTTGGTGTGCTTGACTGGCCAGCAAACTCACCAGACCTGAACCCCATAGAGAATCTATGGGGTATTGTCAAGAGGAAAATGAGAAACAAGAGACCAAAAAATGCAGATGACTGAAGGCCACTGTCAAAGAAACTTGGGCTTCCATACCACCTCAGCAGTGCCACAAACTGATCACCTCCATGCCACGCCGAATTGAGGCAGTAATTAAAGCAAAAGGAGCCCCTACGAAGTATTAAGTACATATATAGTAAATGAACATACTTTCCAGAAGGCCAAAAATTCACTAAAAATGTTTTTTTTTTATTTTTTTATTGGTCTTATGAAGTATTCTAATTTGTTGAGAGAGTGAATTGGTGGGGTTTTGTTCAATGTGAGCCAAAATCATCACAATTAAAAGAACCAATGACTTAAACTACTTCAGTCTGTGTGCATTGAATTTATTTAATACACGAGTTTCACAATTTGAGTTGAATTACTGAAATGAACTTTTCCACGACATTCTAATTTATTGAGATGCAACTGTAATTCTACCTGGATGACATACTGATATTTTTTCATTCTCTCCAGGAACATGTTCAGCATGTCAGGCGAGTGCTTCAGAGGCTGTTAGAGAATGGGCTTTATGTCAAGGAGGAGAAATGCATTTTTCATGCACAGTCTATTCCCTTTTTGGGATACATCGTCTCGACCGAGGGGGTGCACATGGATTCTGACAAGGTTCAGGCTGTGGTGAATTGGCCAACCCCAGATTCCCACAAGGCCCTGCAGAGGTTTCTGGGCATTTGCCTGCGGTTTATTCGCAATTTCAGCCAGCTAGCTGCTCCTTTGATGGCCTTAACCTCCACCAAGACTCCGTTCAGGTGGTCCAGCGCAGCGGAGGCTGCGTTTGCCTAACTGAAAAGTTGCTTTGTTTCAGCTCCCATCCTTGTAGCCCCTGATCTGTCCCAGCAGTTTGTGGTGGACGTTGACACGTCGGAGGTGGGGGTTGGCGCAGTTTTATCCCAGCGCTCCTCCGCGGATGGCAAGATGCATCCTTGTGCTTATTTTTCTCACTGTTTGTCACCTGCCGAGCGTAATTATGATATTGGTAACAGAGAGTTGTTGGCAGTCGAGCTTGCCTTGGAAGAGTGGCATCATTGGTTGGAGGGTTCGGGGGTTCCTTTCATCATTTGAACTGACCACAAGGTTCTTGAATACATCAAGTCCGCCAAAAGATTAAACTCTAGGCAGGCTCATGGGCTCTTTTTTTCGGTCGTTTTGATTTTTTTTATTTCCTACCGTCCAGGTTCTCAAAACATCAAGCCGGATGCGTTATCCCATTTTTTTGATCATTCGGAGCACCCGTCTTTTTCCAAGCCCATTGTGCCGCAGAAGCTTTTTGTTTCTGTGGTCACGTGGGAAATCGAGTCGAAGGTCCGCACGGCCGTGCAAGGGGTAACGCCCCCACCCGGATGCCCACCGGGTCGTTTGTTTGTCCTAGAGTGTTTAAGGTCCGAAGTTATCCAATGGGGTCATTATTCCAGAGTAGCCTGTCATCCTGGGGTTAATCGCACCACATTTCTCATTAAACAATGGTTCTAATGACCATCTATGGCTCGCAACGTGCGTCTTTTTGTTTTGGCTTGCTCGGACTGTGCTGTTTCTAAGTCTTCCATTCGACCTCCTGCTGGACTCCTTCAGCCGTTGTCAGTTCCTTCGAGACCCTGGTCCCACATTTCACTAGATTTTGTTTCAGGTCTCCCACCCTCACAGGGAAACACGGTGATTTTGACCGTGGTGGACCGGTTCTCGAAGGCAGCTCATTTCATCCCTCTGCCTAAATTACCATCTGCCAGAGAGACAGCGGTTGCTGTCACTGACCACGTTTTTCGCATACATGGCCTCCTGATGGATGTGGTCTCTGACAGGGGGCCTCAGTTTGTTTCCAAATTTTGGAGAGAGTTTTGTCATTTGTTGGGGGTGACTGTTAGCCTTTCTTCTGGATTTCATCCCGAGAGTAACGGTCAGACGGAGAGGGCCAACCAAGGTTTAGAACGCATGTTGCGATGTATGGTCTCTCAGAACCCATCCTCTTGGAGCCAGCAGCTCTCATGGGTTGAGTACGCACATAACTCGTTACCAGTATCAGCTACGGGCCTATCTCAATTTGAATGTAGTTTAGGGTACCAGCCACCTGTTTTTCAGAGTATTGAATCCGAAGTCGCGGTCCCCTCTGCCCACGCTTTTGTCCAGAGGTGCTGTCGCACCTGGAGCAGGGCTAGACAGACCCTCCTCCAGGTGGGGGCGCACACCAAGGCTGATCGCCACCGGTCGAAGCCCCCCGTCTACATCGTTGGTCAAAAAGTGTGGCTTTCATCTAAGAACATTCTTCTCCAGTCCGTCAGTAATAAGCTTACTCCCAAATTTATTGGCCCATTTACTGTCACCAAAATTATTAGTCCGGTGGCAGTCCGCCTTAAACTTCCTCTGGCGTACAGGAGAATTCATCCGGTGTTTCATGTATCCAAATTAAAGCCTCTTCACTGTTGTCAAGGAGTTTATGATAATGGCTGGAGTTCTCGACTACTGTCATCTCTCTCTTTTGCTGTCACTTAATAAACTCTTTATTTGCACTCGCACTTGGATCTTGAGACTACTTCTTGTGACATAATAGTTAGAACAGATACTATATGTGCGTCTGTGTCTTGAGCTATCAGCAGTCCTATTATTGAACCCGAGTTCTCACTATACTTGGACTCAAATGTAACCCTAGACCACAAAAAAATATATCAAAACTTAATTTTTGATTTGTAATATACATTGCTAAGAACTTCATTTGGACAACTTTAAAGGCGATTTTCTCAATATTTAGATTTTTTTGCACCCTCAGATTCCAGATTTTCAAATAGTTCTATCTCAGCCAAATATTGTCCTATCCTAACAAACTATACACCAATGGAAAGCTTATTTATTCAGCTTTCAGACGCTGTAATCTCAATTTCAAAAAATTGACCCTTATGACTGGTTTTGTGGTTCAGGGTCACAAATGTCTTCAAAATCGGTATAGTGAATGTGTAATGAATTCTCTTTTGTGGCACCAGAGGACGCCATGGCCATCCAGTGGATGTAGAGGAAGTACCTCTTCGGCGTACCCTCATGTCTTCCTGTAAAACTCACAGCTTTTCACGACTCTGCAGGCACCTGCAGTACTTCCTCTTTCATGTTTCTGAGCCTCTCCATCTCGCTTTAGGATGCTCTCAAATATCTCACTATCTACTCCAAACCCTTGCTTTAACTTTCACTTCATGTTTCTACTTATTGAAAATCATTTTTTGCAAGACATCTCATAATTCCCTCTTCAGGTCATCAGCTCATTGAGATAAGGCCTTGAGACTGAACTGTGATAATTCTTCTGTTGTTTTTTGAGGCATGGCGTGCATTAACCAGGAACCCCTTCAATGGGCTATCTACAATCAGAGCTGGGCAGTAACTGATTACATGTAATCTGGATTACGTAATCAGGTTCCGAAAAATGAAGTACTTGTAATTAGATTAAATTACATTTTAAAATACTCATAATCAGACTACAGTTACTTTTTTATGGATTACCTGATTACATATATTCACACAATAGCAATAAATTATCGATTCTCTCTAGTTATTTTTAATTTTCCTTTCTAAAATGCCTACATGACATGCAGGTAAACAAAATATTTCATTTTTTAGTAAGTGTTTTATTTTGACTGAAGTTATTTTAAAATAATTTATTTTAATTTTGAATTTTTTTACTTAATTAATTATCAGCTTTTTATTAAACTCACAAATCCCCTGCAGTTCCTTCACGGAGCCCAGTTTTGGAAACCTTGACATAATGTAATGCTTAATTCACTTTATGTTGTTAATAACAAATGGATTATATTTTCTTTGCATTTTAATATCAGTATGGTACAATATTATCCTATTTAAATCAATGTGATAAACAAGTTACGTAAAAGTAATCAAAAAGTACTCTGATTATATTACCTAAAATGTGTAAAGTAATGGATTACGTTACTAACTACAACTTTTGTCATGTAATTTGGAATCAGTAACGGATTACAATTTATAAATAATCTACCCAGCTCTGTCTACAATTTATGGATTTCATAGACAATTGCAATTTCAAAACAACCTCAGAATGCAGAAATGAACTGAAATTAATTCAATATGAGTAGGCTATCCATTCCATTTTAACATATCACAATCTGATAACACAATTCCTAAACAAAATCTCTCAACTTTAGGCCAGTGCTTAAACTGATGCCATGCTTTTTAAGTGCTCTATCCTTTGAAGTGAGTAAAGCATTGTCCAGGTTCAAAAAAAAAAAAAAAAAAAAATCACATTACACTCTAAAAAATAAAGGTGCTTCACGATGCCATAGAAGAACCTTTTTGTCTAAATGGTTCCATAAAGAACCTTTAACATCTGAAGAACCTTTATGTTTCTCAAAAGGTTCTTTGTGGTGAAAGAATGTTCTTCAGATTATGAAAAGGTAAGAAAGAGATGGTTCTTTAAAGACCCTTTGACTGAATGGTTCTTTGTGGAACCAAAAATGGTTCTTCTATGGCATCACTCTGAAGAACCTTTTAAATCACATTTATTTATAAAAGTGTATGTCAGAATGTATATAATTGTCACGTTAGCTCGGGGGAGCAATGAGCGAGGAGACGAGGAGTTGAATCAAACATAAAAGACTTTAATTATATTCAGGAACATATAACAAAAGGAACACAAAGACCAGGAATGACGATTAGACCGGACACAGAGGCAGGGAAACCGAGAACTAATAAAGGCTAGGGTATTAATAGATAATTAACAAAACACAGCTGTAGAAGAATTAACTAATGATGACACAAAACGAGGAAAGTAACAGGAAGACCAAATATGGACACGAGAGGAAGGGAACAAGAAGACACAGGAAACACAGGTCTAACAATAATGGGGTGTACATGTAATTTTAAAAAGATTAATCTTGTATATAATTTAATGTATATATATTGGCAGTTTAGCCTTCTGTTTTATTATCTTACAGTTTTATTATCTTAGCATCTGGAGTTGAACCCCTGTGTTCAGAGACTCGATGAGTACCAGAGCACGCAGGTTAAGCCACTAGGACAGAGCGATAGCCACCAGACAGAGTGTCCTCATCATAAATCCTAAATACTCGCTCCAGACTGAACACGCCGACTCTCTCTGCGCATGCGCAGCTCCTCTACTTCAGCGATAGAGGAGTGAAGTGAAAGCGCCAGAGCAACAGTTTGAATGGCTTTCATCAGTGCATCTGAAACAGTGATGGAGGACTCGAGCAGTGCTCACAACCAGACAGGTACATTCATTCACACCATCCTTCTCTTCAACATATGCCTTTCTGAAATGTGTTTGTTTCTATTAGGATAGAGCTTTGAGTTTCTTCATAGCACAAGATTTGTTTTAGTGTTCTTCTTACACAAATGTGTAAGATGTGTATGTACACGTAACATGTTACATGCAAGAACTATGGAAATAATAGTAAATGATTACTGTTACATACTTACAAACTCTAATCCTAAACTTATAGTAAGTAAATGTGAAGTAATTATTAGTAAGTACTAATTTGTAATACAATGTGTAATTACACTGAAACAGGGATAGGCTACCGTAAAATAAGCGATTGTCTTCTTAACAATCATCTTTAGTTGTAATTAACAACATTACCGATTGTGAGTGTGTGTGTGTGTGTGTGCGTCCGTGTGTGTGTGTGTGCGTGTGAGTGTGTGTGTGCGTGTGTGCGCGCGCGCGTGCGTGTGTGTGTGCGTGTGTGCGCGCGCGCGCGTGTGTGTGTGTGTGTGTGAGTGTGACTGAGTTTATTGTGTGTATTAACAGTAGACTGGATGATATGAGAGCAGGAAACGCGTCTTGTGCAAATGACAGCGGTTCTCTGATCGGAAACACGCGATGCGCTGCGTCTTCCTGTTTCTTTCTTCATCTTGTGTTTTCTGTTATTTCGACTTGAGGTTTACCTAAGTCACTATAAAAACCTGTACGCTGTTATTTTTTCAGTGGAACACAAATGTGTTTCATGACGCTCTTATCCACAAAAAAAAAAAAAAAAAAAAAAAAAAAGTTCATAAAGTATCATAAAAGTATGAAGCTATAGGCCTATTCTAAGTGTGAGGACCAGAGCGAACTTTAAATCATGTAGGCTGCTCTAAAAATTAGCTTCAGTTAAAATAAACAGGTAACGTGTTTCTACGTAAATTATGTAATTTTATATACTATATTAATTGCAGTTTCTGTGGATTGGTTTCAGTTGTTTAATTTATTGTTTATTATATATATTTTTTTAAATATTTTTGCTGATAAACACACTCCCCCTCTCAGTCCCTCCTAAAAATCTCCAATATTGTGTGATCTGCACATTTTCAGTTGACAAAATTTGCTAGTCTACATAACATTACACTCCTCTCTACACAGTGGCAAATTCAGTCATATGTGACACGAGGCAGCAAAACTCCACACAGAAAATCTACTGACAAACAGATGCAATTTTAATTAGTTTATTTAGACCAGTTGTCCGTCAAGCTTGAGTAAATATAAGGCAAGAAATATTCGGCATAGCTGCATGCTTGAATGCTCAGGTAGAGGGTTAAACCCTGAATCTGTATCATTATCTTTATCTTTATAGTCTATTTAATTATCTATTTAATTTAATTATTACACAGTCTGTGTAATGAACCTATCCTAAAAAATATTCACTGCAAAAAAATTTTAACCCCAGTCTCCACTTTATATACATTTTGACCTGAAACCTTTTGTCATTCAAACTGGCTCATGTCCATGTTATTTGTCAGCCACACAGTAACAGTATGGCACACACCTGCTTTACGGTTTCACTTCTCACTTTCTGAACACAAAACAACAGTGTGCAGGAGGAAGAGCCGCAAAATGGGCGTAGTGTGCAGAGCAATCTGAGATTCTGCACACAGAAATCAATCTATGGCATTTTGGACACTTTTACTCTGGTTTACCTTTTTGTTATCTGCATCTGCTTTTCTAATCTCTTGTTCTTGATGATGAATGAAAGGAACAGTTCACCCAAAAAAGAAAATTAGCTGAAAATGTGCTCACCCTCTGGTCATCCAAGATTAGGATGAGTTTGTTTCTTCATCAGATTTGGAGAAATGTGTCACTGCATCAGTGTCTCAGCAATGGATGCTCTGCAGTGAATGGGTGCCGTCAGAATGAGAGTCCAAACAGCTGATAAAAACATCACAATAATCCACACCACTCCAGTCCATCAGTTAACATCTGGAGAAGACAAAAGCTGAAACAAATCCATCAAGATGTTTTTAACTCAAATACTAGTCTATAATCAATAATAACGCTTCCTCCAGTGAAAAAGTCCATCTCCTGTTGTCTCTTACATCAAAATCCAGCCACATATGTGACCCTGGAGCACAAAACCAGTCATAAGGGAAAAATTTTTGAAATTCAGATTTATACATCATCTGAAAGCTGAATAAATAATCTTTCCATTGATGTATGGTTTGTTAGGATAGGACAATATTTGTACAACTATTTGAAAATCTGGAATCTGAGAGTGGCAAAAAATCTAAATATTGAGAAGATCACCTTTAAAGTTGTCCAAATGAAGTCCTTAGCCATGCATATATTACTAATCAAAAAAGTTTTGATATATTTACGGTAGGAAATTTACAAAATATCTTCATGGAACATGATCTTTACTTAATATCCTAATGATTTTTAGCATAAAAGGAAAATCGATCATTTTGATCCATACATTGTATTTTTGGCTATTGCTACAAATATACCTGTGCTACTTATGACTGCTTTTGTGCTCCAGGATCACATATTTGTTTAGAGCTGTTTTGGCTTGTAACAGCTTGATCTGTGCAGATTTCTCTCCTGATTCAGACCAGACCACTTTTTCACTGGAGAAAGCGTTATTATGGATTATGGACTGGAAGCTGGAAGCAATAGTTTTAAGTTAAAAATGTCTTGATGATGGATGTTAACTGATGGACTGGAGTGGTGTGGATTACTTGTGGATTATTGTGATGTTTTTTATCAGCTGTTTTTGACTCTCATTCTGACGGCACCCATTCACTGGCATGAGTCAAATCAGTGTTCATTTTTGGGTGGCCTGTTTCTTTAAATTCAGTCTTGGCGTGGCATCATTGTGAGGTGAGTGTTATTGCTCACTCAGGTCAGTGCGCTCCGCTGCTGTCTCCTGTGGTTGGGACTCTGAAGCTGGTGTCTGGTGATGGGACGAGCGTGGGCACCGTGATGAGCCTCCAGTGTCCGTCCAGACATCAAGCGGTCAGCGGCAGTCAGATGGCCTGCGTGTGGAGCAGCAATAAGACACACTGGAGCGGCGGCACACCTGAGTGTAAACGTAAGCCTGACACACTCATGAATGACATGCATTAGAGATGGGAACACACTTACATTTGTTGATGATAGATTGATGGATAAAAATATGAAAAAAATAATATAAAGAATATAATAATAGAATTGTGTTAAGACTTGAAAAGGGCTTGTCATTTAAGCACAGTTTAATAGGTGATATTAGGATTCAGAACTGTTCTGTGTGTCTCTTTAAAGTTCCCTCAGTCTTGAAAAACGTTAAAATTGGAAAGCAGTCTCTTATGTTCACCAAGACTTTGATCAGAAACACAGTAAAACATCTGTTACTATCATGCTCTCACTGTGTCTTTGGTTTCTGTGTTTGTGTAGCTTTGTCTCGGTTCGAGGATGGCGGCTTTCGTTTAGCTCTTCTGGTGTCCTTCATCAGCTCAGCCATCATTCTCGTCATGAGCATCATCTTCATCACTTCCTGTCTGGTGAGACACGTCAAACGAGAGGAGAGGAGAAAGATGGAGAGGTGAGAGATGGATTGAGAATGCAGAGCTCTCAAAACCCAGTTCATCGTCTACCGCCTACAGCTTTAAAATTATTCCAGGACCATTTGTCTTCATTCCCTTGAGAAAAAAGATGCTTAGCTGCATTGAATGTGCATTAGTAGTGTACTTCAAATCAGAAAAGTATATTCCTAAAAAACTGTACTGTGCAGATAATGTAATATTCCTGAAATAAAAGGCCATGTAAGTGTTTGTATAGAGACACTTTCATGACTGTTACATTTAAATACACTTTCAAAAATTGCACTTAATAATATCAAATTAAGTTTCACTTTACAGTACATTGTAAATCATTGTTTTAAAAATCTTTTGTCATGCTTTAAAGAAGTGCACTTATTCTGATGTGTTGACTGACATACTAAAGCACATGTAAAGTGCTTGATAATTAATTGTAACTGTAGTGTGTTATTTCATATTACATTTAAAGTTAATATATTTTAAATATACTACATTGCAACTTCATTACTGCAATTACAAATATATTTAAGTACACGTCATGCAAGTTTCAATAGAAATTGTAGTTTACCATAAATGCTTATCAGTACATTTAGTAGTACACTTTAACTGTATTTCATAAGCAAAAGAAGAAATTATGGGCCAAAAATGCTCTCTTAAGTTCAAAAAGTTGCATTTAATATAAATTTAAACTATAATATGTTTTTGTTTAATTGCAATTAATGTAAATGCTTTATTTTACGGTGTCACTGTTACACTGTAATTATCCAGTTAAGTACTGAGTAATAAAATTAACACAATGTACACACTATAGGGTTAGGGTTTAGTTT
Source organism: Spinibarbus caldwelli (assembly GCA_039654775.1). NCBI lineage: Eukaryota > Metazoa > Chordata > Actinopteri > Cypriniformes > Cyprinidae > Spinibarbus > Spinibarbus caldwelli. The sequence goes on along the minus strand of CM077249.1, from coordinate 951,207 downwards.
AGTTGCTTGTAAAATGAAGTGTTACCCATCTTAAATTATACAATAGCTTTGTGTTGTAGTGTACTAACTGACACCATTTTTCAGGTGTCAGTTAGTTACAAATGCTGTCAGCAAACCCAAGTGGATGTGATTCAGAATGTGATTTGAGAAGTGCTGTATGATTCAGAAGTGCTCACGTCAGTCATCTTCTGATGAGAGAGAGTCAGATGTGAAGGAAGCCACCGCTGACGTGGATGACTGTAATGAGTGTGTCTTGTATGATGTGCAGGGCAAGAAAAACTGGAGCGTCAGAGTTCTGGCCACAAATAGATGTTGAGGGTGTGGAGCTGCAGGGAGAGGTGTTACACCGCCAGAAAACCACAAACCACAACAACAACAACAACAACAACAACAGCAACAGAGGAGAGACACAGCACACTGACAAGCACATCTACAGCCACAGGGACCTCCACAATCCCTGCAGGTACTGTCCAGACACGCTTTAAAACAGATGAAAACACATCTACAGAAACACTCAGTATGCTGCCATCACAAAGTTAAAGTAACAGTTCACCCAAAAAATGAAAATGTCCTCACCCTTGGGCCATCTGAGATCAGGACGAGTTTGTTTCTTCATCAGATTTGTAGAAATGTGTCACTGCATCACTGTCTCAGCAGGTTGCTCAGGTTGCTCTGCAGTGAATGGGTGCCGTCAGAATGAGAGTCCAAACAGCTGATAAAAACATCACAATAATCCACACCACTCCAGTCCATCAGTTAACATCTGGAGAAGACAAAAGCTGAAACAAATCCATCAAGACGTTTTTAACTAAAATCCAAGTCCATAATCCATAATAACGCTTCCTCCAGTGAAAAAGTGTTCTGGTCTGAATCAGGAGAGAAATCTGCACAGATCAAGCTGCGTTTACAAGACAAAACAGCTCTAAACAAATATGTGGATTATTTGGATCTATACAAATATTATGAATTGTGGACTTGGATTTGTTTCAGCTTTTGTCTTCTGAAGATGTTATCTGATGGACTGGAGTGGTGTGGATTATTGTGATGTTTTTATCAGCTGTTTGGACTCTCATTCTGACGGCACCCATTCACTGCACAGTATCCATTGATGAGACACTGATGCAGTGACACATTTCTCCAAATCTGATGAAGAAACAAACTCATCCTAATCTTGGATGACCTGAGGGTGAGCACATTTTCAGCAAAGTTTCTTTTTTAGGTGAACTGTTCCTTTAAAGTACAGGTATTATATTAAATCCTTGACCCAAGACTTAACAGTCTGAAACTTTTTAAACATTCTTTTTTGTACTTTCCATGCATTTATCACATTTATGCATGTGAAGTTAAAGAGCATCACTCTGGCATGCACTCATTATGATTATATGTGTTTTTCACAGGTGTCTTCAGCAAGGGAAGCCCATCTGTCCGCCCCAGTTCTCTCTGATCTTCAGTCCACCCACTGACTACCTCATAAACACACACATTGGCCCCGCAGACTCACACTGGGCGCTCCCTGGCCCCCGTGATGCTGCAGGGGCCAGACACTTCTGCAGGCCGCTTCATGACCCGCTCTGGAGCGGACAGCATCTGTTCAGCCCACATCAGCCACCTGTCCAGATGATGTCTATATGAGGACCTGCTCTGAAGACTGAGGAATAATGATGCAGTCTCATGAGACAAGACCGCAACTGAGAACTGCAACTTCTTTCATGTTTTGTTTTGTATGTTTTTTGGATAATTGCATGTGATTCAAGCTGTATTGAATTCTCTTTGTACTTAACATGCTTTTGCACTTGATACTGGCCAAACATCACTGTTTAGTTTTAAGTATGCAGTACAGTACACAACGGGCAACAATAAGTAGCTGTATAGTAAATTATTATAACATGACTCCATGACCTGCAACATTACTGGATGTTTACAGTATGCCTCATTCCCCTGACATTACGAATGTAGAGTTTACAGGGCTCACATGAGTTGAAAATAATCCAAAGGCACCCCAGACAGATTGATGTATGACACTGTGTCTTAAAGGGCCCTGATGCTACTGCTTGAAATACTGTCCTGACACTGTCCATAAGCCAGACGTCATGAAACAGTGACACAATTATGTTCACTTATCTGTTAATATAAAAAAAAGTGTATTTAAAATATTCCAAATAATCAACCATTGCAGAATTCTCTCATGTTCTCAATATAAGGACATTCTGTATATATGCTTTATGGATGCACACTTGAAATAATCATAATATCCTTATGGAAACAAAGTCTCAACTAACTCAAACTAAAAGCCAAAGCAAGCTTCAAAATGTGGAAATTTCAGCTGCCTCTGGATATAATGTGTGAATAAAAACTGAATACCATGCTAAAGCGGCACACTGAATTCCTTTCAAATGTTGTGCAGATATTATTTTACGGTGTACTTTTTGATCATTTTATGAATTAGAGCAGGGATCTAAAGGTCCACTGTCCTGCAGAGTTTAGCACCAACCCTAATCAAACACACCCGAACAAGCTCATCAAGGTCTTCAGGATTACTAGAAAGTCACAGGCAGGTGAGTTTAATCAAGGTTGCTAAACTCTGAAGGAACTTTGAAGGCCAGAGTTAAGAACCACTGAATTAGAGCATAACAAAACCATGAGTAAATGGCATTTGTTTCACACGTTCATTGTCCCGCGGTTATTTATAAAACATGCACGTATTATGTACGTTCTGTCCACATCTGAAGAGTTTCTATTCAACTTCTAAATTCGTCATCATCAGTAATATGTTTGTCATTTTCTTTGACTAGATACCCATGCAGATATCTATGTTTTTCCATCATCTTTATTCTGTAAAACTTTGTAGATCTATTTCAGTAAAAATTAACGTATACGACAAGAGGTGAAAGTGACAGAGAGGGCCTTTCGTCCACAACACTTACACAAATGGAAGGTCAGGAGATGGAATGAAATATGTGCAGCTCAGTTACTATACTCAATTCTGTTCCCATTCGCTTCGAATCATAAATGTGATCATATAAGCACCGGTCAGTTACTGTTCTGACCTGCATTAGTGTGTTATTCTTACCCATGGAAGCTGCATGCTGTTTATTGACAGTAAATCACTAAATACTCATTTTTTCAAAGCAAATATGCCAAAATTGTACCTTTAGCAGTACAATGGCTGGGGCAGTACCATTAAAGGGACATCTGTATGCCTTATCTACCCATGAAAGGTTCATAGTAGGGTACTGTTATGATTTTACATCACAGTTTCATCACAGACCTCTGGAAATGGTTTTAGCGATGGGATTTATATCTGTCTCGAAAGCGTTTCGGAGAGCATTTACACCTGGTCTCTTCACGCCTGAAATGACCAGGTGTAAACAGGCACCGAGGTATCTGTTTCTTTTAGGGGTAGAAAATGTACAAGGTGTGTCAAACTGTTGTAGCCTTAAAGGTAGGATTTTTGCACTTTCTTTCTGACAGTGCAGGAGCAATTTAAAATACCAGTGTTGAATCATGTTTAATGACTGAATTCATCTGACTCAGGTCAGAAATGAACAGCACAAAATTCACCAATAACTTTTGCTATGCAGTGAGACAGAATTCAGTGTAATGAATGTTGATATGACAGTTTGTATTTAAAACCACACATTCATTTATAGGAATTAATTAAATATGTTTGTATTTAAAGTCTGTGAAAAGTTGATAGTATTACTGGGGGGTTTTGTTAAATCAACTATAAATCAACTTTAAGGACTAGGAACCTAATGATTTAGAGACAGTTCATCCAGAAATGGTCATTCTGTCATCATTTACTCACTCGCATGTCCTTCACACCTGCATGACTTTCATTCATAAAGGAAGATATTTTGAGAAACGTCTCAAGGAAATATGTCTGTCTTGCAGAAAGGAATGTGTTGTTGTTCTGAGTCTGACAGCGTTCAGATCTGGCCACATTCACAGACGCTTTTGGTGTTTTATTCAGAATCAAGACAGAATGAGGAGAGAAGCATTCAGATGTCTGTTATAAGATGTATTCTCTTTATTTTACAAAGGTCTGTTCTTTTTTAGTGTTAATGTTATTGAAATAATTTAGTTCTGAGTGTTTGGAGTTTGTCCAACATAGTCAAAGCAGTTATCAGTTGCTAAAAATAGTCCAAACATTTATTTATTTATTTATTTATTTATTTTCTCTTCATAATCTCCTTCAAAAATGCAATTAAATGATGGACACGAACTATTTCACTCATTTTCGCCCCTTTAACAGTTGAATAACAGTGCAATGTTCAGTTCCATAATGATAATGACTGTCTATCTGTATAGCATAATATATATTAGTTCATCAGAAAGTAAACCTCCAAATGATTCAGTTTTTGAAACAGCTTAAATGAAGCACACATTAAAATTACAAATAAATAATAAAGAAAAATTAAAAGTATGTTGTTGGGCAGTACTACAGTGAAAGCTTACTGACAGCCAGACATTACTGGGATCTAAATGTATACAGTTGATTGAGATTGTGTGTGTAAATGCTCATCATGCCACCAGAGGTCAGCATCAGCTTTCTGAGAATAGACTGGAGATGTGCTACAGCAGAGGCTTTTGTCAGTGTGTGTGTGTGTGTGTGTGTGTGTGTGTGTGTGTGTGTGTGTGTGTGTGTGTGTGTGTGTGTGTGTGTGTGTGTGCATGTTACAGGAATGGACAATAGTGGCCCTTTGACTGAAACATTTAAAGACCACAGAGAGTCACATTTATTACTAAACAGCAAGAGCTCTGAAGCTGAAGCTTCAAGAATACATGAAAGTATTTTAATATCCTTTATGTAATACAAATGCCTATCACACAAAAGCAGATGTTTCCAGTTACTCGTGGCATGAATTGCCCTGTTCACAGGTGCACAGTATTTGTCATCCATGATGTATGTATTCTGCAACCAATATAAAATAGTGTTCATCTCATCATGTGACCAGAGTAAAACCTTCTTGCTCAGTGCTGCTGTAATCTGGGAGCAGCGGCTGTTCACACAGAACATGCTTTTGCTTTCCACTGCAATGCTTTCCCATTGTTTGTCTATGCAAACAGAGCAGAATCTTATGCATGACATGACATCCTAAAAATGTGATGCTCAGGTTAAAAAACATTTAAAAAAGCGTATCTCTAGAACTTGTGTTTTTCTAAAAGATGCAGATTGGAAGCACACACTTATTGAATGAGGCATTGATAGACATGATTGCAATGAAAATTAAATGAGCTCTTGAGCCCAGTTCATCCAAAAGACAGTTATCAGAAAGTTCCTGCCTTCACGGCTCACTGTTTTCATCTGTTCACTTTGAGAAGTGAAACACAGCAAGACACTTAAGCATCTGGAAAAGAGAGACTTTATGTCATTCCAGGATCACTAGAAAATGACTTCCCATATTAAATCAGTGGAAAACGAAGCACTTCATTTAATATTTATTATTAAACAGACAGTCTTGAATGCAGATTTGTCTAAAAGAAGCTAAAATGAATTTGCAGTAACTAATACACAACCATAAACAACAGCACTTCCTATAAGAACTCCTCTTCTAATCAGTCTTCTCTCTTTCTGTAATTGTCTGTGTTTCACTTCTGCTCTTGTTTGTGCACTAATCTATTTTATAACTGTGTACTACAAATATATTTCTAATACTGATACAGCACTCTTTTCCTGTGACTTTCCTGTCCCTTGCAGTAGTCACATGCTCTCATGACCTCCAACATTTTCAACAAGCAACTCATTTCACTGACACTTGAAAAAGAAATAAAGTAAAGTTTACATTTTGTTTTCAAGCTTTTTTTTTTTTTTTTTGAAAAGAGGATTGTTTTTTTTTTTTTTTTTTTTTATATTTTTAATTTACTCTTTAAGGAGCAATATTTACATCTTTGACTCTGTTTACATTAATGCAGGCATACTTCATTCCATATAAAATTCCATGTCATTAATGCATGTCAAATACTTCAATTACATTTCAATTTATAGAATTATTGTCAAGCTGAATAATAATTACAGAGCAATCAAATTGACATCAAATACAAAAGCTAGTAAAAGGCCAGTAAATATTACACAAGACATCATATCACACAATTAAATACATAATGACCAGCCTATTTTTGATGATAGATCACTCTAGATATGATCTGATAGATAGATATGATCTTTTTTCTATTGTTGTTGTTTTCATTTAAAGCTACTTCAGTAGCTGCCTTAAATACAACATTATATGAAATATAATACATGGCTGAAATGGCGTGTGCTATTCAGACAAATGTTTTTATACATACCTACCTACCTACCTTTGTTACGCAAATTTATATGTGATAGTTCTGAGCCTATTGTTTAATTGTCTGACAGGCCACACCCAGAACTTACCCATAATGCCCTGCTACAAGCTCACACTGCTGATTAAACTTTAAAGTCTTCTGAAGTGATGTGTCTGAGTTCTGTAATATGTGTGTGTGTGTGTGTGTGTGTGTGTGTGTGTGTGTGTGTGTGTGTGTGAGCTCGTGTCACACGCCTGCATTGGGCCGCTGAACTCCAAACGCAGTGATGAAGACATTGATGACGACTATGATGAAGATGCAGCCTGTGGTGATGTTCTCTAAGACGTTCAGCCTGAGATGTTTCTGCTCGTCATTCAGGTTCCACTTCACTGCAATCAGCAACAATACACACGTCAGCACTGAACCCACAGAACAATCCAGTGTAACTCACATCAACAGGTTTCTGTCCTACTGTATCTTCAGATGGCCTGACAGACACTAACAAAATAGAAATACATTCTAATATTTAGTTATTTGTTATTTCCTATGCACATTAAACAGCCTTGTTTCAAACTAACATTTGAATAAATCAAGGTGAGCAAACCTACTCTGAGGTTCTAGCAGCAGAGCTTCAAACATTACTCTTTTAGCTTTTCTACTGCTACAAAATGGATGCTAAATATGACATAGTTCAGTGTGAGCTGACAGTTTTCCTCACAGCAGACAGTAAAGTGTTGCTGATGCTCTTCTGTCGTGAGGAGCAGACTCACAGGTTGAGCTCGCTGCTAAAGGCAACCGGTTTTTTGACCCAGACTACCTCTCCAGCTAGTTCAGAGCTGTCTGCTCATCATAGATTAGTTGCGGTCTGACAGAATGAAAGTGCTCTCTGCTGATGAGAGATGCATTATCCACCGGAGCACTGACTGCAGCAAACAGCCTTTAATCAGCATCCGTGAGGTCAGAAAAACACACACCGTGTCAGAGTCGTCAACACAGGTAAAGCAGGTATATTTTTATCAGATGACTGATTGATAATCAGTGTTTGAAATGCCACCTACACAAAGGCATGTAGAGAACAGATAATTCCTTCTGTACTGATCTTTAACAGGTTTTTTAACCTGTATTTTATACATTACATTCATTACTATGCATCCTTCATACAGAGTTGAAGGAACTGTCCATAAACTTAATGGAAAAAGTACTGTTGATTTTCTGCCAGAATATTTTTCCTTACAGTGTAGAAAATAGTTTAAAACATTGTGAAAGAACATTTCCCAGAATGCTCTAATTTTCCCCAAATCCTAATGACAGTGTTTCTTTTAAAAGTTTCCTGAAAACAATATGGTGGGTATTTTGTGGTGCAAAAATGGGATTTAATGACTGTGTTAGGGAATAAATAGACATAATTAATCAAAATTCAAGTCAAGTCAAGTCACCATTATCTATATAGCGCTTTTGTGAATGAATGAGAACTTGATGATATTGCTAAACGAAAGCAGTGTGATGGTATTTAATTCCTCTTTGACATTCAAGTTCAACATCCTGTGGGTGTGGCCAATTCAGATTCACACTCATTAATGAAAGGAAGTCAATTAAATGCTGAATTTTGACACTTAAACAATGGCATAGCCCAACACAGCATTTACTCATGACATGTATGAGAATGCTGTAGGGCAAAAGGCATATTGTGTGTGTGTGTGTGTGTGTGTGTGTGTGTGTGATGCAAAGACTGCATGTCTTTCTGCTGAAAGGGAACTGAGAGGCAATCACATCACGCTCAGCTGCTTCAGAGAGAGACGGTGAGGTCAGCGGGTGCAGACCGGAGGCTCTGGAGGGTCAGTGGGAATGGGAAAAAGCGACAGAAAGGGAAAGACAGACAGAGAAAGGTTCTGCTGATATGTAGGTCAAAGAGAAAGAGAGAGAGTGTATTGTGATGCCATTGTCATGTGGCACTCCTCTAATCCCAAATTCACACTGAGTTTCACAGAGTGTTCCTGAAGTGCTTACGGCTTCAATTTACTGAATGAAACAGTGCCTGCAGAGATTCTGTGAATTCACTCAACAATTCAAATAAGAAACACCTCATGAGAATCTTAGTGCAGAGTTTGAGATGTTAGTCTTATTTGAATAAAATGAGATTACAGTTTTTTTCAACTGCTTGCACACATTTTCAAAACTTTGCCTCTTTTTATTCAAAACTTTACACACAAATCCAAGAACTGCACACACAAAATGCAAAATGACTCGCATCTCTTGCAAAATGAAGCCCTGCATTCAAAATATCACAAACACATCTCAAAAGCAAACATTTGCAAATACCTTTGCCATAATATTAATTCCTGTTAGATTTTTGTGTTACATGGAGAATTGTGTGCTTTGTTTTGCAAAAAGTGTTTTGTGAAATTGAAAACTGAGTCAATGACCGAGAATTAGTGTATGGTTTTGCAGATTTGGTGTGTGCTTCTGCTGTTTGAGTGTCAGCTTTCAGAAATTGTGTGACAAGTAAAGATTTTGTGTGTAAGCAGTTGAAAAAAAAATGTAAAATGGTTTGGTTGTCTTTCGTAGCTGGTCATTGGCAGGTACAGTTTGCAGCGCTGCTCTGATGATGCTTCAAGCTGTAATTCTAAAAAAAACAACAAAAAAACTATTAATTAACCCATCCTGCTCTCTGTAAGATTTACAACAGAATTTAAATGGTGACGCGGGTGTCAAACATTGGTGATTATCTGAAAAGGTCCTTTTAAAGCATTATTCCTCACTTTCAACTCAGGAAGTCCCTAAGTGACATATAATGAACACCCAGGTTCAGTCATGTGACAATTTGTGCATTTTTTGTTGCAATGGCAACATTTCCAAAATGGTGTCCTATGTGGTTAGCAGTTTTTAAAAACGCTTGTTTTTGTTACAAAGGTATGTTTCAACCCATGCAACAATTCTAATGTTTTAATAACGTATCCTAGATTACTCTTAACCTGATTTTAATACAGTTCTTGAACAAATTGATATGAAACAAGTTACAAAGATATCGTGGTGACATATATGTCACATCGGGATATTAACCTTATAAAAGTAGGTGGAATTTTGATGTGACGTATTTGTCACATTAAGAAAAATGGTAAAAATGGTAATGAGCTGCTCAATTAATTTAGCTGATTCAATTATTTTAGTGTTATATATATATATATATATATATATATATATATATTCTGCTGCTCATTTAAAAGCATATTTTAACAAATCTACATGCGTGTTTAACATGTTGACCTCCAGTGTGAGGTAGTTATTTATTTTTATTCAGTTTGCACATCTTCAAGTTGTGAAAAAAAAAATAAAAATCTAAAAATCTAAAAATTAATTTCTAGTTAAACCATATACCTGAAAAGGTAGAATGTTGATATGTTACAAAGGAGTTGTTGTAAAATTTAATAGTCACAGTTATGTGGTTTTGAAATATGTTGTGGCAAAGCAAATAAAATGCAAAAACTATATTTCTTCTGAAAAAGGTTTTTGTTTTATCTTCCCAGAAAAGTAATCATTTTGATATATGTTGTGGAAAAGCAAATAAACAGAAAAAAAACTGATATTTAGCAAAAAAAAAAAAAAATTATAAAATATATTTTTTTTCAATTCAGAAATAAACGCCCAATGTGACATATATGTAACATGAAAAATTGATCATAAATGCCCAATGTCATGTATATGTCACATTACAGATCTTTCACAAGGAGGGGCTGTATTTCAAAAACAACTGCAGAAACATGTTATAAGTGGTCCATTTGGTCTGTTTTATAAGCCCCATAATTTTCCTACAAGGAAAAATTGGTCTGGGTTCTTATGGGTTAAAACAGAGATACGCAACATCATTCTATGAGTGTTTTTGCTGTGACTGTCACCAGAACTGCTTTGAGCTGAATAATGCCACTATTGTCTTTAGAGCCGCTTTACAGATGAAACTGAATTTGTTGCATAATTGATTAATTTTTTTTTTTTTTTAATCTGTAAATATTCCACTGAGCAGTGTCTGATTCACACTCCATCTCTCATTGTCTTCTCAGATAATGACAGTAACTATAGAGATGATCAGAAGTCCATGACTTAATATAAAGTTGCTGTGAAGCTACCTTTATTGTAAGCACAATATAAATAAATGTGTCTTGACTCAACTGTTGATCTCGGATCAGTGACAGCAGAGAGACTTGAGTTGGTAATATGCATTTTGAAGAAAATGAAATAGATTTTTTTTTTTTTTTTTTTTTACTTCTATGACTACACTCTAAAAAATGCTGGGTTGTTTTAACCCAATTTTGGGTCAAATATGGACTAACCCAACTTTTGGGTTAAAAATTTAATGTAAAAATTGAACCCAACATCTGGGTTAGTCTATATTTGACCCAAAATTGGGCTGAAACAACTCAGCATTTTTTTCAGAGTGTAACTAAGATATATCACAATAGATTTCTCTACAACTAAATGATAATGTACATCCAGCCAGGTGTTATGGCAGAATACACCCTGACAGGGTGATCAGGAACCTGACTCGAAACAGATGGGTCTCGTATCACCCTGAAGGGTTAATAGCGAACAGCTTTGAACCTAGACAAACAAACAAGCTCAAACAAGACCAACATTTTAAGGGATAACTTATTACTAAGCATTTCAATAAATAATTATGTGAGCATGAAATATTGATTTGAGTTGAATCAGTTTTAAAATCTCACCTATTTATTATTCTTAAATCCATTACAGTGTGCAAAACAATTGTCCTGCAGCAAGACAAACATTGCAACAATGTTACAGTACTACTGGGACCCATTGCTTTCCAACTGCTCTTAGATCATCTGCGAACACAAGCCTCTGTTTATGCCAAAGACTGAGCTGGTCTTGGCTAGGGTTCGATCCACTCTATCAGCAAATCTGAAGGCTACACCATGTCCTCCACAAATTCTCCATTGAGACTGATGTCGATAAGTGTTACAGAATTGATATAATGTTTTCTTGAGGTTGATGTGGTTAAATCTTGCACTACAAATAAAAAGCCCTCAGAGTGTTTAGTAAGTAATATTGTGATAGGTTTTGGACTTTTTCAGCAGATTGCAAACCACACAAATGACAGTCTATTGTCGTGATGCCAATATTTCTTCTGTAAATATTCCACTGAGCAGTGGCTGATAGCAATGGTTAAACAAGTAAAAACAGAAATAAGACAATGACCCTGAAGTTCAGACAGGAAACTCTATTTGACACAAGTCGATAGATCCTTTAAAGGGATCATGAACTGCCTTTTTTATTATTTTGTACTGTTCTCTGAGGTCCACTTGTTATGGGGTATTTTCTGTCCTGACTCCTCTCATCAGAACGCTCTGTTTGAATAGGCGTGGAGGATTGTAGACTCGGTAGTATACGTCCACTGCTATGATTGGCTAACAGTTGAGTATGTTTGACAGCGACATTCCTCATAGATGGACGCTGCTGTGATTTAGGTTAAAAACACATAAATATCTCAATACATATCAAACAATCTGTTTAACAGACAAAGCAAAATGACCACTTAATAAAAACAGTTACTCACACTTGTGTTGCAACATTACTGTTTATTGTTTGTAAAGGAATCTGTAAACGAAAGTTCTTACTGGCACGGTCTGGATCTTCATTTAAAATAAAGTTCGTAGACCTGCATTCGCCTCTCTCGTAAACACTATGAACATAACATAAACAGGCAGTGATGTAGAATCGGTGGGCGTGGCTAAACAGGCGGTGCTGTAGAATCGGTGGGCGGGGCTAAACAGGCAGTGATGTAGAATCGGTGGGCGGAGCTAAACAGGCAGTGATTTAGAATCGGTGGGCGGGGCTAAACAGGCGGTGTTGTATAATCGGTGGGCGGGGCTAAACAGGCAGTGATGTAGAATCGGTTGGCGGAGCTAAACAGGCAGTGATGTAGAATCGGTGGGCGGGGCTAAACAGGCGGTGCTGTAGAATCGGTGGGCGGGGCTAAACAGGCAGTGATGTAGAATCGGTGGGCGGAGCTAAACAGGCAGTGATTTAGAATCGGTGGGCGGGGCTAAACAGGCAGTGTTGTATAATCGGTGGGCGGGGCTAAACAGGCAGTGATGTAGAATTGGTGGGCGGGGCTAAACAGGCTGTGATGCAGAAGCAGGCGTTGATCTTCTTCTATGGAGGCAGTGTTTATCCACACTATTACGTCATAGAGTAGAACATTCCATAAGCTGTCGTTTTAGCAGACTGGCTTCAATATAAGCTGTTTTTAGACTAACCAGAAAGATTTGAATTCTGAAACTTACAGGATGTTTTTATAGTACCTCGTATATGTCAAAAGATCAAGGGAATTTTGGTTTCTCAGCTCATGACCCCTTTAAATGTAATCTGTTAGTATCAAATTGTAACTCAAGATGGCGGCGCGTGCACACGCTGCGGCTTCTCTCTCTCCCGAAAGAATGGTGTTTTCGTGTTTTTTATCTTGTGAGACGCCGTGTTTTTGTACGTCTTCGTCGCGTCTATCTGTCCTAAAGCGCGCATACAGTCGTGAGTTTCTGCTCGACGTCGGCAGAACCACATTTTTAGAGTTAAACTTCGCGCACGCCGAAGAGCTGCGGGACCTCGGTCTGCTCCGGAGGCCTACACCATCACCGACCCCCACTACTGCATCTCGCCCAGAGCGGAGGCGCCACAAGCGGCGCGAGAGGAAGCAGAAGAGGGGAAAGCGCGGAGGTATCCGGGCTAGGCTAGCAGCTAACCCACACAAGCCAGCTATCCCCACCATCGTACTGGCCAACGTACGCTCTTTGGACAATAAACTGGACCACATCCGACTACTACGCTCATATCAGAGGACTGTAAGAGACTGTTGTGTTTTTGTTTTCACGGAAACATGGCTCAGCAACAGCGTGCCGGACTGCGCCATTCAGCTCGACCAGCTAACATGCTATCGAGCGGACAGAGCTCTCGTCGAGGGAGGTAAGACCCGCGGCGGCGGGCTTTGTGTTTACATTAATGACGCGTGGTGCCGCGACGCTGTTGTGGTCTGCAAACACTGCTCGCCCCTGGTGGAGTTTATGATTATTAAGTGTCGGCCGTTCTATCTACCGAGGGAATATACAGCCATACTACTCGCTGCTGTATACATCCCTCCCAACTCCAACAACAACAGGAGTGAGGCACTTAATGAACTGTACCAGCACATCAGTGAGCAGCAGACAGCCCACCCAGATGCTTTTCTCATCTTGGCGGGGGATTTTAATCACGCAGACCTAAAGAGTGTGTTCCCTAAAATACACCAACATGTGAACTTTCCAACACGAGGAAACAACACTCTGGACTTTGTTTACACCACCCAGAGAGGAGCTTACAAGGCCCTTCCCCTCCCCCATCTTGGCACCTCAGACCACATCACTGTCATGCTAATGCCTGCATACAGACCGATCGTTAAAGTCACCAAACCTGTTCACAAACAGATACAAGTGTGGCCAAAAGGGTCGTCAGAGGCACTTCAAGACTGTTTTGACACCACTGACTGGAATATGTTTAAGCAGGCTGCCACATACAATAACACCACAGACCTCCAAGAGTACTCAGAGACTGTCACTGCCTACATCACCAAGTGCATTGATGATGTAACAGTCACAAAGACCATCACTGTCCGGGCCAACCAGAAGCCATGGCTGACAGGGGAGGTCCACAGACTCCTGAAGGCTCGGAACGCTGCTTTTAGAGCCGGAGATGAGGTGGGCCTGAGGACAGCTAGGGCCAATCTATCCCGCGGCATCAGAGAGGCCAAGAGACAGTACTCCAGGAGGGTAGCCCATCGTTTCAGCGACAGCAGAGACACTCGGAGCCTGTGGCAGGGGATTCAGACCATTACGGACTACAAGCCCCCACCGCGCACCTGTGACAGCACCATCCCCCTGCTGAATGAGCTGAACGCCTTCTTCGCTCGCTTTGAGGCACAAAACAGCACCACTGCACAGAAGACCCCACCTCCTCCCGGCGACCAGGTGATGACGCTGTCCCCGGACAGTGTGAGGAGATCCCTCAGCAGGATCAACACACAAAAAGCTCCGGGTCCTGACAACATTCCTGGTCGTGTACTGAGAGACTGTGCAGCGGAACTCACTGATGTCTTCACAGACATTTTCAACATCTCGCTGAGTCAGGCTGTTGTCCCAACATGCTTCAAGGCTACCACCATCATTCCAGTCCCGAAGAAGTCATCTCCATCCTGCTTCAATGACTACCGTCCAGTCGCACTTACTCCGATCCTCATGAAGTGCTTTGAACATGCACCACATCAAGTCTGCCCTCCCCCCCTCCCTGGACCCCTTCCAGTTTGCATATCGGTCCAACCGCTCGACCGATGATGCCATCGCCACTGCCCTCCACCCAGCCCTCACACATCTGGACAAAAAAGACTCATATGTCAGAATGCTGTTCATAGACTTCAGTTCAGCATTCAACACAATCATCCCTCAACAGCTCATTCACAAACTGGTCCAGCTGGGGCTCAACACCTCTCTGTGCAACTGGCTGTTGGACTTCCTGACTGGGAGACCTCAGGCAGTACGGGTCGGCAGTAACACATCCAGCACCATCACACTGAACACAGGGGCCCCCCAAGGATGTGTGCTGAGCCCCCTCCTCTTCACTCTGCTGACCCACGACTGCACACCGTCACATAACTCCAACCTTTTCATTAAGTTTGCGGACGACACGACTGTGGTGGGTCTCATTAGCAACAGAGATGAGACAAACTACAGGAGCGAGGTGAGCCGCCTGGCCGGGTGGTGCAGTGACAACAATCTCTCTCTGAATGTGGAGAAGACGAAGGAGATTGTTGTTGACTTCAGGAGAGTGCACACTCAGCATGCTCCTCTGACCATCAATGGTGCGACTGTGGAGAGAGTGAGCAGCACCAAGTTCCTAGGTGTGCACATCACAGAGGACCTTTCCTGGACCAACAACACTGTAGCACTGGCCAAGAAAGCACAACAGCGTCTCTACTTCTTCCGCAAACTGAGAAGAGCCAGAGCCCCGGCCCCCATCATGTACACCTTCTACAGAGGCACCATCGAGAGCATCCTTACTAGCTGCATCACTGTGTGGTATGGCGCTTGCAACGCGTCCTGCCGCAAGTCACTTCAACGCATAGTGAAAGCAGCTGAGAGGATCGTTGGTGTCTCTCTCCCCTCCCTCCAGGACATCTACAACACCCGTCTCACCCGCAAAGCCCTCTGCATTGCAGGTGATCCCACCCACCCGACACACAGCTTCTTCAGTCTGCTGCCATCAGGGAGGAGACTGCGGAGTCTCCAGGCCAGGACCAGCAGACTGAAGGACAGCTTCATCCATCAGGCTGTCAGGAAGCTGAACTCCCTCCCGACCTTGCCCCCCCTCCCCTCTTTTGCCCCACGCACCACTGAACTCTGACCCTCCAACCCCCCCCTCCCTTTCCCACTTACAAACTGTGACCCGCACTAGTCACTTTGTGCAGCATTGGACTGATCACTACCCCATCCAGCATTGACTGCAAACTACCTCCCAGGTCAGTTTAATTAAGACTGTTCTCTGAGCTCTTTAGCTCTTCATCACTTTAACACTGATAAGCTCTTTTGCACTACACTCATTACATCTGCACAGTTTTTTTGCACTACACCCATTATATCTGCACAGTTTTTTTGCACTACACCCATTATATCTGCACAGTTTTGTTTATTTAATGGTTGCACTATCTGCCATGTGCCTTACGCCACTTTAACTATCTCTTTTTTACAATGTCCTTATTGCATATCTGTATAGTTTGTATTTATATATATTTAAACTGTAACTATCTGTTTTTTTACATTACTGTTAGTGTTTAGTGTTAACTGTATGCACCAAGGGTCTGAGAGTTACGCAATTTCAATTCTCTGTATGTATGTGCTGTACATGTGGTGGAATTGACAATAAAGCTGACTTTGACTTTGACTTTGACTTTGACTATTCTACATGGTGCAAGCCATGGCCACTCATTTGTCTACAACGAATGAGCTCGCAAACTCCACATTTAAACAGTGTGCTTCAGTGTTGGCTGTAAGCCGGTCGTGCAGCAGGTTCTCACTGTTCCTCTGACACTCTCCTCCTCCCCCAGCACCACCTGTCTACATCTGATGTATGTATAATTGTGCAGCTGCATTAATAACAGCAACAGAGCGCGTAACACATCTAGTTCACAAAGACCAAACACATTAACACTGTCATATCCATTAACATGCTAAAAGTTGTCATAACTGAATTATTGTCAGTTCTAGATTAGATGTTACACCTACGTACTGTATTTCACCTGTCTGAGGATTTAATGAGTATATTTCAGAAAATATACATTAAGTAGGGTACGACAGGACTAAAGGCAAACATTAAAGAAATGGGCTGTAAAAAGCCTCTAGTAGCAATTTAAATACTTAATACCCTGGTCTGAACACCTGATTTTGATTTGTTGTTTTTGTGTCATCTAGTGGTTTATTAAAGTCAAATGCACCTTGAGCGCTGTTGTCTCCTAGTAAGGCATGTGTGTGTGCTCTCATTCACCTATGAAGATGAGCAGGATCCCCACTAACACTTGCAGACAGAGCGACAGGCTGATGAGGGTGATCAGAGAGGTGTACAGGGTGAACTGGGGCCCCTGCTCCAGCACAGCCTTCAGCTGCGAGGCGTTCGCCATTAGCAGAGCCACGTCCAGCATGCTCTCCGCCGCGCTCTTCTTATTAGCATAGTGGTTCATGTTTAGAGGAGCGCGCGATAGGCCGAGACTGTGAGAAACCTGACGAGAGAAACATGTGAGAGAGGACTGTTATCATGTTAATCAGTAATATTAGGAAATACTAATCTATACCAACTACTGAACGACAAATCTTTGCACTAACAAACGGTTTTTCTTTCACAGAAGCCTTTCCCTTGAACTCACTTTACTGATTTTTCCCAGAATTTAAACTGACTAGAGTGTGAGTGAATTATAGTGCTTTAAAGAGAGTCTATTACACATGTAGATAGTAATACTTGTTTTGGTGAAGAGTAACTTTTATGAATGAATTTGTTTAATGATTTTCATAATGCAAAGACTTAAACCCAAAGAAGCTCTGTAATTTTCATGTGTCTCAATGCAGCCACAAGAGTGAACTGAAATCTGTCAAATCTGACTAAATCATTTTGATGAGGGGTTTCAAAAGAGTCATTTGAGTTTTGAGATGAATCAAAATTCTCCTTACAGGTATTGTTGTTTATCCTGTAAATAGAGTTTGAATATCAGCCCAACTAACAGTGCGCATGTTTACAGGCAGCAGAGGATGAGCTAATACCTTGATTTATAATGAAATGCAAAGCCCTTATTGAGCGCACTGAACTTACAGAATGAATGGTATGGGATTCTTGGCACAAATGTATGATTTATCTAGAACTTTATTGACTGCCATAATCTGACTGAAGAGTTTCTGGTGTGGAAGTAGCATGAAGAATAATAAAGAGAGTGGCTGACTCTGCTGACTCTGGCATTTCTCCTGGTTGTACTGACTGAGGACTCAATTACTGCTCTTTCTTGACTAGTACACTCAGAGCCCTGAGCTCCGCTGGAGGATTTTCCCTCATATAAAGTAATAGCATATCTCACAGTTAATATCATAATGCCAACACACAAAAATCGCAATGTAGTTTTGTAAAATCTAAATGAAGTATGCATGAATGTGTGTGTATGTGTCTACACAGGAAAGATTTACTGCATGTGTTTGTTATAATGTTGTACTCTGAGAGAAAGCATCACTATTCATCACAACAGAGCAGTAAATATAAAGGATAACTAAATATGCGTGTGTACTGAATGATATTTGATCTATTATTTTATGAATAATAGTTAAACTCCAATATACATGTGAAGTGCAGTGAATGGGTGCCGCCAGAACGTCCAAACAGTTGATAAAAACATCACAATTATCCACAAGTAATCCACACCAATCCAGTCCATCAGTTAACATCTTGAGAAGACAAAATCTGAAACAAATCCAGCATTAAGACGTTTTTAACTCAAATCCGAGTCCATAATCCATAAGAACACTTCCTCCAGTGAAAAAGTGCATCTCCTGTTGTCTCTCACATCAAAATCCAGCCATATATTTGTTTAGAGCTGTTTTGGCTTGTAAATGGTGCTTGATCTGTGCAGATTTCTCTCCTGATTCAGACCAGACCACTTTTTCACTGGAGGAAGCTTTATTATGGATTATGGACTTTATTGTGGATTATGGATTATAGTTAAAAACATCTTAATGATGGATTTGTTTCAGCTTTTGTCTTCTCAAGATGTTAACTGATGGACTGGAGTGGTGTGGATTACTTGTGGATTATTGTGATGTTTTTATCAGCTGTTTGGATGGCCTGAGGGTGAGCACATTTTTAGCAAATTCTTATTTTTGGGTGAACTACTCCTTTAAATAGTACTCTTCCTGCTACCCTTCCTTCTGTCTTTCTTCCTTCCATCCTTCCTATCAGTATTCCTCTGCTGACTGTGCAATCGTAATGACAAGACACCATTCTTCACTCTCTCTCATGCTGTTGATCTCACGATGGCTGCGCTCCAGTGGCTCATCAATCCACCATAGGGAAATTACATTTCCCTGATTCTCTACAGAGCTTTTAGTTACACTGCTTACACACACACACACACACACACACAGAGAGAGAGAGAGAGAGAGAGAGATTCCTAAAGGTTGTACAACTCTCAAAGCTCCCAACAGCACAATCTGTGGCCCAGCTCAACTCTAGTGCACTCAAAGTCAATTTGAAACACACACACACACACACACCGGTGTTGTATTGACTCTGCCCACTGACAGACAGCAGTTAACCACACCAATCACTCATCCTAACAACTGGAAAGATTCAGCTTGATCTAGTACAGAGTCAGACACACTCACAAACACACGCATTACATAAGAAACAGTGAGAGCTCAGATGACACACTCCAACTCATTTCACATGAAATGTCATCTCATGAACGAACTTCACTACCTCCTCATGTTCATTCAGTGAAGCTCTTTTACGTAGAAACACAAGCACAGGCAAGGACAGTTGCAGTTGTGTACTTTCTAGGGTTGCACGATATACCGGTACTACGGTAGTATCACGATACTAAAGCTTAAAGGGGTCATATGACGTTGATAAAAAGAACATTATTTTGTGTATTTGGTGTAATGCAATGTGTTTATGCGGTTTAAGGTTAAAAAAACACATTATTTTCCACATACTGTACATTGTTGTTGCTCCTCTATACCCCGCCATTCTGAAACGCTGAAACAAAGCTCATTGTTCTGAGAAGTGAGGCGTGCTCTGATTGGCCAGTGCGTTGTGACTGGCCAAATACCTCAAGCATGAGACGGAAATGTTACACCCCTTACCGTGTCCCGGCGCGACAAGACTAAAACAATAAAACCCATTTTAAACAAGGCATTTGTTGCATCCATTGGGGACATAATTACTGATTATAATGATTTATACTGTCTTTATACTGACTTGCATCACGACGCGTAAACATTACCATGTCTGCATTTGTGATCGGAGAAACGACAAACAACAAGCGCTACTCTACACAGCTCAAAACTCGTGTTTGAATAGTCAGTGGCGAATTCTTTAAATAAGAAAACGTACTTATGGCTGTGAGTCAGAAACACCAGACTGTCCTTGCAAAGTTGGAATTGCCCCACTTTATAGAAACAGTCTTTGAGCACAGCTGGCAGGCTACTCCCAGGTTCAAGAAATAGTCCTCCGTAAAATGTGCTGCACACACTCGAATATTTGGGTTGAACTGTTCTGGAACAGTGTTGTAAATACAACTTAACCACTGATTTCTAGTTGTGTGCTCTTTTGGAAGCCCAAACAAAGTAGTTTCGCTTTCACAACGAAACACAGCGTCTCCAGGACATGGCGCCGGCGGCAGCAACAATACTACAGTGAGAATAATAGTTCCGCCTTCTTTCATTGTAACGTAGACATGTGGGGGCGTGTTTGAATGAGCCATTTTAGGGGGGCTTGGTCGAGTCTTAACTTTTATAAAGAATATCTCTTTGGTTTTGAGACTTTAGTCTTTGCAACTTCAGGGATCTTATCTATGCACAAACAGCTTGTAACACTCCAAAGAGCGGTGCTGCACGAATCTATGGCTGTGAAGCCCGCCAAAGCCCACCAGAATGGGCGGGGCCATCTGGCTATATAAGCGGCCACTTCGCCACAGGATTCAGGTTACTTCGACTGAAGTGACAACTGAGTCGTGCAGCTACCTGGCACGGCTAGCAACACAGTACTCATTCCCGTATCTCAGTGAACTGAGGTTACATTCGTAACCGAGTATGTTCCCTTTCGATACTTTACTCGTACTGTGTCTTGCTAAAGACGCTATGGGAACACAGTACAATCACGCCGTGCTAAGGTAGAGGAACGACCACATGTGTAACATTGTCCTACACACCTCAGGGTCCAGGGGAACAAGAACAGCAAACATCTTAGGCAAGCAGGTTAAGCTCACAGAGGTTACACCCGGCCTTGGGTGATCGTTCAAAAAGACTCACACAGCCACAGCACCCATGGGGCTGAGAGCGCAAGAGTAAATCTTCTGATGGGTTTGAAAATGTTATAGTCAAACTTCCACTCAGAATGGTACTGCAGAAGCAGGAACATGTCCATTATACAGAAAGAACCCTTGCCTGTAAGGCAGGAACATCTAGACTGTAAAAACTAGCAAATGTGGACGGCGAGGCCCAGCCGGCCGCCGCACAAATTTCTGCAATGGTCACGCCGCTAGACCAGGCCCAGGAAGAGGCTACACCTCTAGTTGAATGGGCTCTTACACCAATGGGGCATTGTAGGACCAAGGAAGAGTAGGCTAGCAGAATAGCGTCAACTACCCACTTAGAAAGTCTCTGCTTTGTGACCGCATGCCCTTTGGCGCGGACACCGAAGCAGACAAAGAGCTGTTCCGACTGCCTAAACAGGGCGGAACGCTCAATGTAGACCTTCAGCGCCCTAACGGGGCAGAGTAGATTCAGCTCCTGGTCCTCCTTTGAGGGAGGAAGCACAGAGAGAGTAAGCACCTGTGTTCTTAACGGAGTGGAGAGCACCTTAGGTATGTAACCATGCCTCGGTTTCAGGATGACCTTAGAGTCACCAGGCCCGAACTTCAGGCAATTAGGGCTCACAGAGAGCGCTTGTAAGTCTCCCATACGTTTTACCGATGCTAGTGCCAGCAGCAGAGCAGTTTTTAACAACAGGGACCGGAGGCCAACAGACTACAGCGGCTCGAAGGGAGAACCCCTTAGGGCCCTTAGAACGGTGGGCAGGTCCCATGTGAGGACAGTGAGGGGGCGGGGCGGGTTCAGACTCCTGGCTCCTCTCAGAAAACAGACAACAAGGTTGTCTCTGCCCATCGACTAGCCCACTATAGGGGCGTGAGAAGCCGCTATAGCTGCTACATAGACCTTGAGCATGGATGGGGAGTGCCTCTTATCCAACAGCTCCTGCAGGAAGGACAGTATCACTGATACATCACAGAAGGACGGGTCTTTGTCACGGTCTGAGCACCAGGCGGAGAACACTGACCATTTAATGGCGTAGAGTCGCCTTGTAGTCGGAGCTCTAGCCTGAGAAATGGTGTTTAGAACACACTCTGGGAGGCATGCAGGCTCCCATCAAGTGGCCAAAGATGCAGAGCCCACTCCTCAGACCGGGGGTGCCATATTGTCCTGTTCGCCTGTGAGAGAATATCCCGCCTTAGGGGAATGGGCCATGGGGCTGCTATGAACAGCTGTGACAGCTCGGCCAACTAATGCTGGTTTTTCCAGAGCGGGGCCACCAGGAGAACACTGCTTTCCTGTTTCCTGCTTCGCCTGATTACCTGCGGGATCAGAGCAACCGGGGGAAAAGCATAGAGAAGGAGACTGGGCCATTCGTGGGCCAACGCATCCCTGTCCTTGGAATAATAGATTGGTCAATGAGAATTGTCTTTTGAGGCGAAGAGGTCTACTTCTGCCTTGCCAAAGATTTCCGAAGTGAGGGCGGATGAAACGGAACTACAGAGGCGTGCAGAGTGTGGAGTGCGCCATGATCTGGTGAGCTCGTCATGGACCTCCGGAAAAAAAGGAGAGGATCTCTGACGAGGGGCTTGATGGCGCCCCGGCAGGAACCACTCGTCCAGACGGCTGTGGGAGGGTTCTTCTGGAGGAGACTACTCCAAACCCAGCTCCTCGACGGCTTTCGAGAGAACGCGGAGTAATTCGACGTCCATCCTGGGCTTAACGTCGCTGGGATCAGACGGCGGCAGGGGGGCGGGGTCGGCAATCGAGCCCGACAGCTCCTCGACATCCGAGGCTGCTAATGACATGCTGTCATCCAGCAGCATCATCGTCACCGATGTAAGCTCGCTCTCATCCGAGCACTGTGATCCTCTGCCCCGCTGTTTTTTCCTCACAGGCTCCTGGGAGGAAGAAAACGTGAGGGTGCGAGGGGCGGAGTCGCTTTCTGAAAAGAAAAGCTATCCGCGAGCACAGAGAGGCGAGACTCATATTCTCACAATGAGAACATTCCGTCTCGGTGAGCGCAGATTCCGCGTGGGATTTCCCCAAGCAGGAAACGCACTCACGGTGGCCCGCAATAACGGCGGGGCATTTGCAACAACGCCACGAAATTTTCTCTTTAGAAATTTGCTCTAATAGCGCTCGCCGGATGGCGGCAGGGGAAGCCGGATCACTGCTGTGTGATGCTGAAGGCAGCGGGAAGGTGGCGAATCAGCTGAGCAGGAGATCGCATTCCACTGCGAGGCATGTCAATGGCGAGCAGGCTCTTCAGTCAGCAGAGATCAACAAAGAACGTTGTCGTTGCTGAAGGAGAAGAAATATGAATCCTGTGGCAAAGCGGCCGCTTATATAGCCAGATGGACCCGCCCATTTGGCTGGGCTTTGGCGGGCTTCGCAGCCATAGGTTCGTACAGCACCGCTGCTGAGCCATTGGTTCGTCTTTAATGCACTGCACAAACCGATGGCCGTGCAGTTACACTGCATGATTGAATAAGGCTTCAGCTAAGGAGAAAAAAGGACTTTTTCCTATAGCGTCTTTAGCAAGACGCAGTATGAGTAAAGTATCGAAAGGGAACTTGAAATCGTCATATGAAATCATATGACACCTTTAAAAATACCCGCGGTGCCATTGCATTTTTTTAAACGGTAGTATTGTCCATAAGGTAGTACCGTAAGATATGTTGCATGCACGGCAGGAACACTGTTTAAAACGATCATTTGAACATGCATTCCAGAAGAAACATTACAAGTTGATTGCCAAATGTCTTTCTGCTGTGCTCTGTGTAGTACAGGGTGTGTATACGCTTTATATGGTATTGAATGTTTCCCGACGCTTCAGTTCTAATTGCAGTGAGAAGTTGCACTTGCACGTCATTGTTCATGCTGCAGTTTATCAGAAGAAACCCTGATAGCACACGTACATCTCGGAGACGTCTATTTGATGTTTGCATTTACGTCTGCAAGACGTATTTTTTAGAGTGTTTGCTCATCTGCAATATGTCTATAGGACGTTTCCTTTTAGATGTCAAATAGACGTCTATTATATGTCTTTAAGATGTTTATGATTTAGAATGTATGTAAAACTTACATCTTACAGACGTCTATCAGATGTTTGTACACAGCAGATGCTTTCCAGATCAAGTGATCTTTAACAGACATCTTGCAGACGTACATGTGCTATCTGGGAAGGGTCTGATTCAGACCGTCTGATGCTATTTAAAAAAAAAAAAAAAAGTAGCTCAAGCATCACTTATTCAACATCATAATATCTTACAAGAAAGTATTCTCGCAGTTTTATTCATTTGACCACTTCTAGAACAGGTCTAATAGTTCGTTTCTGGAAGCATCTTTGCGATCACGAATGCAATTCCATTCATCAACATAGCGGCTTTGCACTTGGTTCTTATCAATCATTTTATATATATATATATATATATATATATATATATTTCTATATATATATATATATATATATTTTTTTTTTTTTAACATTACAAATGAATATGCTTTAATATACATGCTGCTAACTTGAAAATTTCAAGATATGCGAGCAAAAATGCTCCTGACAGTTCAGCAATATGACACGAGCAAGAGTGCTGTTTTTGTTTCGTTTCTGTGTTCGAATTGGCGTTGGCTTGGGCGAATCACTGACTCACTAAGCTATTCATAAAAACAGTCATTTGATTCGCTCCTGAAGGATTCAGCCGTTTTGAAAGAATCGTTTGAATGACTCAGTGATTCAATCATGAACACTTGCTGCCACCTGCTGGCGGTTTTAAGTTTCCCATCTAAAAGTAGTCATATTACATTATTTTCCAACATATTTCTATATTCAGAATTTTTTATTTAAAACATTAATCTCATAACATTATTTATGCAATTATACATACAGTCTAAATGTATAAATACCACATCTAAATGTCTAACTTCATGCAGTTTCTGTGCCGTGCTAAGATGAGTTTTGTTTACATCATTTCATGGATAACAATAGCCAGTCATTCATTCATATTAATGAAGTATTCAGAGAAAAATCTTGTCTGTTTTTATTTACATCTATTTATTTATGAAATTTTGATTCATATTGTAGAATTTAATTTTAAATTAACACAGTACTGCATGTTATCGTGATACTTCAGCTGGTATAGTATCGTAAGACATTTTTATGGTATCGTGACAACCTTCATAAGATATTCCTGTATTCCTGCTCTTTGAGGCCTGAGATGGACATTATCATATTGCAATAAATGAATATCATGAGAGAAATTCTGGCTCACAGTTTCTTACTAATTTTTGGTTTTGTCATTTGTTGGTCTGTCTGTTTCTGGTCTCAGTTGCTCTGCCCGTCTATGGGACTTTTTCACCCATTTTATCACTCAAGCAGAGCAATAGCATGTGCAAACAAAAATGAACAGCCTGTAAAACAGCAGTTTTATTCTGATTATGCAGTCAGTGGCATACGGCCAGCTAACAGCTCTATAAATACTGTAAAAACCATGAAAGACTTTGATTCTGTGCTAGCAGGTTTAGCGTCTGTGTGACCTACCTGCAGTCCAGCGGCCGTGTTTAATTCAGTAGTGTCTGCCGCCATCAGTGACACTGAGCTGTTCTCCTGTGATTCAGTGTCGTCACTTACACTGGATTTTCCAGACCGCAGACAACAGCAATATTTCTGAGCGGATGCAGGGACTGATGGTGAGAGGTCCTGTTATTTAGGTTGGTATATGATCTATCATGTCTTGTTTACACTCATCCAGTATTTACGTTGTTGCTCACTCATGTATTCACAGTCTGAACTATTTGAATTCTACACTGCATTTATTATTTCTTGTGCACTGCATACTAGCTATTCTTCTATTACATTTGTTCAGTAAAGAGAATAATTACAATAAACTTAACTTATATATATATTAAAATGCATATACAAATGACAATTTTTGGGGCAAAAACTGCTTGGCTATAAAAGTATTCTATTTGTACAGTATATATCTTGTTTATTTTTAAAGGCATAGGTCTGGTCTATAGATAGAGAAATAGAAAGTGCCACGACTCAAATTTCACTGTGAATATCCGAGCCAAACCTTTTATTGTCCAAGTGGGGGTTGTGTTACACGTGAAGGAAATTCAATAACACACATCTTCAGGCTTTAGTCTGTAAAACATTATAAATATACTCTAATCTTGTTTAAAACTTGAATCAGCTTTTTTTTTCTTTTTCTGTCTTATCTTGAATGAAGGAACCCTTGGAATGCTCTTTGTGACACTGAAATATTGTTTTTTTTGTCTCCATTTACTCAGCCTCATTGTGTTCAAGCTCATGCGGCTTTCTTGTGGAATATTTTTAGCAAAATGTCAGAGCTGTTCTTTTTCATAGAGTGAAAGCATACCATGACCAGGAGCTGCCAAACAGGAAAAAAATAAATAAATAAATAAAAAAATACAGTATATGGCTCATACACTATATTCCAGGTGTTCTGAGGTCATACAATCTGCTCATTAAGTCTGACATCACATGTCACTGTTTCTGGCTCCAAACTGAAATCAGATGCTAAAAGCAAACAAACAGCAAGAAGGTACAGTCTAATTGCAACAATTTATCTCAAAATTCAGACTTTTTTTCTTACAATTCTGATTTTATATCTCACGAATCAGACTTTTATATATATAGAAAAAAATAGAATTGAGAGATATAAACTCAGAATCGCAAGATATAAACAGAATTGTAAGATACAAGCTTGCAATTCTGAGAAACAAAGTCAATATTGTGAGATCAAAATTTGCAATTACCTTTTTTCACGTCAGAAAAAAATACTTAAAGAATTTCAGTCTGAATTCTGTGATGAACAAGAAGAACAGTCAGAATTCTGAGATAAATGTCACACATGCAACCATCATTTATTTATTTATTTTTTTATTTTTTTATTTTGTGGCAGAAACAGGCTTCTATACACAGTGTCCTGACCTTTATGTCCATACCCAAATCTCACATGGTCAGTAATTCATCTTTTATGAATGTTTAAAATATTAATAGAAATGGAAAAGAGTAGAGGCTTGGACACGGAACCAGAATTCCTTATGTCCCAAATTAACAAATGAACAGCTTTCCCTGCTGAAAAAAACAATAGAAACCATCACAGAAATTCGAATGGTTTCCAATACAAATACCATTGCAAACATTACAAACCATCAGCTTTTAACCATTAAAAAATATGATTTTCTGTAGTGTGTTTTGGGACATATTCCATCAGGATTTAGTGGTGTTAACAAGCCACCAATAGAAGGAGACCAATAACCAATAGAAACCCACAGGGTTCATTACAGTTTTCATTAAAACCAGTACAATTCCCATTATAACCAGTAAAACCATTACAAATTCTGTGATAGTTTCTATTGTTTTTTTTTTTTCAGCAAGGTTATGTGGCAAACAGGTTCCATTTGAAGGACTGCGCATGAGTTGAACGCATATGGACTCCTTGCTGTATGCTGTGTGGAAAAGATCTCCTTTACTGATCATGTGCCAGTTGGTTTGCCCTGCTCATGGTGTCACGTGAAGTGAGAGGTGAGGATGGCTGCAGTAATGAGCAGGCAGAGGGATGATGGGATGTTCATCTGATTGGAGCAGGCGCAGGTCGCGATGGGCGTGGAGGAGCAGCAGAGCCGCTGAAGCAGCATTCAGCAGTCCTTTTCAGACCGAGAAATTTCCAGGGATGCCGAGCTGAGACACGATACTCCTGCAAATGCGCACAGCGCGTCTGATGTATTGAGTGTCGCGGGAGGTCAGCGCGTCATCTCTCGCGCTCGCTGTCGCGTTAAATACCGCCGCTGCGCCCTGATGATCCTCCACCATCAAACACCATCAGCTTCCAGCAGATCAGACACACGGCAGCGGCTCCTGTGAGTTACCCATCACCGCTGCTTATGATGGAGGATATTAGAGCTGAATATGTGTCGCACCTGCGGCAGCTCACGCTCCTCATCATCATCATCATCATCACCATCATCGTTCATTCGTTTGCAAGCTGTTTTTCTGGGTTGATATCGCAGGCTTAAACGATGGATCGTGAAGCATTTAGCAATTCTGACGTTTCCGCAATATTTTGCAACTTTAAAAAAATAATTAAAAAAATGTCTTTATAAACATTTAATTGTTGTGATTAAGCCTTCATCGATTAGATTAGCACTGGTTAGCATTTAGAGACCAAACTCTTAGTGACATTTGCCCATGCATTATGTATGTATCATGTTTCATAGCACCTGAATCCTTTTCTCTGCTAATGTCTGCTTTGTTTTTTGAATATTGTTTTATTGAACTTTTGCAAAAAGAGGTAAAAACATGTTCATACATAAATTGTGTATTTGTGTATGAAAGTGTTGTTTAATTTTATCACTTTGGAACGTTTTGACAATGACCTACCCCTTGATTGTGCATTAAATTAAGAAACACGTAAAACGTGTCGTTTTATGTGTGTTCTGTTTATATAATATGCAAATATGTGCTTATTTAATGATGACACCTGATTTGCATACAAGTTTACAGTCTAAATTGGTCACCAATAATGAATGTGGAAACTTTTAGTTCATATTAAAGAGAGAATTATAGCCTGTTTACCATTAGTAATTTTAAAAGTCCTATTTTCCCCTGCATTGTTTTTCTTTTTGTAAGCGAAGAAAACCTGTTAATTTACATAAACATTTTGTGCACCAAAGAAAATGACACCTGTGGTGCTTTCTGCTGGCACATGTGGCAGGTTATTCCATGCATACAGAAGTTGTGCAGAAATATTAAGATGTATTAATATTAAGATGCTAACCCTGGAACAACATGCATAACTACCAAATTTTTGCTATAAAGTTGAATGCAACATTGCTGTTATTGCTGTTAATAGTGTTCATTGTCTGTTTGATTACATGTCATTAAGTAACTGCATGATTTTTACTGTACATTTCTGCCATAGCTTTCATTTTTCTATCCTATCTACTTGCTTTCTTAACAAAACAAAACAACCTTGCTGCGTGTACTGCGTTAGGCTAACCGAGACTTGTCATAGTGCTTGCACGTTGTTGCTCTTTTGTTGGTTTTGATTGCTTCAGTTTGTCACTTTGGATAAAAGCATCTGCTAAATGACAAAATGTAAATGTAACCTGAGACTGAATGTGACTCTTGAATGCCGTTGTGATGAATATGTTGTGTTCCCACAGATGAGCGAGGCTATGATATTGCTGATGTTTGGGAGAATGCGTCAGTGCTGCTGCTCCCCTGCGGTTCGATCCTGAGCCTCTACTGAACGTGTGACTGATTTAAATTATGGAGCCCAAACCCGACTGCTGCACTTCTTCTGTGCCCAACTCTCAGTGCGAGCTGAAGCTCAACATCTATGAGACCATCAGCGAGGGGAATGTGAATAAGCTGGAGAGCTCTGCGCTGGTGCGAGCGGGCAGCGACCCCAGCTCCTATCCCTCATCCAGACGCCAGAGGTTCATCCGCAGGAGCCTGTGGTTCACCGATAATGAGGAGCACCAGCCGGATGAGTGTGAAGAGCAGAAGAAGATGATCAGCATCAACCTGCGGACCATTGTGGACCGGACTCTGGCCGTCCGATCTGGTTTACAGGAAGGATCGAGCACAGAGAGCCAGAAGGCTCAGAAAGATCTGGACAGCACCAGTGCAGACGAGGAGAAGGAGAGAACGGACCTGAAAACAGACGGCGCTAAGACCAGCATAAAGGCGGCCAGTGAGGAGAATGAGGAGGAGGCTGAGATGAAGGCCGTGGCCACCTCTCCCGGCGGACGCTTTCTCAAGTTCGACATCGAGATCGGCCGCGGCTCCTTCAAGACGGTCTACAAGGGCCTGGACACGGACACCTGGGTGGAGGTGGCCTGGTGTGAACTTCAGGTGCGTTTCCGCATGTTCTCATGGGTCAGTGTGTGCATGTGAAGTGATGGTGCTTTCTCTGCTGGAAAGACCGGTTTATGGTGGTTTCGAGCTGGTCTAGTTGGTGTTCCAGCCTAAGCAATGATGCTGTATTTACAATCTATGCCATGCATAACTTGCCAGTGTTTTGTTTAGGTTTCAGTCCCTCTTTAATGGTTGTTAGTCATACAGATTGTTGTTCATTATTGATGTTGAATCAAGTCACAGGTCTATAACAGGTCTTTTGTAAAAGAGATTGTGACACTTTGAAAGTGATGTGACCTGTGCTGGCAAAATGAGCAAAATGAGTCACAATGAGCAAAAAAAAAAAAAAAAAAAATCACATTCTCCATTAAAAGACCTTCAAAATGATGTTTGATTTGGAGTCTGACAAAAAATGACTGAGCTACAGCTGAAGTCGATCGAGTCAGCAAAGTCAGTTCTGAGAAAAATCAAGTTAAAGTTTTCTGAAGGTTCCAAAGAAAAATCACCTAGCAACTTTGCATCCTTTCCTCCAGTTCTTTTCTTAATACTAATTACTATATTAATAATCACAATATAGCCATTTTTAATTTTATCTTTGTTATTAAAAAATAAGAACAGGTGCAAAAAAAACAACAACAGTAGAACAAATATGGCCTAAGAATGAGACAAATAGTGCATTACATTTTTCATTTTACATCTCAACAAAAGCATTCAAGCAAGAAAAACAAATAATCAAATGTAAAAATCACTTCAGTGTGTTCATTACAAATAAATTGATTATTAAAACTACAAAAGCAGTTCAATCAACAGCAGTGAGTTTTTCCCCAACAGTTCCCCAAGCATTCGCTTAAGACATAACAGATTATGTTTGCATGAATACTTACATACTGTAATTCTGTGTATATGTGTGTGTTTATCGGGATTGCGCTGTCAGTGTCATCTTTATACGCGCGCTTCAGATGACAGTCAGCGTGAGAAGCGAGCGGAGAAAAGGTACTCCTCTCGTAAAATGTACAAATAAAGATCATTTTAGGTGTTTCATTACTATTTGGAGCATTGGGATTTTGAGACGAGGGCTTAATGAACTCATTTTTGTGAAAACCTGAAATTCGACCAAAATCGACATTTATCAATTTATTTTTTTTATTGTCTGTAGCTCAAAATTAGTCTGTGTGCTTTCACACTCATTAACCAGCATGGGTCACAAATATAGATTTGGAGTTTGATTGTAACAGCACAGAGTGTATGTAAACAGCAGCAATCGTGAGATCATCTGCAATATTTGGAGGTCCTCAGTGTTCCAGATCTTCCAGTGTTTGAAAGTTGATTTAAGAGATTATTTTTTTTTATACTTGTTTTGCATAGTTGTTTACATCATGTCATCGATGTAGGCCTTGTATGTAAAACCTGAAAATGTTTTCACATAGAAGCCCTGCAGTAATTCATCATGTATGAAAATACTCAATAAATCATTATGGACAAACTGAAACCACAAATGCAAAGATCTCAAGCTCCCAGTGCCATGGAAATAACATGGATTTTTTTTTGTTACAAATTGAATGACAAAGCAGCTTTTCATGAGTGGGTCGGTTCCTTTTGGCTGTGGTTTATATTTGGTGTTTGATAACTATAACAATGGCTCATATAAAGCTTCTGTTCAGATCTGAAGGGACGTAGCGTGAACATTCATTGTTTGTGACTGGAAGTGTTCAGCGTGAACACTGATCTCAGATGTTTGTTTATTTAGTGAAGGGTTGTTGGACTAGTAACTGTATATCTACTAACTGTTTTCTTGTTCTTTAGCCTGGATTAGTAATCCTGGCTACAAGCACGTATTCGAAATCATTTCTCAAGTCGAAGTGAAAGTAATTATTACAGAGAGTGGAAGTACTATTCAATGAAAACACCACTTAAGTAGCAAATAACTAGTTTGGTTTTGATTCAGAACAAGCAAAATAATGATGATGAAGTCAATGAAGGGTTTTATGTGTTAAGAAAGGTGCATTATTTGTGAGAGATGGCAAGTATCACTGTAATTTTTTTAATGAACATTAAAAAGCCATCTGTCAGAAGATATACAGTAGTATGTCGGTAATAGTTCACTGTCGCAGCATGGTGTATTGATGGTATCATGTGGTACTTGAATGCCACATTCATTCATGTACAGTGGTTGCATATTTAAAGGGGTGGTCTAATGGATTTTTTCGAAGGCTTGATTGTGTTTATGGGGTGCACAGCAATGTGTTCATGCTTCGTTCTTAAAAAAATCACATTATTTTTCACATATTTTACCTGTATTGCACACTGCTTTTCAGCTAGCATAAAAACGGCCGGTTGATTTCCTGTTTCTGTGAAGCCCCTCCCTCAGAAATTCGTATTGGGCTCTGATTTGTTAGCTGGCCCAGTGTGTTGTGATTGGCTAAACTGCCTCTAGTGCGCGTCTAAACGTCCCGCCCCTCAGATCAGCAGGATGTGCTCCGGTTGTATTGTAAACAATGGCGTCGTATATATTGCTTATCAGTTTGAGCCCGATTGAGACGCAGAGGATATTAGTGAAGAGGATCGCGCAGAACCTGTGCAAGCACGGCTTTTAATGGTAGGCCTATAGTTTTTGTTTGTTGTTGTCTCATACTTTTAGATACACCGTTATTATGCTACTGCTTGTGTTAGCTTTTAATATACGGTTTTATCATGATTAAAGCTTTAATACAGTACGGCAACCGCATGTGCGTGCATGTTTAACACTTGTCATAGCTATGTGAAAATAAGTGTATAAATGGAAAAGTTCATTGTTGGAGCAGCTGAGCTGATCTGAAGGAGAGAGAGAGATGCAGAGCAGGATGACGCGAGGAACAGGATGAGAACTGCTGCTTCAGAACATTGATTTTGAAACTTGTGAATCCATTAAGAATCGTTAGAAGACAGAATCGCGATTCATACAGTTTATGAATAGATTTTTATGTGCACCCCTAGTTTTCTTCCTCTTCTCTAAAGCAGTGCAGCATGGCCCCGCCCCCTTCGTTGCATGTTCCCGGGGGCGAGGTTTATCTGGGTTTATGATGTCACTAACCCGGAAGTATTTTGTTGTAGTCCCTTACCAGCCGTTCGCTGTAGGTGATGCTATGCTAATTCTGTAAAAGACAATTTCTCCCTTTGCATTGAACTTTGAGCTTCGTAACTTTGCAGATGTTGTTTGCGCACACACAGCTACATTACACACTAACAAAAGTTAATGATAATGTCATGTGATTTTAAAACGTTTTAACTGTAGTACAGAATCATTGACAAATGTACACACAGGTGTTGTCGCTGTCAAACAATAAATGCGTTTTCAGGCTTGGATTCAGATGATTATACCAGGGCTCTCAAGTTATAGCGAAAGTTTGGAGTGAGATTAGGGGAGGGGCCACACAAAGGGGAGGAGTCACTCAAAGGGGAGGGGCAAGTCAAAGGGGAGGAGCAACTCAAATATTTGCAGCACCCATGTTTTTGCTAGCAGTTCAATTTTACCTATTGTTCATAATTGACCAGCACAAATAGAAGTTATAACATTTGGTAAATCTGATGAAAGACAAATTCATTCTAATAAAATAAAAAGATTTATGTATTCAAAAATACAATAAAAAGAAATTTGGCCCCAAACGAGCCAACTGAACAGCAGTACTCAGTGTACATACTGTACACATATACACTACAGTACTTACCCTGAGCATGTATGTCAAACTGTGTGTGTGTGAGAAAGAGACAGAGAGAGTACACATTTCAGCTTATGTTTCTTTTTGTTCCTGTTGTAACTGTTTGTTGCAGATTTTGATGCCTGATGACAGGGGTAGAGGACTCCCACATAAAGCACTGTCATGATAACAGCGTTCCATCCAGAGCCAAACTGTTTCTAGTTTTGTTCAAACCCACCATGGAAAACACACTGCATCTGAATTTGAGTGGAGAAGCCACAGTGCTTTATATGGGAGCCCCCTACCCCTGTCATCAAGGCATCAAAATGTGCAACAAACACAACAGAAAAAAAAAATAAAAATCATAAGCTGAAATGTTTTCTTTCTCTCTCTCGCTCTCTCTCTCTCTCTCTCTCTCTCTCTCTCTCTCTCTCTCTCTCTCACACACACACACACTCTCACACACACACACACACACACACACAGCTTGATATACATGCTCAGGACAAGTTCTGCAATCCTACAGTCTGTGTACAGTATGTACACTGAGAACTGCTGTTCAGTTGCCATATTTGGGGCCAAATTGTATTTTTTTTTTATACTGTTTTAAATATGTAAAACAATTTATTTTATTTGGATGAATTTGTCTGTCTTTTATCAGATTTACCAAGTGTTATAACATCTCTAGTACTTTCCTTTCAGGAAGCCAAAGTCTGGTTGCAAAGCCATTGGAGAGTTTTTTTTGACTACATCAATAATACTTTAGCGCGAATTTGGCTATATTCCCCAACATCAGCTCTCACTATCTTTTCACAGGCAAGTGATTTTTTAGAGGAATCTTAAAATCGAAAGAAATAAATGAAGGGGTTACCTACAGCAGTGGTTCTCAATTCCAGTCCTGGAGGCCCCCTGCTCTGCACATTTTGCATGTCTCGCTTATTTAACACACCTGATTGAGATCATCAACTCGTTAGAAGAGAGAGCCATAAACTGAACTAATGAGCTGATGATCTCAGTCAGGTGTGTTAAATAAGGGAGACATGCAAAATATGCAGAGCAGGGGGGCCCCCAGGACTGGAACTGAGAACCACTGACCTACAGTATTCATCGGATCTTTCTCTTCCAACTTACACTCCATGTGCGCGCGCATCCATGTTGCTTAGTAACGAACGCGCTTGCGGCAGAATCGCGTAATTTAAACGGAAACAACAACATCCTAATTTCTGATTGTCTGGTAGGAGGCATTTAACTCAATTCGATTCAAGTTTATTTGTATAGCGCTTTTCACAATACAAATCGTTACAAAGCAGCTTTACAGGAAATAAAGTTTCTACAATATATTTATATATTGTACTTCATATATTTAAGTTATGGTGAAATTTGGTAGTTCTGTATGTTGTCTGAGGGTTGGCATCATCTGAGGTCCTCTGAGGGGTTGGTATCATCTCTTCTCAGGTGTTCTGGATCCAGACTGAAGCTTGTGTAAATCCTAGTTACCACGGGATGTTAATCCCGTGGCAGAAACAGAGAAACAAATAGAGACATAATTAGCGTAGCTGCTGTTCCAACCAAGCAAAAATGATTTGTTCAATCCAAGCTAAAGAACAATAATGTGTGTTTGATCAGATATAACTGCAGTACAAGATTATGAGATGCATTATGTGAATGCTTGGCTAAAGAGATGTGTCTTTAGTCTATATTTAAACAGAGAGAGTGTGTCTGAACCCCGAACGTTATCAGGAAGGCTATTCCAGAGTTTGGGAGCCAAGTGTGAAAAGGCTCTACCTCCTTTAGTTGATTAAACTCTGTATAACTCAAGAGTCAAGAGAGCTATGAACTCGGCAGAAAACTTACCTCCATATTCCCTCATATATTAATTGTATATTAATTGTATAGTAATTGTAGTGGGACAAGTTATTCCTTCTCAGCGTGAGAAATACAAGGTGTGGCGTGAGAGCGTGTGAACTGGTTGAAATGCGTGAGTCTCACGGTGAATGCGTGAGACTTGAGAGCCCTGTTATACATATCCACCTCATCTAGTGCTATATTCCTGTCACTTTTTCAGACAATTCAGTTATTCAATTCAATTCAAGTTTATTTGTATAGCGCTTTTCACAATACAAATCGTTGCAAAGCAGCTTTACAGGAAATTAAGCTTCTACAATATATTTATATATTGTAGAAACTTAATATATTTAACTTATGGCGAACTTTGGTAGTTCTGTATGTTGTCTGAGGGTAGGCTTCATCTGAGGTCCTCTGAGGGGTTGGCATCATTTCTTCTCAGGTGTTCTGGATCCAGACTGAAGCTTGTGTAAATCCTAGTTACCACGGGATGTTAATCCCGTGGCAGAAACAAATAGAGACATAATTAGCGTAGCTGCTGTTCCAACCAAGCAAAAATTATTTGTTCAATCCAAGCTAAAGAACAATAATGTGTGTTTGATCAGATATAACTGCAGTACAAGATTATGAGATGCATTATGTGAATGCTTGGCTAAAGAGATGTGTCTTTAATCTAGATTTAAACAGAGAGAGTGTGTCTGAACCCCGAACGTTATCAGGAAGGCTATTCCAGAGTTTGGGAGCCACATGTGAAAAGGATCTACCTCCTTTAGTTGACTTTACTATCCTAGGAACTACCAAAAGTCCAGAGTTTTGCGACCTTAGGGAGCGTGATGGATTGTAGCGTGGTAGAAGACTAGTTAGGTACGCAGGAGCTAAACCATTAAGGGCCTTATAGGTAAGTAATAATATTTTGTAACTGATGCGGAACTTAATAGGTAGCCAGTGCAGAGACTGTAAAATTGGGGTAATATGATCATATTTTCTTGACCTAGTAAGGACTCTAGCCGCTGCATTTTGGACTACCTGTAGCTTGTTTATTGAAGATGCAGGACAACCAGCTAGCAGTGCATTACAATAGTCCAGTCTAGAGGTCATGAATGCATGAACTAGCTTTTCTGCATCAGAAACAGGTAATATGTTTCGTAGCTTGGCAATGTTTCTAAGATGGAAGAATGCTGTTTTTGTAACATGGGAAATATGATTTTCTAAAGACAAGTTGCTGTCTAATATAACACCCAGATTTTTGACTGTAGAGGAAGTAACAGTACATCCGTCTAGTTGCAAATTATAATCCAAGAGATTCTGTGTACTGTTTTTTGGTCCAATAAGTAATATTTCTGTCTTATCTGAATTTAATAGGAGAAAATTACTGGTCATCCAATCTTTTACATTTTTAACACACTCTGTTAGCTTAGATAATTTAGAAGTTTCATCTGGTCTTGTTGAGATATATAGTTGAGTATCATCAGCATAACAATGGAAACTAATCCCATATTTTCTAATAATATTACCAAGGGGCAACATGTATATTGAAAATAGCAGAGGACCTAGGACAGATCCTTGTGGTACTCCATATTTTACTGGTGATAATTGAGATGACTCCCTGTTTAAATAAACAAAGTGGAAGCGATCAGACAGGTAGGATCTAAACCATTTTAAAGTCTGCCCCTGAATACCCGTATAATTTTGTAATCGATCTATGAGTATGTCATGATCTATAGTGTCGAACGCAGCACTAAGATCAAGTAAAACTAGCAATGAGATGCAGCCTTGGTCTGAAGCAAGAAGCAAGTCATTTGTAATTTTAACAAGTGCAGTTTCTGTGCTATGGTGGGGCCTGAAACCTGACTGAAATTCTTCATAGAGATCATTTTTTTGCAAAAAAGAGCACAACTGAGCAGATACAACTTTTTCTAAAATTTTAGACATAAACGGAAGATTAGAAATGGGTCTGTAATTTGCTAGTTCATTAGGATCTAGTTGTGGTTTTTTAATAAGAGACTTAATAACCGCCAGCTTGAATGATTTTGGAACGTGACCTAAAGATATCGATGAGTTAATATTGAGAAGCGGTTCTTCTGCTACAGGTAACAACTCTTTCAGTAATTTAGTGGGTACAGGATCTAATAGGCATGTTGTTGGTTTAGATGCAGTGATAAGTTTATTTAGCTCTTCCTGTCCTATAGTTGTAAAGCACTGCAGTTTTTCTTTGGGTGCGATGAATGGAGCTGAAGTACTAGACGCTGCAGAATCTACATTTGTTATTGTATTTCTGATGTTATCTATCTTATCAGTGAAGAAATTCATAAAGTCATTACTATTAAATTGTGAGGGAATATTTAGATCAGGTGGCGTCTGTTTATTTGTTAATCTAGCCACTGTGCTAAATAAAAACCTTGGATTGTTTTGGTTATTTTCTATGAGTTTGCGGATATGCTCTGCCCTGGAAGCTTTTAAAGCCTGTCTATAATTGGACATACTGTTTTTCCATGCAATTCTAAAAACCTCCAAGTTAGTTTTTCTCCATTTGCGCTCAAGTTTACGAGTTTCTTTCTTGAGAGAATGGGTATTACTGTTGTACCATGGCGCAGTACGTTTTTCTCTAACCTTTTTCAATTTGATTGGCGCAACAGCTTCTAATGTATTAGAGAAGATAGTGCCCATGTTGCTAGTCATTTCATCTAGTTCATGTGTATTTATGGGTACACAGAGCAGTTGAGATAATTCAGGCAGGTTATTTTTGAATCTATCTTTAGTGGTTGGAACAATAGTTCTTCCTGGACAATAATGCGGAGCCATATAGTTAATATCAGTCATACTCAGCATGCACGATACTAGGAAATGGTCAGTAACATCATCACTTTGAGGTACGATATCTATGTCAGTAAGATCAATTCCATGCGATATAATTAAATCTAGCGTATGATTAAAACGATGAGTGGGCCCAGTGACGTTTTGCTTGACTCCAAAATAATTTATTAGGTCAGTAAACGCAAGTCCTAACGCATCATTTGTATTATCAACGTGAATGTTAAAATCTCCGACAACTAGCGCTTTATCAACAGTAACCAATAGGTCTGAGAGGAAATCTGCAAATTCTTTTAAGAAATCTGTATTCGGCCCTGGCGGTCTATACACAGTAGCCAGAGCAAGAGATAGGAGAGATTTCTTTTGCATATCTGACAGTGTAACATTAAGCAGAAGCAATTCAAATGAGTTAAACCTGTATCCTGTTTTCTGGGTAACATTGAGAATATCACTATATATTGTTGCAACACCGCCGCCACGGCCAGTCTGACGGGGCTCATGCTTATAACAGTAGCTTGGTGGAGTAGACTCATTTAGACCAATATAATCATTTGGTTTGAGCCAGGTTTCAGTCAAGCAGAGCACATCAAAACTATAATCTGTGATCATTTCATTTACAATAACAGCTTTGGGTGCGAGTGATCTAATGTTTAGGAGCCCAAGCTTTAAAAATTGCTTATGTTTATTTGTTTTGCATTTTTCTGGTTTAATCACGATCAGATTATTTCTAGATCCTGCATTAAATTTATATTTTGGCTTCACTGTTCGGGGAACAGACACAGTCTTTATAGATTGGACAGCACAAGTATTTCTATCATTTAAGTGGGTAGAACAAAAGTCATCATAGCAGTTATTTGAGAATGGGCTTACTAGTCAGATGGAGCGTAGAGTCCTGGAGATGTTGTCCGACAGGAGTTCTGCTCCGACTCTGCTGGGGTGCAGGCCATCAGCACAGAAAAGCCTAGGACGCTCCCAGAAAAGATTCCAATTATTAACAAAGAGCAGTTTCTGTCCTTTACACCATGACAATAACCACTCATTTAAAGCAAAAAGTCTACTGAACCTTTCGTGTCCTCGTCGATACGTGGGAAGCGGTCCAGACACGATGATCGTCGCCGTGGGTGATGCGCTGCACACAGTCTCGATCAGGCTCCTGAAGTCCCTCTTCAGTGTCTCCGTCTGCCGCAGCCTGGTGTCGTTCACCCCCGCGTGCAGCACGATCGCGCCGATGCTCTCGTCGTCCTTCAGGATCGCGGGTATCTGCGCAGAAACATTGAGAACACGAGCGCCAGGGAAACATTACATTACATTTACATTACATTTATGCATTTAGCAGACGCTTTTATCCAAAGCGACTTACATAGCATTCAAGTTACAGTTTTTTTTTTTTTACATTTTATCAGCTCTTGCTTTCCCTGGGAATCGAACCCATGATCCTGGCGTTGCTAGCGCCATGAACCCATGATCTTGGCGTTGCTAGCGCCATGCTCTACTATTTGAGCTACAGGAAAGAAACAGTGAGTGTGTGCTTTACCTTCAGCTAACGTAGCACGGACGTGCCGGACGATGGAGTCTCGCGGAGGGGGGCGAAGCGGTTCCGGGTGGAGATCTCGAAGACCGGAGGTGGTGGAGGGGGAGAGGTCCTCGCGCGGGGCCTGGCTCGCGTCTTCCGCTGCTGCTGCACCCAGGGTCCGTGGTGTCGCGGTGCCGGAGTGAAGGACATCTGTGAAGATCGCGTCCTGGGTGCACAGGGTCTGTGCAGAGAAACACACGGAGTAGAGGTGGTGGGAGTGTTAGCGGCGCGCTGTATACTTACCCCGGACTTGTGAGCGTCAGCGCGGCTCTCCGCTCTCTCAGCTGGGCCTGCTTCTCCACCAGTTCGCGGATCTGCTTCTCCACGGCCTCCAGCTCCAGCTGCACCGAATGCAGCTCGAACGTGTCCTCGCCTGCACTCAAAGGTAGACACACATCCACCATTAAAGCAAGTAGCAGTGAGTAAAACAATGGTAATGTGTGTGAATAGAGTATTAGCAATCTAAGCGAGATTATCGGCAACCTTCCTTGGTTGCCGCTAATGCAACCACGCTGGCGATGCTAACAGGCTATAAGCTAATAGCGGACTCTGGAAATCAAAATAAAACTAGTGATAACAAGGCGCTCTTATTGTTTTTGTTGTAGAATACGATAGGGTATATATTCACGCGTTATAGAAACGAAAATGATGGTGTATAAAATAGATTTCAGGATTAGAAAATAGACGATAAAGAATTAACTTGACGGAGCTCAAACTCAAAACACGCAGCAGCAACAAACAGGAAGTCACGTGTCAATACAGCCATGTAAAGCCATTCAAATGGATTTAACACCTCTTCAAATGCGTTAGAAAGTTTCAGCCTGACTTTAAACCTGTCCGCTGCAGTTCAGCAGAGCCTCATCTCATCGGTGTGTGTTTGCTCTGTTGATAAGCATCTGTAGCTGCAGGAATGTGGCGTAGCTGATGGTGATCTCAGACCCACAGAAACACACACTCGAGTCCTGCCCGGGTTTGTCTGCTCTGCTTGTGTGTTTGGGGTGGATTTGGGGTAAATATGCAAAACTAGGTCAGTACTGTTGTTCATTTCGTTCAGCAGGTCCTAAGATGTTAGACAATGGGCCATGTTGAGAAATCTTTCTTTTCAGATCCGTTGGCCTTTTGTTGCAGGGAACTTCATTTAAAGGGAAAGGGAAGTGGTATGTGGCCATACTTGGAATTTGTGCTCTGCATTTAACCCATCCAAGTGCACACACACAGTAGTGAACATGCACCTGGAGCAGTGGGCAGCCCTGTCGGACCTGAGACTCGAACCCACGACCTTTGGATTACAAGTCCGACTCTCTATCCATTAGGCCACGACTGCCCCTAAGGGATTAAAGAATGGACTGCCCCTGAATCCTAAGGGATTCAGACACTGATGGCTTTGCTTTATATATGAGATCTTTTAAAGAGGTTTTGCCTGGTGACAGATTGTTATGTCAGCTGTCCACCAATCCTCCTCTGTCACGCTGGATAGGGACCGCACACTATTTCAGCAGCAAAGATTCAGGTGCACTGGCCATTCATTTTCTCCATTGGCACTTCAGAGGATAAACAGTTGAGCATGACTGCAGCAACAGCAAGGTTGTGGGTTTGATTTCCAGGAAATGCATGAGCTAATCAAATGCATCCATTAAATGCAATGTAAGTTGCATTTGGATAAAAATGTCTAAATTCATAAACAATCAGTTGTAAGCTTTGGAGCAATATCACATGTTGACGTTATTAGATAACAACCTACATGCATAAAATCAGCACAAGCATACTGTTGAGCTGTTTTTCAAATTCAGTCTCTATTCAGGATTTGGCTCTTTCGCTTCTGTGTGTGTAATTGAAGTTCCTCAGTGTTGGTGGTGTGTGCTCGTGTGGGATGCCAGAAAGTGTTTTATGGAGTGGATTGTGGAGTCCTGCTTCAGTCAAATCTGTTAATGGTCATCTGGCGTCCTGCCTGACAGACGAAGCCACATCAGGTGAATTTGTGCTGTGTCAACAGCGCCGCGCTCACACAGACTCATGAGAAATGCACTGAACGGCCCGAGCTGCACAACAGGAGAGGAGAGGAAGATATGGATATGAACCTCAAATGTGAAACAGTACATCACTGCAGTCATTCTTAAATAAGTTGTTGCACTGAATTGAATTTGACAAGATACGCAAAGATGGATTCACAAATCAGTTTGTGTTTCACAAGAGAGGTTTAATAGCTGTTTTTGCACCTCATGCAACAAAAACATCATAGTCACATGACCTCATCTTACTGCATGTGAGGTTATGATGTGTGCAGTCTTGCTGGTTTATTGTATGATCTTAGTGGGAGGATGCCAGATGTTCAGGTCACTTTTACTCATTCCATGTTCAGTAGATGTTTCATCCAAAGCGCTGTACGGCTCACAGGGTTCATAAGGCTCTTGTTGAAGTGATGTTCTCCAGCTCATGGCTCACGTCTGTCCTCCATTCAGCCTTTAATTAGTGTGTCACTCGTCAAGGTCTTTAAGTGCACTCACACGTATGCTGTCTGTTTGATGCACAAAACTGCATATTTTCCAAATAGACTAGTCATTGTCTTAGCAGCCTGTTGATCTTAAGGAAGCCT
Source organism: Spinibarbus caldwelli (assembly GCA_039654775.1). Taxonomy (NCBI): domain Eukaryota; kingdom Metazoa; phylum Chordata; class Actinopteri; order Cypriniformes; family Cyprinidae; genus Spinibarbus; species Spinibarbus caldwelli. The sequence goes on along the minus strand of CM077249.1, from coordinate 908,954 downwards.
GAGGTTGATGGTCATGTCCACCAAAACCAAAGTTAAATTCATTCTGACTGCAAATCAGTTCTTTTTAAATGTACTGTTCAATGAATTAATATTTGTCATCACTCAAGAATGTGGAAAAAATCAGAAGGTTGATTTCTGCATAAATGTGGCTTTAATTGAAGTCAAGTCCTAAAATTATATAAATTTTCCCTTATAAAAAGCACTGAATGAAAAATGAAAAATTGATGAAATTAAAAGGAAACCTTTGTGTTGTTAACAGCCTAGAGCCATATTAGTTTGACTAGCCCACAGCTGAAACAAGACATAGCCAAGGAAATATTAAGCTAATGACTGTGTTCATCCGTGTCGAATGACGAGAAATAAGGATGCTGCTGTTGTGACTGCAGCGGGAGACGAGAAAGTGGGCGTTCACTGTGTTACTGTGCCCAAAAATAGCTGGAGTGAGCACAACAGAACATAGACGAATTCACCGCTCATCCACAAACTAGACTAGACATGAACACTGTTCCTGTCTGATTGATAACCCCTCATAGCTCAAGTGTAAGGTCTTGATGACAGCTGTGCTTCAGAGGACCATGAGAATCCGTGCATTTTGGACCCGAACAGATCAGTGATGCAGTGAGAGATCTCTTCAAGATCTGTTACGTAAAGACGACATGAAACGACATTTACAACCCAGTTTACTCTTATAATTTGCTGTGTTTCTCAATGAAGCAACAGGATATTCCACAAGAGAACAGAAAACAGGAGATATTAAAAATTGTGAGTCTGAATGGACCTAGGCCTATATGGGAAATACACAATACAGGCCAATTCAGGAAAATTAGGAATATTTTCAGCCATTTGATATTTTCTAAAAAACATGCTTTTTCAATCTCTATAGGCCGTTTGTCTGGCTTTTCACAAAATTGAATCATATCATCTGCGAGCCATGCTGACAAAATAACATGGAATTCAAGTTGATTAGTCAAACTGTTGGAAATACGCGTGAACGAATTTGACAGCAAAATGAATATGAGGCTATATCTTCGCAATGCTTTACCGTATTAAAACCAAACTTGGTGTGTTATAATGACCACAACCTGAGGCTACCTGCACAGTTTCAGTGTAGCACCACCTGTTATTCAGGAGATATGAAATATGGTTATATTTGCTTGTAACTTTTGAATGTTTTGGCCAAAAAAATCACAAGACTGGTGTCTTTAAATTTAGAGCGAATTACCAAGTCGACTGACATCCAATTCTCCCATGTTAGCCATTTTGGGCGTTTGCCATTTAGATTTATTTATTTATTTATTTATTTATTTATTTATGTATGTATGTATGTATGTATTTATTTCATAAAATGTTATATTTTATGAACACATTGGCGTATCATAATGAAACTTGGTACAGTATGTATCATTGGCACCATGGCCTGAAAATACAGGTGCATCTCAATGAATTAGAATCTCGTGGAAAAGTTCATTTATTTCACTAACTCAACTCAAATTATGAAACTTGTGCATTAAATAAATTCAATGCACACAGACTGAAGTAGTTTAAGTCTTTGGTTCTTTTAATTGTGATGATTTTGACTCACATTTAACAAAACCCACCAATTCACTATCTCAACAAATTAGAATATGGTGACATGCCAATCAGCTGATCAACTCAAAACACCTGCAAAGGTTTCCTGAACTTTCAAAATGGTTACACAATAGCCTATACAATCATGGGGAAGACTGCTGATCTGACAGTTGTCCAGAAGACAATCACTGACACCCTCCACAAAGAGGGTAAGTCACAGAAGGTCATTACTGAATGGTTGGCTGTTCACTGAGTGCTGTATCAAAGCATATTAAGTGAAAAGTTGACTGGAAGGAAGAAATGGGGTAGGAAAAGGTGCACGAGCAACAGTGATGACCACAAGCTTGAGAATACTGTCAAACAAAGCTGATTCAAACACTTGGGAGAGCTTCACAAGGAGTGGACTGAAGTTGGAGTCAGTGATCAAGAGTCACCATGCACAGACGTCTTCAGGAAAAGGGCTACCAAGCCACTTCTGAAACAGAAACAATGTCAGAAGCATCTTACCTGGGCTAAGGAGAAAAAACTGGACTGTTGCTCAGTGGTCCAAAGTCCTCTTTTCAGATAAAAGTAAATTTTGCATTTCATTTGGAAATCAAGGTCCCAGAGTCTGGAGGAAGACTGGAGAGGTACAGAATCCAAGCTGCTTGAAGTCCAATGTTAAGTTTCCACAGTCAATGATGAATTGGGCTGCTATTTCATCTGCTGGTGTTGGTCCATTGTGTTTTCTGAAGTCCACAGTCAACGCAGCCATCTACCAGGACATTTTAGAGCACTTCATGCTTCCTTCTGCTGACAAGCTTTATGGAGATGCTGATTTCATTTTCCAGCAGGACTTGGCACCTGCCCACACTGCCAAAAACACCAAAAGTTGGTTAAATGACCATGGTGTTGGTGTGCTTGATTGGCCAGCAAACTCACCAGACCTGAACCTCATAGAGAATCTATGGGGTATTGTCAAGAGGAAGATGAGAGACACCAGACCCAACAATGCAGATGAGCTGAAGGCCACTGTCAAAGAAACCTGGGCTTCCATACCACCTCAGCAGTGCCACAAACTGATCACCTCCATGCCACGCTGAATTGAGGCAGTAATTAAAGCATAGGAGCCCCTACCAATTATTGAGTACATATACAGTAAATGAACATACTTTCCAGAAGGCTAACAATTCACTAAAAATGTTTTTTTTAATTGGTCTTATGAAGTATTCTAATTTGTTGAGATAGTGAATTGGTGGGTTTTTGTTAAATGTAAGCCAAAATCATCACAATTAAAAGAACCAAAGACTTAAACTACTTCAGTCTGTGTGCATTGAATTTATTTAATACACGAGTTTCACAATTTGAGTTGAATTACTGAAATAAACGAACTTTTCCACGACATTCTAATTCATTGAGATGCACCTGTACTTGGGGGCAGCACCACTTTGTGGTCAGCAATAATGAAATTTCAAAAATGCTAGTAGTTTTTGATTTGTTTTGCCTGTTGTTATGAGACTGGTCTTTATAGATTTCATGGGTCATACCAAGAACATCGACACCAATTATGCCATAATCAAAGATCTGTTATTTGTGCATGCTGATTAAATTTCCCAATTAGTGTTAATTTTTAAATTATTTATGTTAATAAATGTTAATTTTTAGGTTATTAATGATGACGGGGAGTGTTTAAAATGGGTCCTGGAGCAGATTTGATGTCATTCTCTCAAAAAGCTGCTCATTTAAATACAAGCTGATGAAATTCATATGATAGACAGAATCTTCAGTCACACCAATATTTGTGAAGTGATAACAGAAGCTGATTTCTGTCCGGTTCATGGCTCCTTATGTCTTCAGACAGACAGAGTCATCATATCTCTGGAAGTGTCCACTGTGGCAGTGAAGCTCATGTGTCAGCGGGTGTCATAGAGGCTCTTGTGGAGGTCAGGGTGGTGCTGTTGACCTCTGACCTGAGCGTTCATTGGGCTGATTGTTCTGATGTGTGGAATCAGGTCAGTGGGTCAGTCAGGACTGCGGTCAGACTCAGTACAAACAAAACACCTCCATTCAGGGCTGGAGTAAAGCGCTGAGGTCAGTAGTGCACTGAAAGCCACTGAGTTCATGACATTGACAGAAAGATGCCCAAACTCAACAGCATTTGCACAATCCATTATCTAAACCCAGTGTTGGGGAGTAACTAGTTACATGTAAAGGTGTTGCGTAATTACAAAATAAATATAACTGTACTCTATTACAGTTACTGAGAAAAATGTGTAATGTGTGTAATTAAATTTGTTACTAAATGTTAACATTACAAAGGGGTTACATCTGTATACTACTTGTATGAATATTTACTATTTCTTATGATTTTAATCTGTATTTTAACCTCAGAATGATATCAAAGTGGAAAAAGTCTAATTTTGTGGTGGCTATGCTTTAGAATTAAATGATTGTAATCTTAATTCAAGAGAAGTTGATTTGATTGCTTCTGTTGTCCTCATTTGTAAGTTGCTTTGGATAAAAGTGTCTGCTAAATGACAATGTAAATTTAGAAAAGTAATCAAATGTAATTAAACTTTAATAAAGTAATTGAAATTGGAATTGTTAAAGATTGTAAAAGGGTTTTGCGTTTTTGTACATTATCATTTAGAATGTTGTTTTTGTTGACTAAAAATGTGTGGCATTTGAGAGTGCAATATAAATATGATGAAATACTGAATTTAAATGAATTTCCTCAAGAACATGTAAAATGAATGCTGGTCTTATCTGTTGAATTCTTTGTTAAAAGACCCTATGAAATTGGCCTGTAGTTCACACTGTAAAACTGAAAACCATTTTAATGATAAAAGAAAAACATTGTTACAGTAAAATCCTGTTAATTGGTTAGCAGTAAGTTTGCATATTCTGTACGATGAAAAACTGTAGTAGATAAATTATAGAAATTTATAATAATTAAATTTCAGGTAAAAGAGCAAGTTGTCTTATTTTCAGTGAAAAGCTGTAAATCCCACAGCTCACAGTTGGTTTTTCATTTAAAAAACTGCTTCCTCTTAGTTTTTTTTCTTAACATTTATTCGGGTTTTATGATGTTAAATTAATATTTATTGCATTATTTTGTTTTATATTTGTGTGAATAACACTGTGCACGTTCTGGATATTAGTATTTACATTAGCATTTAGTAATTAAAAATTAAAATTGCACTGTTGAAATGTTCACAATATAATCAATATCATGCATTTAAAAATACATAGGGTGAATATTCATTTCATGGTGATGTTAAAATCATCTCTGGGGAAAATATTATCTTTTGTGTTCCACATAAAAAAAAAATTAAAAAAAGAAAGTCAGATTTGGCGGTAAACTGTCCCTTTAAGAGCATCTGTCACTGGCAAATCAGCGTCAAATAATAGTGACCGTCTAAAGCCTATTCACTTTAGTATATAAATTAAACAGCCCTTCAGTACGTCCCAGTTCAGTACTTCTTGCTTAGAAATGAGTTCTTTGCTGCTTGTCAAGCTGTTTCATGGGGTCTTTATTGTGCATTCAAGTTTGATCAATGAACTGGGCAGAGCAATATTGTTTAATCTGCTTTCATAAATGTGACCATTTATTGTTTTGTAATACTGATGCTGCAGACTCCATAAGTATGGTGTAATCAGTGCTGTAAACTACAGTTGAGTGTCGTTCTCTCGGTCCTGACTAAAGAAAGGCGGCGGCTGGCAGAGAGAAGAGCAGGCCATCTCACTGTATGTGTGAGCGCAGTTATTTATTCATGAAGTATGAACACACTCATGCAGCTGTGCTTCTCACAGCAGGTTTTGTATTGTAACGTTTGGGGAATGCAAACATTTCCTCTGTGTGCTCAACTGTGAGTATGTCTGCACATATTTTAGCTCTATCAGTAAATGTCTTCTGGGTCTGTGTGTGCACTAGTAGAGCTGTGCAGGGCTGGAACAGTAGCCTATTGATTAATTCCTCAGAGTTTAACAGCCCATATTTAGATCTGTCTGTCTCAAACGGTGAAATACTCCGCTGAGGAACAGCGGGATGTGGGACTGCAGGGTTTATTTGATGCATTTATTTCTGCTTTTACACACGCGATCGCTCTGATTTTAAAAGTATAATCATAAAATGAAATTAAATTGAATAAAGCTTCTTGAATAAACAGCATATTCTTTGTGAACTGCATTTGTCAACAGCATTGCTGTGTTTATGAGTATGAGAGAAACAGTGAGTAAAACATGTTTATTTGTGCTTGCTAAGCCAATACTGTTGCTCACAAACCCCTAACCCTGAGTCATATGTTGTGTACAGATGTGCTGGTGTTTTTATTAAGAGAGGGACCCAAGCTATGTTCATATCATGGACTAATTTGACTGGGCTAGGTAACAACCCACACCTTTTTTTTTTTTAATATAAAAATGTAGCAGAGACTGAAAAATGCACACACTGTGCTTGGTGTTTGTGCTGCAGATGTAATTCCAGGTGAAAACATCAGGCTTTGGTACTGAAGGATCTAAGGATCCTCAAATGCAGACTGTGTGATTTATATTTCTGCTCTGGAGGCTTGATCTGATATTACATTAAGTTGTCTAGTCAGGAAGAATCCATAGTCTTCAGTGAAGATGTGCTCCATGCAATTCAGTTTTTCAGTGTGAATAAACCATTGCCAGTATCATTCTGGTGAACAGTACTTTACAAATGTTACGTCCATGTACAAATGAAAGTTAATGACATGAGTTGAAAGTAACTTTGTACAGTTATCGCTGACAAGTGCTTATAAGTTTGAAATAAGAATGTTTTTGGAAGAAGTCACTAATGCTCACCCAGGCTGCACTTATTTAATGAAAACTGTTAATATTGAGAAGTATTTACAATTTAAAAGAACTGTTTACTATTTTAAAATGTAAGGATTACGTGACACTGAAGACTGGAGTATTGTTGCTGAAAATTCAGCTTTGATCACAGCAATCAGTTACATTTTACCATATACTGACATAGAAAGCAGTATAGTCCCACTTTATATTAGGGTATTAAAGTATTTTTAAATATAAATACAATGTAAAAACATGTACAGTGCCCTCCAAAAGTATTGGAACAGTAAAGACAAAATTGCTCTGTTGGCTGTGGAGTCAAGACATTTGCAAATATGATTAAAAGATGAATATGAGACAAAACTACAGAATGTTACATTTTATTATTAGCCGTTTCAACACATACATGTTTTACCAAATAAAAAGAACAGCACTTTTAGAGTTCATCCCACTCATTGATGTGAGCATAAGTATTGGGACAGTTGAACATAAGGCAGATATAAAAGATGAAAAGCTATTATTTAGTTGCAGATCCCTTGTGCACAATCACATCAGTGAGTCTGTGACCCATAGACATCACCAGACTCTTGGTCTCATCCTTTGAAATACTTTTCCCAGCCTTTAATGCAGCCAATTCCAATGGTTGCTTGTTTTGGGGAGTTTCTGCCTTTACTCTCCTCTTCAGCTGGTGAAATTCATGTTCAATCGGATTTAAATCTGGAGATTGACTTGGGCAATCTAAGACTTTCCATTTCTTTGCCCTTATAAATTCCTTGACTGAACTGGCAGGGTGTTTTGGGTCATTGTCCTGATGCAATATGAAGCACTTCCCAATGAATCTGGTGGCATTTTCTTGAATATTGATAGGCAAGATGGTTTTGTACCCTTCCAAATTCATTCTGCTACTGTCATCATACATTAAGTCATCAGTAAAGTTGAGAGGGCCTGTTCCAGAGACAGCCATGCATGCCCATGCCATGACACCACCTCCACCATGCTTTACAGATGAGGCTGTATGCTTGGGATCTTTTGCAGTTCCCTTTTTTTCTCCACATTTTTGCTTTCCCATCACTTAGATAAAGGTTCATCTTTGTCTCATCGGTCCATAAACACAGTTCCAAATCTCTTCTGGCTCACCTTTGTGCTGTTTTGCAAATTCTAATCTTGCCTTTCTATTTTTGGTGCTGGTCAGAGGTTTGCATCTTGCTGTGTAGCACCTGTAATTCTGTGTCAAAGTCTCCTGAGGACAGTAGATTGTCAGAGCATCACCCCAGCTTTCTGGAAGTTGTTGGTGATTTTACAGACACATCTTTTAGGGTTCATTTTCACAGCTTTTATGATTTGTCTGTCATCAACTACTGTTGTTTTCTCAGCCGATCAGGTAGTTGTTGGTTGCTGGTGTCGCTGGTGGTTTCCAAACTCTTGATTTCTCCATGCCCTTTGTTTTTGCTATAGCTCTAATTGACTTCCTCTCTTCTTTTAGCATCCAAATAGCTTGCTTTTCTCTCAAAGTCAGCTCCCTCATCTTCATCCTGGTTTGTGTGTGTCATCATCGAATGCAAGATTCAAAATGCAGAAATAATAGATATAACTGATACGACACATTCCCTGCTTTTAATATCTGAAGAATGAATGCAACAGGACATAGCTGATCACTTAGAAAGACCTGTGAGGCAACTGTTCCAATACTTATGCTTACATCAGATAGCATAATTAGAAACTTCTTAGCTGGTAAAACATCTGTGTTGAATCAACCAATAATAAAATGTGACATTCTGTAGTTTTGTCTCATTCATCTTTTAATCATATTTGTAAATGTCTTGACTCCACAGCCAACAGAGCAATTTTGTTTTTACTGTTCCAATACTTTTGAAGGCCACTGTATATTATACACAAGAAGTGCATTGTATCAAATTAAATTTAAATGTAAATACAAAGTAGTCAATAACACTTGATATAAAGTGGGTCCAACAATTTTTATTGCAGCTTTTTATCAACATTTTAACCACTTATAACATAAACATAACCAAACCAACCAACAAACAATGCTCATCTTTTACAATGATAGATAGATAGATAGATAGATAGATAGTCAAATAGACTTCTGTTGAATTTGTTCAGCAAGTGTCAGACTGGGAGGGTCCAACAAATTTAAATTCTAATAATATTTCACTGTTACTGTTTTTACTGTATTTTTGCTCAAATAAACACAGACGTGATGAACATACTTTCTTTCATAAAAATGAATTATTCCAAACATTTAACTTGAAGTGTGCTTTGAAAACATTGTGATTTAACTGTATGTTTGAAACATGTCTTGTCAGAGCTGCACTGTGAGCATGAGGTGATGCAGATGGAGCAGAGATGCTGTTCAGTGCATGTAGGGACAGACAGACACACTCACTGAACCGCTGCATAATGCATGAGACTGCTGGAGCTGCAAAAGCCTCTCTCTATACATAAGCATATTTCCTTGTGCACATTTATCAGGGCCTAAAAATGAAACCCTTATGCTTTCAGAGACACCCTGTTTTAAAGTCTGCATTAACAGTGTTCACAACATATTTGACTTCCATAATGAGACACATTTGTGAGTGAAACTGAGTATAAATGTAATGTGGGACTTGATGTTCTCCATGAGGAATTGAGTGAGTGGTGAAAACTGTCACTGTATGATTATATATCGCTGCAGGATGGTGGAGGTATATATCTCTCTCGTTTGAAGACTCGATATAGAATTTATGAATTTGGTGCTCAATTTCTCATGAGATCTTTCTGTCTGTTCCTCACTGCAGCAACACTGAGCTGTGATTAATATCAAGCTTATGATCCTGAAGAAAGGATTTTTCAGTGGTTTGATTTGAGTATGTATCTGGGTTTCATTTCTCATAGGTGTCAGATGAATTGTTTTAATTGGTTGTGTGTGTTTCAGGACCGTAAGCTGACAAAGGTGGAGAGGCAGCGCTTTAAAGAGGAGGCTGAGATGTTGAAGGGTCTTCAGCATCCAAACATTGTGCGCTTCTATGATTTCTGGGAGTCTCCGCTGAAGGGGAAGAAGTGCATCGTGCTGGTCACAGAGCTCATGACGTCAGGCACGCTGAAAACGTGAGCACGGCTCTGCTGAACGCCTCAGCCAGACATTAGATGTCATTAGAGTCACAGTCTGAGCTGCAATCCAGTGTGGCAGGAAAGGAGTAGTTCAAAGTTTGGTGCCTCTTGCCCTTTTTACGTAATCATGATAGGGAGATGTAATTTTTGGTCAAGCTCAGGCAAATAAATGTAGGCATTTATGAAACAAAAGCTACTGTATGAAATAGAAGCTTAATTGTCAAGCCTCACTCAACTCACAATATACAAGTTGTTTCTCTCCTAGGGCCCTGTGAAATCCGGTTTATTTTTTCCAAATTCTGTTTTAATTTTTCTGGATTCCGTTTTTCCCCATTTTAATGTTTTAATGGTTAAATTTAAATTGTATTAATCAAAAAGCATGACTAATTAATTGAAATCATGAAACTTACAATATTAAACAGCAATTTATTAAAAGTATAACAAAAACTAAATTTTTAAGGCCCTATGAAATGTTTTATTTTTATGTTAAAATTCTGGTAAATGATTTTTCTGGTAAATATTCCTTAATGTGATAATAATGTTTTAATAATACGTCTGTTAGTAGTAGTAGTAATAGTACTATCATTACATTAAGTAATATTTCTGTCACGGTTTCTTCAGGTTATACTGAACTTTTATTTTGACGGGTTTCTGTGAAGACCTTTAGGTTTCTGTATGTATATGATATGAGGATAGTTTTACTCTGTAAAGTGCTCATGAATCGACTCTTAGAGCAGTTGTAGAGATCATGTTCTGAAAAACCTGTACATTTTACTTATATACACAATGCAGAAGAAAAAGAGAAAATAGAAATCATTCAAATTAAAAAAATGAAAAATTGTGATTTTGGTGGTTTAAAATGCCATAAAATGTTTCAAATTATTATTATTTTTTTAAATCTTGTAACAATGTGTTAAATTCAGATGATGATGTTTGACAAAGACAGCTTCAAAATACATTGTTCAGCATTTCAGGGCAGAAAGATCATTATCTTTACTGGTGAGACAAAAGGCACCAAATATAAGGAATAACCTGCAGTGTAGTTAAAGACACTTCATATAAATTGAGTCTGTAGTTTTTATGAAATGCTATATTTCAAGTCTTCTAAAGTCATGTGACCGTTCCTCTGAGAGAGAGAGTTCTAGAGTCACTACTACTACATATACATTGTTTGAAGTTGATGTTTATGCAAAATGCAAGTAATGCTAATGTTCTTTTTGTTTTCTCCAGGTATCTGAAGCGCTTCAAGGTGATGAAACCCAAAGTGTTGCGCAGCTGGTGTCGTCAGATCCTCAAAGGCCTGCACTTTCTGCACACGCGCACTCCTCCCATCATCCACCGGGACCTGAAGTGTGACAACGTCTTCATCACAGGACCCACGGGCAGCGTCAAGATCGGAGATCTGGGTCTGGCCACGCTCAAGAGAGCCTCCTTTGCCAAGAGCGTGATCGGTGAGACTGTAGGCCATTCATATTTCATTCATTATTCTGGTTCACTTGATTTTACTTTTCAGATACCAATGAGTGTAGGGCTTATTTTGCCACATTCAAACCTATTTCACAGATTTCCCCCCAATATCAGTGCATATGCAAAAAACATCCTTCGATTCCAAGACCACCTTCGACATTTTGCCATTAATTCAATTATGGAACAGAGATTCAGCTAAATTGAGCCCCATTAAAGCACAGTATGTGTTTCTCTGTGGGTCAGAACATCATTGCATGCTTTCATTTGTTTTGTGTGATCGTATCCTCAGGTACGCCGGAGTTCATGGCTCCAGAGATGTACGAGGAGCACTACGATGAGTCTGTGGACGTCTACGCGTTTGGCATGTGCATGCTGGAGATGGCCACGTCTGAATACCCATATTCAGAGTGCCAGAACGCCGCTCAGATCTATCGCAAAGTCACCAGCGTAAGTCACACCGCACTTGAGCCCTTTCTTACTGCAGTGATCGTTCATTTCGGGAAGAATGCAGCGATTGTGTGACTGATTTGATCTTTGAGACTTACACAGGCTGTTTATGCCTGCTGCTAAAATCCACCTCAGCGTGTTTCTGCATGTTCATAAAGCACAAACAAGGAAATATAAAGCATAAATCAGAATATTATTTCCTGAATTGGAATCTCTCCACAAACATGACTTGCATGGAAAACTGGATTGGATTGAGCAGCAGTTTCTAGCGTTATGTTTTGATGTTTATGGCATTGATGGATAGTTTTAAAAATGAACATGAACTTGAAATTCCACATGCCAGTCAAATTTCAAGAAGGAAGAAAATCACTACAATCCACTGCAGACTCACATTCAGCTCTGACTTCAGTCTGATATGAAATACACACATTACACCATCACATCAGTTCACCATGTGTAAAACCAAGTCACGATCAACTTATTTATATACATACAGTGAGTACGGAAAGTATTCAGACCCCCTTAAATTTTTCACTCTGTTATATTGCAGCCATTTGCTAAAATCATTTGTTCATTTTTTTTCCTCAATGTACACACAGCACCCCATATTGACAGAAAAACACAGAATTGTTGACATTTTTGCAGATTTATTAAAAAAGAAAAACTGAAATATCACATGGTCCTAAGTATTCAGACCCTTTGCTGTGACACTCATATATTTATCTCAGGTGCTGTCCATTTCTTCTGATCATCCTTGAGATGGTTCTACACCTTCATTTGAGTCCAGCTGTGTTTGATTATACTGATTGGACTTGATTAGGAAAGCCACACAGCTTTCTATATATGACCTTACAGCTCACAGTGCATGTCAGAGCAAATGAGAATCATGAGGTCAAAGGAACTGCCTGAAGAGCTCAGAGACAGAATTGTGGCAAGGCACAGATCTGGCCAAGGTTACAAAAATATTTCTGCTGCACTTAAGGTTCCTAAGAGCACAGTGGCCTCCATAATCCTTAAATGGAAGACGTTTGGGACGACCAGAACCCTTCCTAGAGCTGGCCGTCGGGCCAAACTGAGCTATCGGGGGAGAAGAGCCTTGGTGAGAGAGGTAAAGAAGAACCCAAAGATCACTGTGGCTGAGCTCCAGTCGGGAGATGGGAGAAAGTTGTAGAAAGTCAACAATCACTGCAGCCTTCCACCAGTCGGGGCTTTATGGCAGAGTGGCCCGACGGAAGCCTCTCCTCAGTGCAAGACACATGAAAGCCCGCATGAAGGACTCCAAGATGGTGAGAAATAAGATTCTCTGGTCTGATGAGACCAAGATAGAACTTTTTGGCCTTAATTCTAAGCGGTATGTGTGGAAAAAACCAGGCACTGCTCATCACCTGTCCAATACAGTCCCAACAGAGAAGCATGGTGGTGGTGGCAGCATCATGCTGTGGGGGTGTTTTTCAGCTGCAGGGACAGGACGACTGGTTGCAATCGAGGGAAAGATGAATGCGGCCAAGTACAGCGATATCCTGGACGAAAACCTTCTCCAGAGTGCTCAGGACCTCAGACTGGGCCGAAGGTTTACCTTCCAACAAGACAATGACCCTAAGCACACAGCTAAAATAACGAAGGAGTGGCTTCACAACAACTCCGTGACTGTTCTTGAATGGCCCAGCCAGAGCCCTGACTTAAACCCAATTGAGCATCTCTGGAGAGACCTAAAAATGGCTGTCCACCAACGTTTACCATCCAACCTGACAGAACTGGAGAGGATCTGCAAGGAGGAATGGCAGAGGATCCCCAAATCCAGGTGTGAAAAACTTGTTGCATCTTTCCCAAAAAGACTCATGGCTGTATTAGATCAAAAGGGTGCTTCTACTAAATACTGAGCAAAGGGTCTGAATACTTAGGACCATGTGATATTTCAGTTTTTCTTTTTTAATAAATCTGCAAAAATGTCAACAATTCTGTGTTTTTCTGTCAATATGGGGTGCTGTGTGTACATTGAGGAAAAAAAATGAACTTAAATGATTTTAGCAAATGGCTGCAATATAACAAAGAGTGAAAAATTTAAGGGGGTCTGAATACTTTCCGTACCCACTGTATAATATACAGGTGCATCTCAATAAATTAGAATGTCGTGGAAAAGCTCATTTATTTCAGTAATTCAACTCAAATTGTGAAACTCGTGTATTAAATAAATTCAGTGCACACAGACTGAAGTAGTTTAAGTCTTTGGTTCTTTTAATTGTGATTTTGGCTCACATTTAACAAAAACCCACCAATTCACTATCTCAACAAATTAGAATACTTCATAAGACCAATAAAAAAAAAAACATTTTTAGTGAATTGTTGTCCTTCTGGAAAGTATGTTCATTTACTGTATATGTACTCAATACTTGGTAGGGGCTCCTTTTGCTTTAATTACTGCCTCAATTCGGCGTGGCATGGAGGTGATCAGTTTGTGGCACTGCTGAGGTGGTATGGAAGCCCAGGTTTCTTTGACAGTGGCCTTCAGCTCATCTGCATTTTTTGGTCTCTTGTTTCTCATTTTCCTCTTGACAATACCCCATAGATTCTCTATGGGGTTCAGGTCTGGTGAGTTTGCTGGCCAGTCAAGCACACCAACACCATGGTCATTTAACCAACTTTTGGTGCTTTTGGCAGTGTGGGCAGGTGCCAAATCATGCTGGAAAATGAAATCAGCATCTTTAAAAAGCTGGTCAGCAGAAGGAAGCATGAAGTGCTCCAAAATTTATTGGAAAACGGGTGCAGTGACTTTGGTTTTCAAAAAACACAATGGACCAACACCAGCAGATGACATTGCACCCCAAATCATCACAGACTGTGGAAACTTAACACTGGACTTCAAGCAACTTGGGCTATGAGCTTCTCCACCCTTCCTCCAGACTCTAGGACCTTGGTTTCCAAATGAAATACAAAACTTGCTCTCATCTGAAAAGAGGACTTTGGACCACTGGGCAACAGTCCAGTTCTTCTTCTCCTTAGCCCAGGTAAGATGCCTCTGACGTTGTCTGTGGTTCAGGAGTGGCTTAACAAGAGGAATACGACAACTGTAGCCAAATTCCTTGACACGTCTGTGTGTGGTGGCTCTTGATGCCTTGACCCCAGCCTCAGTCCATTCCTTGTGAAGTTCACCCAAATTCTTGAATTGATTTTGCTTGACAATCCTCATAAGGCTGCGGTTCTCTCGGTTGGTTGTGCATCTTTTTCTTCCACACTTTTTCCTTCCACTCAACTTTGTTAAAATGCTTGGATACAGCACTCTGTGAACAGCCAGCTTCTTTGGCAATGAATGTTTGTGGCTTACCTTCCTTGTGAAGGGTGTCAATGATTGTCTTCTGGACAACTGTCAGATCAGCAGTCTTCCCCATGATTGTGTAGCCTAGTGAACCAAACTGAGAGACCATTTTGAAGGCTCAGGAAACCTTTGCAGGTGTTTTGAGTTGATTAGCTGATTGGCATGTCACCATATTCTAATTTGTTGAGATAGTGAATTGGTGGGTTTTTGTTAAATGTGAGCCAAAATTATCACAATTAAAAGAACCAAAGACTTAAACTGCTTCAGTCTGCGTGCATTGAATTTAATACACGAGTTTCACAATTTGAGTTGAATTACTGAAATAAATGAACTTTTCCACGACATTCTAATTGATTGAGATGCACCTGTATTTATTTACTTTTTAATATTAAAGGAATAGTTCACCCAAAAATGAAAATGTGCTCACCCTCAGTTCATCAAAGATTAGGATGAGTTTGTTTCTTCATCAGATTTGGAGAAATGTGTCACTGCATCAGTGTCTCAGCAGTGGATGCTCTGCAGTGAATGGGTGCCGTCAGAATGAGAGTCCAAACAACTGATAAAAACATCACAATAATCCACACCACTCCAGTCCATCAGTTAACATCTCGAGAAGACAAATTATTAACATCTTGTTAACCTCTTGAGAAGACAAATTATAGTTATTAATTGATATATTTTCAGATTGTTGCTTCTGGCTAAAATACGAGTCCATAATAACGCAAAAGGACATTTTCAGCAAATTTTCATTTTTGGATGTACCATTCTTTTAAATGACACATTAAGGAGGTGATGTGTATTTCAAATTCTGTTTTATCTATAGTAGTGGTTCTCAACTTTTTGTATTCCAGTGCTCCCCACTGTCCACAAAAATACTCCGATACACTTTTTACAGAAATTAGAAGTGCCTGTGGATTAAAATGAATAACTAAATAATAATAAAAATAATGAAAACAATAAAATAAAAATTGAAATGAAAATAATTAAATTGTAGTATTAAAAAAGTTTGGGATGTAATTCAATTCTTGGAGCTTGATTTGTTTTATTTTAATGCATGTAGTCTTGGGACCGTCTGGTTGAGGATCATTGATCTAGACTCTTCAGATAGTCAGTCATTAACTTATATTTATATGTTTTGTTTGTGATTTTATCTTGAAGTATTCAAAGTGTTGGCTTAATAGCTTTAGAGTCAGGCCTAATGAAATTGTGTGTGTGTGTGTGTGTGTGTGTGTGTGTGTAGATGGGTATTGATTTCAGTAGCTAACCCGATCAATGATGCGCTGTCCTGCGTTGTCTCTGTTTCTGCTACACTCATACGCTGTTTCTCTCAGAGTGAAGATCATTCATGTGTTTGATGGTCAGGGCTTCTCTAGCTCTCTCTGAGGGGGTTTCAGAGCTGCTGACTTCAGCACATCATGTGTATGAATATGCTTCATGGAATTCAGATGAACATCGCCGTGATTTATTAATCTATTGCCTGAGAAGAAGAGCAAGTAGTATCAATGATTTCAGTGCTTGCTGCTCAGAAGGCCGAGACGGAGCAAAGTCACTGTTTTATCATTTAGTTGCGTTGTTCTCTTTCTCAAAAACATATCCAGGTTATATTTCATCCCAAAATCAGAATATTCAGATTTCCTTCCTGTCCTTTTGACATTGACGATTAAAGATATGGTTCACCCCAAAATAAAAATTCTGTCATTTACTAGTTTTGGTTTTTCTGAAGAGCACAAAAGAGACGTTTCCATACCATGATGCATCATAATGACCATAAAAAAGCACCATTAAAAACTTATGCATTCCATTCTAAAGTTGTATGATAGCTTTCTGTGACAATCTGACTGAAATTTAATATATCCTTTGAAAATTAGTGAACCGTTTACATGAGAAGTCATTAAGTCAGAAAACTGATTTGTCTGAGTTCAGCCCAAAGGTCTGTTTGCAGCAGTTTTTGAGCCACAGCTCAATGGAGGGAAAGATTACCAACGAATAGCGGCATCAGTTTTTGGTCTGTTCTTCACAAATAGATGCAAATGACCAAAATGTTCTAGTACTTTATAGTTACTGCTGCTTAATATCTCTCTCTCTCTTTCAGGGGGTGAAGCCTGCCAGTTATAATAAAGTGATGGACCCTGAGGTCAAAGAGATCATTGGCGAGTGTATTTGTCAGAATAAGGAGGAGCGGTGAGTACTGACAGCCCAGAACAGTACAATAACTACAGCTGTACAGACAGAGATGGACCTGAGCTGCTCAACCTCAAGCTCATGAGTACAGCATACACAGACAACATCGCCATATGATACATGAATTTGTGCACTCTTCATGTGAAGATTGATTTCAACAGAGTAGCATGAAAAAAGCAGTACTCTTAAGAATGAAAACACAGCACACACACACTGAAGTGTTTATACTTATGCTTTCTGTTACTGAATGAATTGCCTTTCAAATCCATCTTGATGGCAGTGCATGGGTTTGCCTTCTCTGCGCGTGCATACATGTGATTCTGCTTTAGAGTTTGGCCAGAGAAGGTATCGTTTGGAGGAGTTTTGTGTTGGTAATTAATGAATTCAAACAAATAATAGAAAAAGTATTTGTTAGACACAGTCACTCCTTGTTCTTGCTGGATAACAGGTGATCCGGGTGACAGCACTTTATTTCAGATAAAGAACTAAAGGTACAGTGCAATAGTAGTGAGTGTATGAAGAGATGGAGACAAAGTCACAAAAAGTGGTGGGAACTGTTACTAAGAATTTTATTAAAAACAATGTCTGTCCACTAAAGAACGTCATGTTAGTTACCATTTCTTTTAATTAAATAATATTTACAGAGAATTTAGGAAATAATATAATTTTGTCTATAATATAATATGTTTGTCAGTTGTACAAGGCCTATGCTATATTGTATGTTAACTATAGCTATGTTTCCATCACCCTGTTTTTATGCGCATTTTGAAACATCACATCAGAAACAAGTGATGGAAACACTGGGGGGAAAAAAAAAATCCCTTTATTCACAAAAAAGTTTTTACACTCACTTGAGGTGATTTTTGACTTGTGCGATGAGATGTGAGATGGAAACACATTTTGCAAATAAATTCCTCCACGCATGTCAAAAAAGTCACGTGACTGTGCAGTGGGTTGGCATAACCTGACTAACCAGTGGGCTGATCTCGTTGCTCAGCATCTGAAATGTTATGGTTATTCTTAAATGCCCGAGCAATGTCTCTCGTCAAAGTATTTAGTGCCAGTTTATCAGGAAATGACCATTTTGTTCTCTTTGACTCGTTGGATGGAAAACGGTGCTTATTTGCAAATGTTTTATACAATATTCCAATTTTGCACATAAGTTAAATTTACAACTTTGGATGGAAACCCAGCGTATGAAGGGAACAGAATAACACTTTAACACTAATAAAACGGGCTTTTCATGTAATGCAGACAAATTTCCAGATTAATTCCCACCCACATTTGGTTTTATCTGAATACAGACACTAATAATTTTGCCATTGAATCAGATACAGATCATGACTTTGCTACATTATAGTGTTGACTGCATTTATCAAACTCAGCTTGTAACCCTGTACCAAACTTATTGTAAGAAAAATAAACACTTTATTGTTTATTCTATAGGATAAAAAGTTAAACTGTAAATCCATACGATGTAGCTCGTCGCAGCTGAACGACTGCTTAACTGCAACTCTCTTACTCATTCCACTTTTTGTAATTCTGTACATTTTTTCATTTCATGTTTTCTGCTAGAAAACAAATCACACAAGTGTTTGAAAGGGTTTATCATGCATATCCCAAATGCTTTTAGAGGGTTTCGAATTGCGAACAGAAGCTAAATTCACTCATATAATGTACAGTAGTTTGACTTTCTGAAGGCTTTGTGCCTGTGACCGCTTGCTGGAGAAAACTGTTTAATTGAACTTTGTGCCCTCTTACATCCAGTAACCAACGCTCTTTCAACAGTTACTCCATCAAGGACCTGCTGAATCACGCGTTCTTCGCGGAGGACACCGGCGTGAGGGTGGAGCTGGCGGAGGAGGACGACGGCCTGAAGACGTCTATCGCACTGAAGCTGTGGGTGGAGGATCCTCGCCGGCTGAAGGGCAAGTACAGGGACGGAGGAGCCATCGAGTTCAGCTTCGACCTGGAGAAGGAGGTCCCTGAGGCCGTGGCGCAGGAGATGGTGCGTGTTTGAGCCATCTGACCACCGTTAATGGCATTTGTCAGAGATGTGGTCTGACGGATAGCTCATGTGTGGACAATAGTGGTTATAACGGTTTCCCATGTGGCTCGTCCAGTCAGGATTTAGAGCCAGAACTGTTCAGTCTAAAAATAACATTTTAAGTGACGTAAACAAGATTTAACTGTGGTAGGTGAACACCACAAAAACAAGCATTGTGTTTCGTGGTCCGTTAAATCTGATGTTGTCTTCCTGTTTCACTGGTATCTTATCTATGAACACTGATCTAGAGATATTTCCCGTCTCTATTGTGAAACACAGTTTGAAAGCTCTTTAATGGAATAATCTTCTGGCCGACATTGACTTATTCTGTTAGAAAGGTGGATCTTATATTCCATTAACAAACGCCTCTCTGTCCTCTCGTAACCTCTGCCTGTGAAGACATCTTCCATTTCCGATTTCATTCTTTAACCGCGCTTGAGTTCTGTGTTTGGTCACACTTGTTGAGATGAAAACCTCCCTCGCTTTCTTGGGAACTCTGGATCACCTGCTTGAGTTCTTACCAAACCGGTTTTGAGATTTTAATACAGGACATACTTGAGTTAAGCAGTCAAAGCCGCTTGAGCGCAATATATATATATATCCAAACATGCACTTAAGTACGGTATGTGACCTCCTGGACCCGGTTCGGATTGGAAAATCCTTTTGCTGTAATCGCATGTTATGTAATCTGAGCATTGTGTGGGAACGTTTGATGAAGGGAAAATGAGTCGGCAGCTGTTATTAATACTGATCGCTGCAAACAGTCCAAAGGTTTCCTTGTTTCACCTCGACAGCCGTTTGTTCACTAGACAGATATTGATCTTTCCATTTTGCCATTCTACACAAAACCCTTAGAAGATGAATCTCACAAAAGCACAGAATTATTGTTAGTACATTTCCCCCACAATTCTCTGTAATGGGAAAAGATCTGCAGAGAGTTTGCATCCATAGATTTTTTTTAATACTTTTTTGATTCATTTTTGATTATTTGAGTATTAAAATAAAATAATACAATGCAGTGCAATGAGAATTGCCAGAATTAAATATTTTAAATATATTAGTGCTGTCAATAGAATAAAAATAAATGAACTAATTAATCGCATATTTTTTATGAAATTAATTGCGATTAATTGGGATTAATCCCACCTAACATCAAGTTTTTAAATATACTTATATATTGCAGTAATTTCACATTCAATCTTCAAATTAATGTAGAAACATAATACAGTATATTTTTAATATTTGTTGAATGGGATCTGACCAAAGGCGAGTATCACTGATACCAATACTACTGATGTCTCTAGGAAATTTTTTTTTTTCCTAATATTTAACCATTGACTATAGCCATTAAAGATTACAGTATAATTGAGAGCTATCAATTTTAACATTTATTAGATTTTAAAAAATAACTTCTAATTTAAGTATACTTAAAACAATAAACACATTATAATAAATGTCATATTTATCTGTGCCTTCAGCAAGTAGGAAATATACAGAAATTGAATAAAGTTATCAAACACTACGTTCTAAATTAAATATAGATGAATCCTTAAAGCTACAAAAGTTATTGATTTTCCTTTTTTTTTCTTTTGATGAACAGATATCAGAGCAGCTGGTTATTAGGTTATATGGCTGCCTATTACTTTAAGAGCTGCTGCTGCTGAATGTGACACGGATCTGACACGCATGCTCGTAGTTTCATTCACGCTTTTAAGATGAATTGATATAGTAATGATACAGTAAATGTGTAATGAGGGATCAGAAGCGTGTGGATCCATTTGCAGATAAACTTTAATAATCTTGATCAGGGTCAAACAGGCAGTGGTCAAACGACAGCGGCAGGTATATCAGAGACAGAAACAATACCGGGCAGGAGTCTGGGCAGGCAGCAAAACAATCAGAGTTCCAGAGGGCAAGATCACAAGGGCAGGTGGCAGAGAATCAATGGTAGTCAAACAGTCCAAGGTCAATCACTGAAAACTCACAGGAATACAGGGGAAATGCTTAGAAATGTCAGCCGGGGCAAAACAAGACTTCGCAGTGAGTGTGAATAAAAACGCTGCTTAAGTAGAGCAGTAAATGTGAGACACCTGTGCCGGTGATTAGTCTCAGTACGGAGTGTATGGGGAAAGTCCGAGAAGGTCAATACTCAGGTGAGGGTGCCTTCCAGTGGCCAGCAGAGAGAGCCACAGAGGTCTGATTCATGACAAAATGATACAGAAATGATACAATATGCATATGCCACCATATTAGTGCGTGTGATCGAATTCGTTTTTACTGATGTATGGCCTGACATCATCTCATCTGACTGCAGTTCACTGTTGTTCTACTGAAGCTCCTCGTCACCTGTACCATTTCTGCGCTCATTTGACTCGCACCTGGTGTTGAGGCGAAGTCAAGTGCGTGTCTGAAAAGTCTCCCATTTGATGTGGTCGTAAAAAGATGTACTGCGTCTAAATAAACGGAACTCTTGTCAAGAAAAAAGAGACAGAAGCAGCAGTTGTGAGTGGGGTGGCCAACCCTATTTAACTGTGTTAAATATTTTTAACGCCATTAAACTGGAAAAAGTAATTGCTTGCATTAACGTGCTAATTTTGACAGTACTAATATACTAATACTAATATTATACTAATGTAACTAATACTAATATAAATATATATATATATATATATATATATATATATATATATATATATATATATATATATATATATATTAATTTAATATAATGTGTTTATATTTCTACGTATGTTTTAGACAGTTTCTTTTTGTTTTGTTTGTTGTTGGTCTCGTTAGTCACATTTAGCTGTATTTTTCCATTGTATGTATCTAGTTTAATCTTTCCTCCACAGTAGTTTTCCTTTAATTCTGTGATCTCTGTTCCTAAAATAGAGTCCTCACTTCTTTCTCTCTGCTCTAAAAATACATGTTCACACCAGCCCCCTCTCGTTCCTCCATCAGGTTGAGTCTGGTTTCTTCCATGAGAGCGATGCAAAGATAGTGGGCAAGTCTATCCGTGACCGAGTGGCTCTGATCAAGTGGCGCAGGGAGAGGACGGTGCCGAGGGCCTCTCAGGGCAGCTCTGCTCCAGCCGCGTCAGGCGGGATAGTGCCCATCCTCTGTGAACCGCCCTGTCTGCTGGAGCCTGATGAGCCAGAGGCGGATCAGCATGTCCAACTGTGTCCACTCAGTGCCATGACCACATCCACCACATGTAAGCGTTTGGGGTTAAACACAGCTTCAGCTCTATGGAGAGAGTCTTCCATCTGATGCTGTTTACCAGAGCTGGACAGTGACTGATTATATGGAATCTGGATCACGTAATCAGATTCCAAAAATTAAGTACTTGTAATTAGATTAAATTACATTTTAAAATACTTGTAATCAGACTACAGTTGATTACGTACTATTTACACAATATCAATGAGTTATTCATAATTTTATTGATTCTCCATAATTCCTCTTTTTCATCTTTTAATTGTTCCTTTCTAAAATAGCTTGCTGCTACACTCAGAAAGTCTTCCAGTTTTGTGAACATTCACACAGAGATCAGTCATTAGTCAGGTGGCTACACATTAAAATGCACAAATTCACGAATTCACCAACTTTTTTGTCATCTGATCCTCTTTCACCAAATAAATTTACTTGAAGTCCACCTGAGATTTTAAAATACATATTTTAATAATTAAGTATCACATTTGCATGTTCATTGATTCTTTGACGTTGGTTATGGTCACATGACATGCAGGTAAACAAATATAACTATTTAATTTTCTTAGTAAATTGTATATATAATTTTTTTTTTTTTTTTAATTTAGCATTTTTATGATTTTATTAATTATTAGCTTTTCATTAAACTCATAAACCTCCTACAGTTTCTTCACAAACCCAGTTTTGGAAACCTTGACGTAATAAAATGTTTTAATGCACTTCCTGTTGTTGATAAACAAATGTAATATACTGTATTTACTTACTCTTTGTATTTTTATGCAAATATGATACAAGATTATCCTATTTAAATCAATGTGATAAACGAGTTAGGTCAAAAGTTATCTAAAAGTAGTCTGATTATATTACCTAAAATGTGTAATGTAATGGATTACGTTACTAACTACAATTTTTGTCATGTATTTTGGAATCAGAAACGGATTACAATTTGTAAGTAATCTACCCAGCTCTGAAAATAACACATTATAACAAAATGCTTAATAATAAACACTGATCCTTTGTTGACACCCAAATAATCACACAAGTACACTAATGCATCAAATATGAGCCATTATTAATAACTGAGCAGCAAATCAGCATATTAGAATGATTTCAGAAGGATCATGTAACACTGAAGACTGGAGTAATGATGCTGAAAATTCACAGCAATCAGTTACATTTTGCAATAAATTACAATGACAGTATTCCCTGTATGTGTTTGTGCTCTCTCCGTCTCTATTTAGCTGACAGCGGCATCGGTTCGACTGTGTACTCGGACTCCCACAGCAGTGGCCTGCACAGTGTCTCATACCAGCCCTTACAGGAATCTGTCTCCACTGCAGCCCAGGAGGTCCGTATCACTCCCTATCACTGTCACTGATGCACGTCAGAAAACACAGTGATATGAGTGGTTTGCTTTCCCCTGCAAGTGTGTGAAGTATGCGTACACATGCATGCTTGTACTTGCATAGCTTTTAAATGTAGTCCATCATTTTATCACAATGACACAATGTTTGCAGCTGTGTAACTTGACCATGTTTTCACCTTGTCATCAACCACTTCATTTTTGCCTAGTGATTTCATTATTTTCCTAATGTAGCATGCAGGATAACATAGTCTGCGTTTCATTCCCTATTGTCCGTTCGTCTGTTTGTTAGTGTTGTTTTCCTATAGAGGCATCACTATCACTGGTGCTCACACTCTTTTGTGTTCCAGACGTGAATAATTCCTCGAATCATGCAGCTTAGTGGTGGGCGATATGACCAAAACCTTATATCATGATACGAGTACTTTTATTTCATGGTAACAAGACTGTATATATCACAATATAGTTATTTTTGCTTTAGGTCATTTTGCTTTAAGTCTTTATGATATCATATTTTTAATACCATAGAAATTACATAATTCTTGTCAGCAGTGTCAACATCACAAAAAAAAAAAAAAAAAAAACTAGCCTAAATTTTAAAAAGCCTGAATTAAAAAAAGCCTAAATTAAAAAAAAAAAAAAACTAAAAAAAACTCATGCTCACTGAAGACAAGTAAACAGTCAGCGATTAAATAAGAATAAGAAATTAATTTATTTAATTAACAAGCAATAGGACAAAAAAACCTACAGCAGAACAAATAAATAAGAATTGTTACATACATTGTATAAAGTAATCAAATGTATAAAAACTGCATATTCTTCATTGTCAATTAAATATACATTTCTTAAAGTTACAGAAGTGATTTAGTCAAGAGCAGTGAGAGATTTCCTCTCTTTTGTTGTCTAATTAACATGAATGACAGATAGCAGGAATATTAGACTGCTGTCACTTTAAGAGCTGCCCGGATCCAATATATATGCGTTTTCTTTCTCAGCTGTTTGCTTTCATTTAAGACCTAAATTACTGTGTTTACAAGGATACTTGCTAGGACAGGCATTTTGACACATACAAGTGTGTGTATCATACAGTGTGCACATATAGCCAAATGAGTTCTCTTTCGCTGCTGATTGCGTTTCAATGAGTTAAAATCACTTGTTTTTAAACCGCAATGCCTAAAAACGCGGGCAAATGATAAGTTTTCTTGACCATGTAGCACAGCAACGTCACGTGAGCGTGTAACCGCGATAGAGATGATAGTCCAAAAATCTCTACTAGTTGACGAATTTCTACCGGTTAATCGTGTCTAGAGGTGTATTGTCTACCCCTAATGCAGGTTGTTGAGGAGAGATGTGCTGTTACTGTTTTAAGCTATCAGACATCAAATTACCAAAAAAAAAAAAAAAAAAATATCATAGAGACTTGGTGGTGAGTTCTTTTGAACAGCTGTCATTTTTGTTTATGAACCATGATTTTCATGGTCTTTGAAAACCTGGATATGTGAGGGAGTTTTAAAAGTGGGATTTCACCTGGAAAAGCCCAGAAAATTTAAATCCAAAACAGTCATAGACATTTTTATAATGAATATACTGCACTGTATACACACACACACACACACACACAACAATTTTGCACATTCAAACATCACTCATTTTTCCTCAAAAAATGTACAAATCTGCTCTTTGCTAGAGATCCTTGTTTGTCGTTTCATGACAGTAGTTCAGAGAAGTGGCTTTTCTTTCAGGGTGCACATCACGAAAGCTCTTCTGTAAATGAGTTAATCCGCTTCCTGCTCCGACCCACAAGTCCTTCCTCCTTTCAAATACCACGAGCCCAATCAGAGATGCCAGAAGATGGATTGGGAAGTTCTCGCTCTGGAAATCTGCTGCTCCCTCCTTTGCCCATTACGACTCGCCGCTATAGCGACACATCGGTGGGGCCGTCCTCTGAGACAAAGGGGGAGGAGTCAGTCTCCATGGCAAAGCCGGGGCGTCGGCTTTCTTTAAACCCCACCCCTCAGCAGCCTCCATCCCCATGTCAGGCCTGCCTATCCTTATTCCTGCTTGGAACATGTGCAGATAGAAGACATTCGCCCTATTCTTTATATCCGCTTCCTCACGTCCCTGATGTCCGCAGGGGCTCCTTCAGCGAGACCTCTGACCTCTCGCAGCTTAACAGATCTCTGGAGAGCATCACAGGCCACAGGCATCAGCCTGAGAGAGGGCAGTACCGGCCTGCCCGCAGCCGCAGTGATGAGGGGCACACCCTGGAGCCGCCCCCTGATGAACCGGCGTCCCGTCGCAGGGCCAGTTTTTGTGCTGGCGAGCGCACTCTGACTGAAGCGGTAGGTGAAGGACATGCTTTAGAGGGATCGCTCTGGTTTTCTCCAGCCTTTGCAGTGGTTCTGCTGTTGCTCCCAGGTGCCTGTAGGGCTTAGTCTAATATGCTCAAATCCGTTCTCCTCCTTTGCGCTTCCTTTCGGCAGCTGTAACCGTACTTGCTTGTCCTGCAGGTGTGGGTGTTCTCTAACAGAGGAGATCCCAACCCCTTGAAACCTACACATTAACCACGCATGAGGTCATACTGCTAACCTTCTTTATGAATCGTTCCATGTTTTCATTCACTTAACCTGGTCTTGTGTGATCTGCATGCCTGCTATTACTCACTGTAGCAGCTGTTGTGTGTGCTGTTTTTTTTATTTGTCCACAACAGTCCAACATGCTAGACTTTGAGCCAGATTTACTAACAGCTTGTGGCAACACAAACCCTCTTTTGGCTTTAAAAACTGTCAGGATTTACTAAAGACGTGGTGAAAAATTAGTGGTGAAAAGGCATGGACAAAATAATTTTTGTAGCTGCCTTATTGCATATGCATTTGTAGGAGTTTCCCTTTCAGACACAAAATTTATGGACGAGAGTATTCATGCAAGGTGATTTAGTAAGGTTTGTAGTAGTCAGTCTACAGGTATTTGCACCATTATTTAACGCCACAGAAAAAGCATGTTAACCCATTTTGTGCTTATTTTAATTTTACGTTTTTATGGTTTAATTAATTATTAGCTTTTCTAACCCCTTGCAGTTCCTTCATGAACCCCAGTTGGGAAACCCTGATAATGTAATGCTTAATGCACTTCATGTTGTTAATTCATGTCTTTGTATTTTTATGTCAGTATGGTACAAGATTATCCTGTTTAAATCAATGTGATGAGTTAGGTCAAAAGTAATCTAAATGTAGTCCAATTATATTACCTGAAATGTGTAACTACTATTTTTGCCATGTAATTTGGAATCAGTAACGTACTACGATTTGTAAGTAATATACATAGCTCTGGTTGTTAGTAGATTAGCTGCACCTGCTTACCATCGACTCTATACTAGTTTGCACTGCTCTTGGTAGATTTTGTTGGTCATTATGGAGATGAGCTGTGTTCATTGTCAGTAGATCAACCACAGAACTTTCCACTTCTATCAGTGCTTTTATGGGATTGTGGTCTAATGCGAATTTGCCCTGTTCAGTAAATCTGGCCTATAGTTTGTGTTATGGAATGGAAGTGTATGGGGTTTCTCATTAGTTCGTTTCCTCTTCTGCAGGCTTCTGTTCTGAGAGTCCAAAGCCAGGCTGCACCCGCCGCAGCTCAACACATGCAGACATTTCCTCCCGTCTCCTCAGAGACCCCTTCGCAGATTCTGTCCGCTCCCCAGCCGCTGGCACTTCTGCAGGGCGTCTCGACCGCAGCACAAACCGTGAATCCACAGCAGCTTGCGTCTACAGGTCAGACTGCAGAGTCGACTGCGCAGACACATGCGCTCCAACCTGCAGCGTCGCATCAGCCTGTGCCACAGAGTTACCATCCTGCCGCAGCAGAGCTAGCACGTGTACAGACATTTCCACCTGCAGCTGCACACAGTCTGTCATCAAAAACAGAAGCAGCGCTGCCTGCAGATCAGCGTTTTCAGAGTAGGGCCTCCAGCGTGCAGCATGTCCCTCAACAAACACCTGTGTTACAGCATTTGCAGCAACTAACTGTGAATGCCACAACAGATGGGCAACTCTGTGACTTCTCAAACATGCAGCAAACTGCTCTTGTGCAGCTGAGCCAGACAGGCCCTGCACCATCTGTCCCACAGGTATGGTTGTTTGTCATCTTATTTTTCTCTCAAATTTTACATGGACATGAGCAACAACCAGCTGTTTGAACACTGGCACTCAGTACCACCTACTAACTCCCTTACTAATAACTCCCACTGGAGTGTGCTTTGTAACTTTGCAGATCTTTTTCATGAACAAACAGCAACATTACACACTAAAAGAAGTGATGTAAATGTAAAAATGCATAATGGACCCCTTTAAAAAAAAATTGATGACTAACATATAAGCTTAAAGGGGTCATGAACTGCCTTTGTTTTTGTTTTTTTTTTGTACTGTTTTCTGAGGTCCACTCATAATCAGTGTGATTTTTACATTAAAAAAACATAATTTAGAAGTAATAAGCTATACCTCCCCCCCCTCATCAGAACGCTCTGTTATGATTGGCTAATAGTTGTGTATGTTTGACAGTGTACATTCCTCACAGATGGACGCTGCTGTGATTTAGGTCAAGAACGCATAAATAACTTAATACATATCAAACAATCTGTAAGAAGAGACAAAGCAATAATGATCACGTAATAAAAACAGTTACTCACACTTACATTGCGACATAACTGTCGGATCCAATATAGTCGCACAGCATTGTCTTTTAGTTTCAGTGTTTCTGAAAATCCTGCGTCGAATTGTGCCTTGTTTGTAAACGAATCTGTGGTAAAATGAAGTGAACAAAGGACCAAGTTCTTACTGATGTGGTCTGGATCTTCATTAAAAATAGTTCATTCACTCTCTCTCTTAATGTTGGGATCAGAAGGAAGGCAAAGCAAATGCTATTTTACCACAACTTGGCACTACACAGTGTTTTGTCTTTGGAGCCGTCTTTATTGTTTTCCTGCATAGACTTGCATTCGCCCTTCGCGTTATTTACACTATGTGCAAATTGGTGGGTGGGGCTAAACTTGCAGCAATGTAGAATCGGTGGGTGGTGGCTAAACATGCAGGGATGTAGAATTGGTGGGCGGGGCTAAACGGGCATGTAGAATCGGTAGGTGGGGCTAAACATGCAGGGATGTAGAATTGGTGGGCGGGGCTAAACAGGCATGTAGAATGTGTGGGCAGGGCTAAACATGCATGTTGAATCGGTGGGCAGGGCTTAACATGCAGCAATGTAGAATTGGTGGGTGAGGCTAAACATGCAGCAATGTAGAATCGGTGGGCGGGGCTAAACAGCCAGTGATGTACATGCAGGCGTTGATTTTTTTTCTTTTTTCTGCAGAGGCGGGGTTTAGCCACACTATTACATCATAGAGTAGAACATTCCACAACCTTTTGTTTGTGACTGTCTTCACTATAATCTGTTTTAAGACTAATGAAAAAGTTTTGAGTTCCAATGGGATGTTTTTATAGTACAATGACCTCTTATGTCAAAAGATCAAGGGAATTTTGGTTTCTCAGTTCATGACCCCTTTAATCTAAGTTTGTGTAACTGGCCACAGGGGCGCCGAACCCTGTTGCTGGAGATTTACCTTCCTACAGAATTCAGCTCCAATCCTGCTCCAGCAGACATCTGTAATTACGTTAACCTGAAGATCTTAATGAGCTGCTTCAGATGTATTTTCTCAGGGTTTGAGCTGAACTTTGCAGGAAGGTAGATCTCCAGGAGCAGGACTGGAGACTGACTTTGACCAGACAAGAGTGACCTACATCTGCAGACCTCCTCTGGGTTTTCTTGAGTCATCTTGTGTTTCTCTTTGCACACTTGTATTTCTCTCTTTCTATCCTATTATCTCTCCATTCAGACACAGCTGATGGACAGCTGGCAGCAAGGAGGACAGTCCACCTCCAGTCTGCTCACACAATCCATTCCTCCTCCAGCTTACCTCACACAGGTACACCCCTCTGCCAG
Source organism: Spinibarbus caldwelli (assembly GCA_039654775.1). Lineage (NCBI taxonomy): Eukaryota > Metazoa > Chordata > Actinopteri > Cypriniformes > Cyprinidae > Spinibarbus > Spinibarbus caldwelli. The sequence goes on along the minus strand of CM077249.1, from coordinate 879,464 downwards.
CTCTTCTGCTTCTCAGATGCTTGATTTGTGTAAACAGTCCAACAATCCAAACAGACTTTTGACCAGACGTGGCTTGTCTGTAAGGGCAGGTGGGGCAGAGCCCCACCAAAATATTCACAAAAAAAATATACCTCTATGTAAGCCAAATAAATAAGAAACTGTAAATGTGTTCAGCATTCTACAACAAATATTTTTCAGATTTTCTTGAGAATTTTAAGTCATAAAGTGCGCAGGGTATATTAAAATTCATCTCAAGCTTTGGCTGGCATGTAGAATGATTCTAAGTGGGGCAGTTGCGCCAGTGCCCTCCCGAACTCAACAGCGCCCCACACATTTTCCAATTTAAATCTGTGGTGAAAAGTGGAACTGCAGCACGCTCTAATTGAGAGCCATTTGGGCAATTTTGAGACTGCCCCGCTTATTTTCACGTTACCACGTTATCACGTTCTAACTCCAAATCAGGATGTTTTCAGTCAGATTCAGCTATATGTGTCTGCATCAGGTCAGTAACTCTAGCTAGCATGTCTGTTTTTCCTATGTAGAGTAGTGTTTTAAATTTAATAAAAGTGTTAAACTTTTAGTTTAAATGTGCTCACGTGAAAAGCCTTTATTGTTTTGTTGTGTTTGTTTAATGTTTGTTTTGAGATGAGACATGATGTTCGTTTCCTCACTTAAATTCTTCTACAATTTGTAACATTCTTAATAAACATTCGGAGACAGTATATTAAGGCAATAATTCTATGTATGTGTATTCAACCCTGTCAGTCAACATTAGCTTGCTGCCCACAGGCTGAATAACGCAAGGACATTAGATCTCTGCCAAAAGTGTGTGTTTGCATGTGTTCAGCGATTAGACTATAAACACTATAAACTTTCTTGAGTTTATTATAAACCAGCGTTACGACCCAGAATCTGGCCCCATAAATTTACGGTCAGGAGCCGCTACTGGCCAAAAGTTAGCATGCGTTTAGCTCTTCTGTTCTTGATGGTGGTTATTCTTCCCATGCTACAGTGCACTTTTGTCTCCTCCTCCAGTTTCCTTCCACTAACTCAGTTGGGACCCCTCTTCCCGGATGCTTCCCCTCTGTGCAGTCATCCCTCAGTCTGCCTGCCCCCACACACCCTGATATCTCACCCGTGTCGTGTTTGCAGATGGAGACTCAGTACCCCCACCTGTCCTCCACCTCCCCTATACCCACACAATGTCCTGCCCCAGCGTTTGCGTCTCCGGTTCCCACAGTTCACCAGTATCAGCAGGCCTATTCTGCTGCTCAGCAGCCTGCTGTGAGCTCCATAGCCACTCTCTCCCAACATTCCCACAGTCAGGCCACACCCACAGCACACCAAAGCCTCCACCCCTCTCCAAACCCCGCCTCAATGTGTGTCGGAGCCCCTCCCACTAAACAAGCTCCGCCCACCCAGGTAGGGTATGACAGTGTCTTAAAGGGGTAGTTCACACAAAAATTACAATTCTGTAATCATTTACTTATCTATTCTAAATATGTTGTTATTTGTCTTTCTTTTTGAACACATTCATGAAACATATATTGTTACTGTAGGGCCCTATGATTTCTGTGATGTGGAAAATGTGAACGGAATTGTGGAATCCAGTCATAAAAATGGAATTTACTGTATAACGCGGAATGTCACAGAATTTGTCACACTTTAGATTAATTAATCAAAAGTACTCGTCTCTGTGTGAATAAATGGAACAGATGCGTGGTTTCGTTTACTACATGCATACTAAAGCGCTCGTAACACTCGCGGTGTTTTCAGCGTCAGAGTCACTTCCTGAGGTCTTTACTGTTTCATTTGAGTAAAACTAGTGTCATATTATTATCATCATCATCATCATCATCATATACACACAGAAATTTAAAGGTATTCATGGCAACCTGTCAAAATAAAAGTTCGGTTTAACTTGAAGACATTATGACAGAAATATATTACTGCTGTTCAGTAGAATGTATGTAATGCTTCTACTAGTACTAAAATAATTAACTTTTATTTTTTAAGGAATCGCACAATATTTTGTTTTAATATTTATTTAATATATCATTAATATATCATGTTTTAATTTTGATAGTAAACCCCCTTTGTTTACCAAAAAAATAAAGTTTTTTTTTTTAATTTTACTTTTATTTTCATTCATTAAAAGAAAAATTAAACGAATGTTTTATGCCTTTATTTGATAACCAGAAAAATACAAAATACACAGAATTTCTGAAGGGGGAAAAAAAAATCATAAGGCTATTGTAAATTTTTTTTTTTTTTTTTAATAAATTAAGTTGTTTTTATGCATTCAAATGATTAGACATGCTAAAACACAGAATTTGGTAACAATAAAACAGAAGGTGAGAAAAAAATAAAAACTTTTTATTTATTTATTTTTTTTTTGCTAATTAATCAAAATTAATTAATCATAAATTTAATTTAACCATTAAAAATGGAACCCAGAAAAATTAAAATGGAAAAAACGGAATTTGGAAAAAAATAAAACGGAATTTGGGGAAAAAATAAAGCTGATTTCATAGGGCCCTACTACTGGCACACTGCAGTGGGTCAATTAACTGAAAATAATATGCATTGAATGGTTACCGAATTTTCAGTCTCAGTCATGATGGTTTTCAGAGGATATATTTACCCCACAAAATTCAAATATTATGAATGTTTACCCAAAAGTCATAGTTTCCCATTTTTTTGACTATTTCATTGAAATTGAATGAGTCTTCCCCATTCATGTTTTTTGAAAAATCTTGATTTTTTTTTTTTAGGGAGTCTTGACCAGCCATCACCAAATGGTTCATGTGGACCAGAACTTGTCCAGCAGCTCCGATCACGCCCGTGTCTCTCAGATGATGACACACCTGACTCCAGCTCCTGCCCTGAGCTCCAGCGGCCATAACGCGCCTCAGCTTCCCGCAGGACCGCAGCTCTCGCCCTTCAGACCCGTCCTCGACGCATTCGGCCCTGCTGGGTCTGTGGACCAAACCCAAGGCTCTTTACCCAGCGTCCCGCATTCAGGAGCCGGAGCCAGCCTGAGTCAGCAGAACAGCGGTGTTTCTCCAGCGCCGCAGCAGCAGAACAGCACCAGCGCTCCCACTGAAATATGCACTGAGGTGAAGCGCTTCACTTCACTATCAGCACAGTCACAATACAAATACAGGCTCTATATTGTCATGGTATCAGCATTTCATACTTTATCTTAGTGAAAAAAGACAATCCCATGATACAGTGGTAAGCTCCAAACAAACAAGCTCCTTTGTTTGAATAAATCCGTCAAGCTTTTATGACAGTCACCATTTAAATGTTTATATTAAAAAAAAAAAACGAATTGGAGTAGAAATGCTATTATTTAATTGTAACTTTATAATTATAAAAAACTGCATTGTGTAATTTAAGTGGTTGTATACAAATCAGTTCATTTTAACCCTCAATATTATAGTAATGTAGTACCAACTGACTCATGTATATTTTAATCAAATCGAATTGCAAGCTTGTGAATGAGAATCGAATCGAATCATGAAATTTGTGTCAAAACCCAGCCCTAATGCACACTGTAATAAATTTGAATTACAGGCATAAATTTGTTTTGCATCATCAATCTTTACAGCTAATCTTGACAGTATTTCATGTGGGGTGCAGAAGAAGATATCATAGATTATTATAGACGTAATTAATTAATTGGTTTAGTTCTGTGTATGCTGTGTATTTTTATATTTATTCTAGCAACACATTAATTGCAATCTCTGTTAGAATCTTGTGCCATTGCTGTTGAATTCACTGCCTTCTGTGCACTTTAGGAGCATGTTCCTGATAAGCAGGCAGCACCAGCTGGTTCCACGTATGACAGGTGTTTCTCTCTTCATAGATCAGTGCCGTATTCTCATTTTCAGAGGTACCTCATGCATGCAGAAGCTCAGTGATTGGATCTCTGCTCTTTTGCAGTATAAACTCAGATGTCACATCTGGTAAAGAGATGAGTGATGGGAACGAGGGCTCCGGCAGAGCTCGCAGTGAATCACGAGTCAGAAAACCCAATCGCAAATTGTCCCGCACGCGCTCCCGCCAAGACAAGATCAACAGACCCAAACTCACCATGATCAAAGTGAGTCTGGAGCTCACAGCCAAACAGATGAAGACTGTCCAGACATGATGTTTAGATGCTAGCTGTCAAAAATAAAGTGATTTGTGAAGCTTATGATTGTTGTGTTTCACGGGTCAAAGCTCAGATAGAAGTACTGGTTTAGACATTAGAAAACCTAAAATAATTTGACACATTTCTGTTAATGTTGACACAGTTCTTTCAGAGGCATTAAGATTGTATTTTTTTTGTCTTGATGTTCCTGTTGTTATATTCTCTGTATTTCTGTGTTTCAGGTGTGCGACACAGGAGACAAGATGGTGGAGTGTCAGCTGGAGACTCATAACCATAAGATGGTGACATTTAAGTTTGACCTTGATGGAGATGCTCCAGAAGAGATTGCCACATATATGGTGAGATCTTCACCTCTACTTTCTCTTTGCCTTCCCATATGCATATCTCCTCTTCTCGCAAACTCCCAGAGGTGATGTTTCAAACCCTTGTGCAAGCTTATGGAAGCTATTTTTCTTAAAGTAAACATGTTGTAGGATTTGGAGTAGGAATGGGCCAAATTTTTTATTTATTTATTTTTTTTTTACAAATGTGTAAAACTAAACATGCAATAACACCTGGTTATTTCATTATTATAATCATATAAATGAAGTACTTTTTCATTTCTTTAAAAAAAAAAAAAAAAAAACTTAAATGAACTAAAATGATAGACTCTAAATGCTGTGTGGCTATTAAGCTGCATCCAAAGCTGCTATATTCAGAACATGTTTTCATAATGCGCAAGGTTGCAACATTGCTTGGCAGACCTGAACTAACTCCACTTTGTGTCTGAAAAAATACCCAGCAACAATTTTTATAATTTTTATCATAAATGCACAGTTGTGTGGTTGGTAGCATTGCATTATTTGTATGTAGCAAATAACACATCTTGTTTTTAACCTGCTGTCTGTGAGCCTGTCAGAACACAGCTATTTTTTGGAGAACCACTGCATTAATGCTTTATTGACATGGGAATGTTGTTGATGTTCAGACTGTGTTCCTCTCATACAGCTCATTGAATCTTAATTGGTAGATAGGCATACTGTATCTGCCTGACCTGTATTTCTTGCAGAGAGAACAGGGCTCAAAGTGCTGGTTCTTGTTTGTGTTCCTCCAGGTTGAGAATGAGTTTATTCTGTTGCTGGAGAGGGAGATGTTCATCGAGCAGCTGAAGGAAATCATGGATAAAGCCGAGGACATTCTGAATGAGGACACTGAGGGTGAGAAGGCCTCTGTCCAGACCTCACCGCTCCATCAGACGCCCATCACAGCAGACTCCGGCCCTCAGGTCAGGCCTGCATGGAAACTCATAGTGCTTTCCTAATACAGACATGCTTTGGGATGGAAATGATGTACCAGCTATCATGTTCTTGAGTATGGACACACAGGATACAATGGAGCTGAAGGCACACCTTAATAAAATGTGCTTTCATCTACAGCCATAGTGCATGACTGCAGAAAATATATGTTTTTATTAGTGCTGTCAAAATTAGCACGTTAATGCAAATAAGTGCAATTAATTTTTCCAGTTTAATGGCGTTAAAAATATTTAACGCAAGGGCAGAGCTAGTTTTATCCACTGAATAAAGTTGATTACTTTATTAAATTTTTGTATATTTCCTGCTTGATGAAGGGCACAGGTAAATATGACATTTAATACAATGGATTTATGTGAAGATTTTTACATTCACTTAAATTAGAAGTTATTTTTTTTTAAAGTCTAATAATGTTAAAATTGATAGCTCTCAATTATACTGTAATGTTAGTATAGTCATTATTACATATAGTCAATGGTTAAATATTAGGAAAAAAAAAAAAAAAAATTCCTAGAGACGTCAGTAGTATTGGGATCAGTGATACTCGCCTTCAGTCATAAAAAAGATGCCATTAAACAAATATTAAAAAATATACTGTCTTTTTGTTGTTTCTACATTAATTTAAACACTGAATGTGAAATTATTGCAATATAAAAGCATATTTGAAAACTTTTATGTTAGGTAGGATTAATCATGATTAATTTCAGAATGAAGCAACACATTTTGTGGGAAAATAAATCATAAGTGTTGGATATAATGCTTTCATTTTTCCCACCCATACAATGCTTACTCAGTTATTGAAAAGCATGGATGTTTAGGAAAGTGCTGCAGTGAGTTTTGTGCCATCTGGTGGTTAAGAGGAAAATCAAACCCTGCTGTGTCTTTAGCTCCATTGTACTCTACTGTGTAAAGGTGAAGTGTGCCATTTCTGTGCCTCTAGCATCACTAAACAAACTGAACTTGTTTTCTGTATTCAGGGGTCAAAAGATGATGGCACCCAGTCTGACCAGCTAGTCTATAAACAGAACGGTAAGACTACGACACATCGACAGATCTCGCTGTAACTGCTGTAGAATGAGCATTAACCCACAGTCTGCCTTGACTTGCAGTGCTTCACACCGGAAAGCGCTGGTTCATCATCTGTCCTGTGGCTGAGACGGCCGCGACTGACGGAGAAGAGGCCGCTGCGAGTAATTCAGCACTCATGAACTAATGATAAAAACGCTTACAAATGTGATCTGTGCTGGCAAAATGAGTCACGATGAGCAAATTTTCCAAAATGAGTTATTTTTATTTTAGACCTTCAAAATGATATATGATTTGTTGGAATTGGATGAAAAATGACTGAGCTACAGCCGTTTCAATTCGATGAAGTCAGCAAAGTAAATTCTGAGAAAAACGGTGTTAAAGTTTTCTGAAGGTTTCAAAGCAAAATCACCTAGCAACATTGCATCTTTTCCACCAATTCTTTTCTTAATGATCATTACTATATTAATAATCACAATATGGCTATTTTTCATTGTCTTTGTTATTATAAAAAACGAACAGATGCAAAAAAAAAAAGCAACAACAACAGTAGAACAAATAGTGCATTGCTTTTTCATTTTACACCTAAACAATAGCATTCAAGTTGAAAAACAAATAATGAAATGTACAAATCACTTTAGTGTGTTCATTACAAATAAATTAATTATTAAAACTACAAAAGCAGTTCAGTCAAGAGCAGCGAGTGATTCCCTCTTTTCTTTTATTGTTAGATTAACATTAATGAGGCAGACGGCCTGTATATTAAGACCTACTCTACTGCACGGATCCAATATAATGTTACACTTTCGATGTTTTTGCCCAAAAGTTCCCCAAACGTTCACTTAAGACATAACAGATCATGTTTGTGTGAATTCTTAAATACTGTCATTCTGTGAATACAGTATGTGTATATTTATCGGGATCGCTCGCTGGTGGAAGCGCCTTTGTTTGCGATTCATATGTCAGTCAGTGGCAGTGCAAGAAGTGAGCAGAGAAAAGGTATTCCTCACAGAAAATATACAAATAAAGATAATTTTAGAAGTTTAATTATCTGGAGCATTGGGATTGCTAGACGAGGGCTTAATGAACTCATTTTTGTGAAAACCTCAAATTCGATCAAAATCAACATATTTCACCTTTTTCTTTTTTTTTTCTTTTTTTTGTCTATTTCAAAATCAGCCCATGCGCATTCACACTTATTTTGCCAGCACGGCTCACAAATGATTATCTCACACTATCACTTGTGTCCTTCCAGACCCAGAGAGCTCCTCAGCATCTCAAACGCAGGATGTGAAGACAGCCGGTGCCAAACCTCTGCACCTCTCTGAGGTCGCTCCGTCGGTCGAGGGCCCTCAGGCTGCCTGTGCAGCTGTGGTTTCTGACATCCCATGCTGCCCCATCGTGCCTCCAGTTTCGCTGGAGGTGGCCACTCAGAAAGCCACGGAGGCCCCTCAGCAGCCGGTCGCTCACAGCAGCAGCCCCAGCACGGAGAGCCAGACCCCGCTGGTGGTGCTCCAGCAGCCCGCTCCACAGGCCCCAGGCCCCAGCGGCCAGTCGCAGCCGCAGAGCCCCAGTCATCAGCCCCAGAGCGGCCCGCAGGCGCAGCCGGGCGAGTCGGACGGGGAAGGGCCGCCCAGGCTGGAGTTCGCAGACAGAACGATAAAGACACTGGATGAGAAGCTGAGAAACCTTTTGTACCAAGAGCACCACCCCTCACAGACCACCAGCTCCGCCTCTGAGCCGCCCGGATCTCCACCGCTGTCCGACAGCCAGGGCAGTGACGGAGCCGTGAGGAAAGCTGAAATACTGGTAAAGTCAATCCTCCTCATAATCACCAACAATATGAACTGTCAGGTTGTTTTATTAAGAGTAAAAATATTCAAGGGTCGTTCTACAAATGATCCTTTTTTGGTAATGTATTTTTAGTCTCAGAAACTTAGATACACATCAGACTGTTTCTTTTGAGTTGTAGTGAATCTGCTCAAAAGTGCTCAAATGCTAGTGGGAAATGGACATTTTAAAATTTCAGTACTGACTGGTATTGAAGTTGGTACTTTTGACAACTCTATTGAGTTTTATGTGAGTGGTAATTAACTGCCCTCCAGTCAGTTCAGTCATTTAACTCAATCAACTCATTAGTACTGATTCATGAGTCTTTTTGACAGATTTATCAACAGAACAGGCTCATGAAAGCAGTTCATACATAAATCACGATTCATTCGTTTGAATGTTGAATGTTGTGTGCATCTAGTGGGGAAAGCACAAAAGATGTGTTGTCATCTTATTGTCTTTATCGTACTCTTTTTCTCACATCATCTCATTCAAGTCAGACAGTTCAGAAAAAACACTTTTGTCATGGTGTGGTAGATTCAGTAGTGGAATCCACATTGCGAAAGATTTCAGATGAAATCCAGAAGAAATTTTTTATCTTTTAATGTAACCAGATCTGAAAAATAACCAGTTTTGGCCGTCAACCCCAGACCTGAGGTTATACATCAACCCTGTTACCATTATTAACATACTATTCCATGAATAAAAGTAAATGTCTTTTTTTAAGTAACATTATATTATGCTTTGTGTCATATTGTGAACCCTATTACCTATGATTTTCTGTAGTAAACAATAGATTGTTAAAAACCGGATATTTGTGTAAGTATTGTCATGTTTACAAGCACCAGAAGAAAAGAAATGGACAAATGAACTGTACAGCTGTCAACTGGTTATCATCAGTCCTGTTATTTTCTGAAGAAAGTTTGTCAATGTTAATTCTGTAGGAATTTTTTTTTTTATTATTTATTTTTGTAGCCGCTGATTCCAGAGAGGTCTGACAGTCTTGGGACCTTGAGTGATTCTGCTGTTGCCCGTAAGTGAAAGTGTGTGTGTGTGTGAGCATGCTAATCTAAGCTTCTGTTCCCTGTGTCGGGCCACACAGTTATAAAAACGGTAGGGAACGGTTCCAGTTATGTTTCCACTCGAGCACTGTTCGGCACTCAGGATTGGTCACGTGTTTGTTGTCTGGCTTGTAGCTGGCCAAATGCGCTATTTGAGCAAAGTAAACAGAAATCTCTGATCATCCTCTATAACACGCTCACTATTTACTTCTCATACCACAAGTAAACACTTGTGTTTTCAATGCAATGGCTGACGCGTTTGTGTTATGAGCTCTGTTATCAGCCCCACAGTGGAAAATGAAAACACATCCAAGCTGCTTGGGCCGGATCAGTACAGAATGGAACTGTTAGCAAAGAGAACGATGCGGCCTGACGGTGGAAAAGCGGCTCTAGATTCTAGATATGTAGACATACTGCAGACTACAAGAAATTGTCACAATTGATAACTGTTATTGTTGTGCTTTTCTTTCTTTTTTTTCCCTCACAAATGTCAATCAGCCTTCAAAAGACTTCTGACCAGAAAAGACTCTGGGGCCGCTTCTGCTGCACACACATCCAAGAGCCACTTCCAGGTTACCAGTGATTTTTTGTTTGTTTGTTTGTTTATGAATTATATATACAGTATATGCTTCTCTGAAATGAATGGTCACAGCGTTCTGTGTTTGTGTGCTGTAGATTGTGCCGACAGATTCAGATGTGTCTTCTCACGATGGTGGAGATCATGTGATTGATCTTGAATCTGCTGCTGTTCTTGTAATCGAGAACGGACACAGATCCACATCAAAGTCACAAAGCAACCGTTACTCAGCACCTCCTGACTTATATCAGGTTTGTCTGAAGCACAGGGTACATCTGAAATGGCATACTACTCGTACTGGTCGTGCAAGATCTACAGTATACTGTGCATAGTAACACTAATATAACATATTGTTATATTATTATGACATATACCTATGTTATTGTTAAAATGTGTAGTATACACTTGACCTTTCAGTGTGGCATGACAGTAATGACACTTTGGGTTCGAGAAAAGTGCAATATAAATAAAATGTGACCCTGGAGCACAAAAGCAGTCATAAGTAGCACAGGTATATTTGTAGCAATAGCCAACAATACATTGTGTGGATCAAAATTATCCATTTTTCTTTGATGCCAAAAATCATTAGGATATTAAGTAAAGATCATGTTCCATGAAGATATTTTGTAAATTTTCTACCGTAAATATATCAAAACTTAATTTTTGATTAGTAATATGCATTGCTAAGAACTTCGTTTGGACAACTTTAAAGGTGATTTTCTGAGTATTTTTAATTTTTTTGCACCCTCAGATTCCAGATTTTCAAACAGTTGTATCTCAGCCAAATATTGTCCTATCCTAACAAACCATACATCAATTAGCAATGGAAAGGATTTGATGTATAAATCTCAATTTCAAAAAATTGACCCTTATGACTGGTTTTGTGGTCCAGGGTCACAAATGTATCATCGTTATCATGATCATCATGACAGTCAGGATTCAACATCTCTTTCTTGGCTCATTATTTGATCAGACTGTCAGAAGTTAAGACATTTAGCCTAAAACTGGATAGCTGATAACTAAATGCAAAATAAATCAGTTAATGCCACTCAGTGGTTTGAACATGTAACATGATAAAGTTGTGTGACAGCAATGTAGCACAATATTTTTTGAAATGTCACTGTTTCACATACTGTACTAGGCAGTATTCCATTCCAAACACAGGATCTATCAATTAAAATGTTTTATTTATTTACCTATATTTAGTAATTATGTTTGCTTTATTTTTAGGCATTTGCATACATTTTGTTCTTTTGTTTGGGTTTGAGTCTGACATTGTCATTTACATTGAAACCAAAATTTATTCAGACACCAACATTTCTCACATTATCACAGTTTATTTGATATAGTTTAGAAAATGGTAATAAAATATGACAAGAACTCAAAAGTTAAACTGTGTCAGAACAAATTCATCTTGATAATGTCAGATAACTTTGATAGAAAGGTATGTAACAAAACATCTTCAGGTCAAAGGTTCAAATCAAATTTTTGGTCCCAAAATTGTATCAATTTTACTGGTACTGTATGAAGAATTTTTGGGTATAATATGTCACAGTTTACTTTATTTTGCTATCCTCACTTACATAAATGAACTATAGTGTCCTGCACCCACTAGTAAAAAAAATATATATAAAAAATTATACAGTGGGTAAAATAAGTATTGAACACGCGTGTCATCATTTTTCTCAGTAAATATATTTCCAAAGGTGCTGTTGACATGACATCCGGTGAAAATTTCAGTAACAACCCAAGAAATCCTACAAAGAAAACAAAACAAATAAGTTCAGAAATTAAGTTATGTGTAATGAAATGGAATGACACAGGGGAAAAAGTACTGAAATGTATTTAATACTTCGTACAAAAGCCTTTGTTGGTAATGACAGCTTCAAGACGCCTCCTGTAGGAGAAACTAGTCACATGCATTGCTCAGGTGAGATTTTGGCTCATTCTTCCACACAAACAGTCTTCAAATCTTGAAGGTTCTGTGGGCCTCTTCTATGAACTCTGATCTTTAATTGGTAACACTTTAGAATAGGGAACACTTATTAACTATTAACTATGACTTTTCCCTCAATAAACTCCTAATTTGCTGCTTATTAATAGTTAGTAAGGTAGTTGTTAAATTTAGGTATTGGGTAGGATTAGGGATATAGAATAAGATCATGTAGAATAAGGCATTAATATGTGCTTAATTACTACTAATAAATGGCTAATATTTTATTAATATGCATGCTAATTAGCAACTAGTTAAGAGACCCCAAAAATAAAGTGTTACCCTTTAATTCTTATTTTCTATTGGATTCAAGTCAGGTGATTGGCTGGCCATTCTAGCAGCTTTATTTTCTTTCTCTGAAACCAACTGAGAGTTTCCTTGGCTGTGTTTGTGATCATTGTCTTGCTGAAATGTCCATCCTTGTTTCATCTTCATCATCCTGGACTGAAGCAGCTAATATTAATTTATTTAATATTAAATAAATGTATTTATTTATATTAATTAATACAGAATTGCTTTCTAGTTAATGATAGATTTCAGCTGGTGTCTTGGCTTTCCATGCCTTTTTGCTCCTCCCTTTCTTCATGTGTTCAATACTTTTTCCCTCTGTCATTCCATTTTATTTTACTTAATTTCTGAACTTATTTGTTTTTATTTCTTTGTATATATGGATTACTTGGGTTATTACCGACATCTGGTGAAATTTTCAAGTCAAGCGCACCTTTAGAAATATATTTACTGAGAAAAATGGTGACATGTTCAATACTTATTTTACCTGCTGTATCTGGTGTCTGAATAACTTTTGGTTTGACTGTACATTTGTTTTTTCAGGACACTGCTTCATTTCCAGAGGCCAGACCCACAATGCCTTGCGCTCAGAGCTCTCTGTCAGTGGAAGGGATGGCGCAGTGCTTGTCCTCAGACACAGAAGAGGAGGATCGGCGCGAGAAGCCCTCGTCTCCAGCTGCTGCCCCATCGGAGTGCCGCGGCGGGGACTTCATGAAGAGGGCAGTGGCCTTCTTCCGGCGCTCGGGTCACAGCAGCAGCGTCCAGAGCTCCGATTCACCCCCTTGTCCTCTGCTGAACGGACACGCCCCTTCGGTTAGCGGCCACGCCCACTCCACTTACGTCAGCAGCGATAATGACTCTGAGTTTGAGGACGCTGATATGAAGCAAGAGCTGCAGAAGCTGAGAGAGAAGTGAGTGAAGAAACATCAACCTAATCAAAGGCCTCATTTACCACCACTGACCCTCTTTCATTTCCTAATACATGTTCTTGGACGTATGCACAATTCATCAGTGCGCATTTATGTTTCATCACAGTGTAATAATTGTAGTAATTTACTTTTCTTTTTTGGCTGACATCATCATACCTGTCAGAAACTCTTTTCACTAAATAAGAGAACAAAAATGTTTTGTGTCTGCAGGCACATGAAGGAGATCTCTGAGCTTCAGGCTCATCAGAGAGGAGAGATCGAGCAGTTGTATTCTCGGTTAGGTCGACCTATTCCTCCCAGCGTGGGCTTCTTGCATGCAGTGCCGCCTACAGGCCGCCGCCGCAGAGCCTCCAAACACAAGCTGAAGGGAAGCCGACTGCTCAATCCCATGGTGCAACAGCTTAGGAACAACCGAAGCAACAGCTCTAGTATGTATGCGAGAGTTTGTGTGAGCCGGAGTACCAACTTTAAAATCACAGAAGTGGTGGTACCACTATATATTGGACCCTTGAGGAACATGGTTGACAGAATGCTATCTGGCTTCTGTTCTGAATAGAGAATAATTTACTTTTTAAAGTACTTTTTAAATGTAAATGGTATCTAAAGAAAATGTACAGGTTTGGTCTGCAAAACTTGGCACCACAATGCATGCTATATTTTCCATTTGATTGCTTAAAGTAATAGTACACCTTTCCCCAACAATACACATGATTTGAGGAATTATTCATGTCTGAAGCATCAATGGTGCAGAGTAAGATTCATGTCGGAGTATAATTTTTAAGATTTTTTTCCCGACTCTTCACTATAAGTGTTTGTAGTAATAGTGATTTTTACCTTGGCAACCATTGCTAATAATAAAAAAGACATAATTTGAAATGTAAAAAATTTAATAATTTAAAGGGGTAATGATATAGAAAAATCTAATTTGGCTTGATCATTTGGTATATATGAGGTCTCTGTACCATTAAAACATCCTGCAAGTTTCATAGCTATAAATGTCCTCCTCATTATAAACAAAGCATTTATTTAATTGAGCTCGGTAAAGCCTTGGTAAAGAAATCATTTTATTTTTGATTATGTTAGCCAATCATAACAGTGGCTGAATACTGAGAAGCCTTAAAGGACCCACCCCTTAAAACAGGTCGTTTTAGACAGAGGGTCAGAATGAGGGTTGAAAATAATCATTTTTCAACATATTTGTTTTTTGTGAAAAAAACTTTATTAACATTATACGTAAACTTCAAGAAACATTAAAATAATAAAAAAAATCCATGTCACGACCCCTTTAATACACTAAAATGAAAGTTGGATTTTCTTTAAAAACCCAGATTTGTCACTGTCGACCCTCTGTCTTCTCCTGTAGCTGAGACGTGCTCCAGTGTGTCGGGGTCTCCGGTCAAGAGCTCTGTTCTGGGAAACAGCTCTGTGGGTTCCAGCACAGCCACACTGAGCCCGGTGTCAGAACCGCTGGAGCCGGTCCAGACTCAGCAGCCCTGCTCGCTCAAGGGCTCTCTGTCCTCTGACAACATCTACGGCCCCACCACACACACACAGCCCAGACAAGGTGAACACACTCACATGCAAACATGCTGCTGTTATCTACGATAGCCTGACAAGCATATTTGCTGTAAATGCGTCAGCCGCTGCCCTAACCAGCCACGGTGCAACAACTGTCTAACATCCACTGGCCTTGTGGAAAGCAAAATGCATCATGTAGTAGCACAATCACGGCCAATCACATCATATTTGGTAACTGATATAATTATTTGAAGCAAGACTTTAATGTTTGGAGCTGCCCTAATCAACACGCATAAAAACCAAACCATATGATTTATTGCTCGATACGCATGATGTCTGGCTCAGATGCAGTGTGACAGTCATTTATAGCTGATATGCAGAAGACGAAGGTGTCAGAGTTGCCTCTCTGAACGGTGTATCATGTTCTAAATTATCATGTCTTTCTCCTTCTATGTTTTTGTCATGCATATCTCACTCACACGCATGGGATTACTGCCAACTTTCACAGTCTCTCATGTACGCTCCACTCATTTACTTCGTTTAAATGAAGTCAGCCAGAATGTGACATTTAAACGGCTGCCTAATGGCTCGACATGATTTCATGGATAGCAAAGAAAGTTTAAAGGATTGCATGATGCTCATACTGTGTCGTCATTCTTATGGATCAGTAGACATTTTCACACATTTAGTTACTGCCATAAATATCTCTATTTAGAGGTCATGTGTAAAAGCAGTTGATCATCTGTATTTTAAGGAGTTGGGTCATTGCTGCAAAATTTCTGTATTTATGTCATGTTTGAACAAATCTGTAATATGAATACTTTGTGCCAGAGATGTGGCACAAACTGCACATACTCTGTTGCGGTGGTTCTTACGCAGCAACCCAAGTTTGAATCCGGCTCGAATCTTCCTCTATTGTTTCCAGTCACCTCTATGCAAAAGCTCCAAAATATAAGGAAAATACTGAAGAAAACCTGCTCAGGACATCATGTTGGGTTTAAGTTTCACCTTTTTGAGTTCTTAAATGGCCTATTCAGAGCCTGGACTTCAAGCACACTGAGAATATCTGTACAGACCTCAAGATTGCAAAAGAATTTCAAAGGATTGCATTATGCTCATACTGTGTCTGAACAGGGCAGTGAGCACTGGAACTGTTGTATTTAATATGGCCTCGGACAAATCTCAGACAAAAGACCAGAATTAACCAGAGTCTCCTGTTCAGAGGCTAAACTTCAATGTTCCACGTTTCCAACCTGGTTTGCCACATGCTGCCCCAAGCCTGGGAGAGCAACTCCACTCTGATCAGTATCTCCCAAGGATGCTCTCAAAGGAGAGACACCAGATCCGAAAACCATATGTGGGATGGCCAAAACAGTGCCAACAGCAGAAGATGTACTTTGTCCTCCTGTACTCTCGTAAGAACCGACAGACTTAATGATTGGAAGGCATACTGATGAGGCTTCAGCCACGTATAAACCGGAGCATTTATCCCAAGAGGTTATGAAGCATGCAGAAAGAATCATAGAGGGAAAGTAGGTTCTTGTTAACGTGAACAGATCCACCTTTGCCCTGCCCTGCCAAATGACTCATGTTCTGAGGATGCAACCATTCTCCAGGCCTCAACGCCTCTCATGAAGCACCCTCAGTGACCAAAGCATGTTCTATGGCCATGCTAAACTCCCCATGGGACACAAACACATTCCCCCTGGTGCTTCATGTAAGACACTACTGACAAGTTACAGACACCCACATGACCGCTTTGATTGTCCAGAAGGAAATGGCTCAAAAGTTGAAAAAGTGGCATCATCTCCATTTATGTGCCACATGAGATGATGGCCCTTTCGGACTTAGTAGGCTGGACATCCTTCATAACCTTTGGACCAAACTACTGACTGCTTGTCATAATTCTTGTCAACATAATCCACCCCAAAGGTACCACCAGAGTCAGCAACCGGGGATGTTTCCAAGGTGACAGGGTCCAATAGCATTTGGGTTTAACATTGTGCTTTGAGGATGCCAACAGGGACAAACTCCTCAGTTGTTGACCCACCACTGAAACAGCCTCATTGGTGAAGCTACTGCCAAGAGACCCAAAAGTCAGCAAAACAGACTTTCAGGAATACAGGAATTGGAATTACAGGAACTGAATTGATTTGGACGAAGGTGAAACGAATGTACTTGAGCAGTAGACAGCTGCATTTGCGCATTGTGCATTCAGATCTACCCCTAGAAAAACAGTCTGTTTCTCCAACAACAAAACACCTTTCTGTAGGTTTATCTTTAGACCCGGCCTCTGTTTGTGATCGAGAGCAGCCTTGTCAAAATCAGCCAATCGTAAAGGTAATTTAAAGCACGAATGCCCTGGAGTTGCTTTCCTGTGTTTCAGTGCCTGTGTCAACATTCTGAAACTGAACTTTCTAATAGTAAAGTTCAGTAGATGCAGGTCTAGGATTGGAATCAAACTGCTGTTGGACAGCACTAGGAAAAACGATTGTAAAAACTGTATTCCCTCTGAGATGGACACACTTCATCTATAGCTCCTTTCTCTCACAGGGACTACATTTCCTGCAAAATAAGAACCACCTGGACATCTAAAATGATGTGGCGTAATCCATTGAAATGAGGCAGGCAGGATGGTATACCCCTTTTCTATGAAAGAGTTCTACAGATGGTTGAGGCCTGCAGGCCTTCCCAAAAAAAAAAAAGATTGTCAAAAAACAGGAGAACATATGGCCTGATTCAATATAAGTGGCCTAGCATGCACCATGGGGGCAGCTCTTTTTGTAAGCACATCATTGTAAACGTGTGACTCGAGGCATGACTCCTGTGCTCTGAAGCACCATAGGTCAGGGAAGCCTTAGTTGCCAGCCTCAGATGCGCTTACGTGGCACGAGTTTGCTGTTGACCAAGTCCACTGACCCCAGTCCTTTTCAGGGTGAGTCCAGACTACCTCGCTGCTTCTCAGCTCTCGAGGAACCCACGGAGGAATCATTTACTGAAAAGCAGTAGATTTCTTATTTGCAATGTGAAACTTAACAACAGCAGCATTCACTGCACTGGCAAAATGCCCTTAACTAAGCAACAGGAGAATCCAGCCGACTTCTGTTTCTCATGGATATCTGTGAGGTTGAACCACAGATGTTTCTTGGTCGCAACCAACCCTGTCACAGAATGACTGATCGTGCGAGCCATATGCCTCTTGACTTAAAGCACTAATTCAGTTGTTTGACTGTGCTCTTTGACTGTCTCAGGTGTCAAGCAAGCCATTTCGTCCATATCCTTAAGGACATCTTGGTATGCCTGCAATACCACCATTGTATGCAATGCTGCACCCCCTTGACCGGCAGCCATATTATTGTTCAGGGCTGGTGTAGTCCTGCAGGACTTAGACCAATTCAAAGATGGGGCTGAAGATGCTAAGAGATAAAAGTGGCTGCTCCATCATATCAGAGACAGCTTTGAGGTTGTAGGATGTGTGATCCTGAGAGGCAGATGCACAGTATGGCCGAAGCATTTGTCTAACTTAGACTGCACTTCTTGCTGGCCTGCATCCGGCCCCCTTAAATTTATCCATATTTCCCTGGCCATGTCAGTCTGTCCGCTACTAAACTCTCCAGAGTCCAAAGTGCCAGTAGGAACAGCATTATCCCAACCGAAAGACATTTTCTTGTAAGCTTCCGGCTTGGGTGCAGTTCTTCAAATGTGAACTCCACTGGAGAAAAACACCGCACAAAATAGGCCAGCCTAATTCTATATGGGCTTCAGCAGTGTGCACAGACCTCCAGAGGGACAGGGGCTAAGCAACGTTGGTTTGGATCCCCCTCGATAGAAATTGCAGTCTGGGGGCACATAGACCGGACCGAAAGGGCACTTTAGCATCGGCAATTAAAGGGTTTGCACGCCACTGCTTGGGTTTTTCCTCAGTGTCAACTAATGATGCATGGTGTTGACCCCAACACTTCATTAGAGACTTTCTTGAGCAGTGAAGTGACAGAAAATAAAAGTAATACATCTGTTGTAGTAAAATGAAATATTTGCACCAGAAGACATGGATAATTTGGTACAAGTACAACCAGCTGATCTTCTTGGAGTGAATGGTTAATATGGCAGTTTTACAGTTCTTTAACCATAAGTGGGTTTCATGTGTGAAAGTGTCTAGAGATGCATAAGGGGACTGTGACCTGTTATATAGATTCCAGAAAAGGGTTCCCATTGTTAGAAACACTCAGGCACATGTACACATCTACATTAACCGCTGTTTTCTGAGACGCTTAACCAGTGTTGTGGTGTGTTGCTGATATGATGCTTGTTGATGGGGTACTGATCTGATCGCTGCCTGTGTCGGCTGTTACACCTGTCTCTCTTTCTCTCTCTCTCCCTCTTATATTCATTTCTCCACAGGCTGGACCGTTTACCACCAAACATCTGAGCGAATCACCTATAAATCTAGTAGCAAACCACGCACTAGATTCCTCAGTGGACCCGTGTCTATGTCCATCTGTTTGTATTTGTTCTACTTTTCTTCTATTACCCATAATTCCCTTTCCCCTGTTTCTTTCTGCTCTCCTTTCGTGATTTGCTTTGGTTTTTCTGTACTGCATTTCTGTCATGTTCACATCCAATACTCATTCACACACTCATTCAGTGATCATTCTCTGCCATTACATTTCCATCTTCATGTCAGATGGCACTTTCCATGAATACGGTACAATACAGAGTTTAAAAACAGCAAAAAGAGGTGCGTTACATTCCATAAAATGATAATTGTCAATATCATGAGGCAGAGATGGGCACTTGAGTTAGTGACTCGGACTCGAGTCGCATTTTTATAGACTTCAGACTTGACTCAGACTCGACCTGAAATGACTCCAGACTTGACTCGACTCGAGGAAAAGGACTCGTGAATTTTTTTTTAAAAACAACTCAAGTCTTTTGTCCTTAAATATTTATATAACTGATTTTCCAAAGGCGGACCGCATCCGCACCCCGGTGTTGTGCCCATTTTCCACCCCTGCCAAATTATTGCCCCCTCTCGTTGAAAGCGCTGCCTGATTGCCTAATCCTAACCCCACCCCTAATCCTAACCCCTCCCCCACACCTAACCCTTAACCTACCAATACATAGGGGGGTAGTAATCTGGCGGGGGTCAGAATTCAGCACAACACCGGCGCTAAGTTTAAGAGCTGCAGATGACGTGGTTATTTTAACAACCACAGAAACAATGCTGCAAATCTAGTTATTTTTCTTACTATTTATCTCTCAATAACCTATGACTCTGACTGTTCAAACCAGATGTGACAAGATGTTTCTGATCTACATTTAGCATTATTAATCTGTAGGCTAAGAACATTTCAAAAGAATCATGTAATTATAATTGGGAAAATTGTTGTTAAATGGCTAGGATAGAACTTAAACTTTGAAACTGCTGGTTATCTTTCTTTTCTGCTCAAGATGAGAACGTTTTGATTATTGTAGACATTTTTGGTAGATAATGCTTATATATTTAAATAGTATTTCAGGAGGAAAACCCTGAACAGAACCTTTTTTTTTTTTTGTCACATGGCCTCGCATGTATCTAAATGTAAAAGTACAATAGCCTACATGTAAGTAAATATTTATTTATTTATTTATTTATTTATTTATTTATTTTCCGGACCTCTACTTGGAAGAAAATATAGAGTTAATTGAATATCCCTGACTTTTATCAAAAATAAATACTTGATTTGGATGGTTTTGTAATATCTGTGTCACATATTTCCTTATGTGTCATGGTAGATAGAACTCTTATTATAGAATTTGATTACAGAAAAACTGTTTGGAATATGGGAATGGATTAAAACATAAGTAACAGGCTGGATGTACATTATTCTTACATATTAACACGTCTTTTTAAAAAAAAAAAAAAAAAAAAAACAGACTTCAGACTTGACTCGGGCTCCAAGTTAAAGACTCATGAACATCTCTGTCATGAGGTCAAACTAAATGTTAACAGTCTACCATTAAGTAGCTTAAATATTTTATAAATATAAAATAAAATACCTCAAAATAATAGGTAACAGATTTGCAGACTTCCTAAATCCTAAATGAATGTGTCACTCACCCTGCAAAGCTGCTAGTTTGGGAGCAAATGTCAGCTTGTAGTTTTTGACTTTAAACGTAAAGAAAATATTTGATTGTTTATTCTTTCTGTAGCTTGTGCAACAAAGTTGAATGGTTAAGCTCAACAAATGCAGTCAAAACTACAAAAGAAAATGGATTATTTACCTCTCGTCCCTTCATACTGTATGTAGAAATGATTACAAAATGATTAGATAATAGTTCATCCTATATATGCAGAGGTTCTCATGAAAAAGACTTTGAGATTTGTGCCTCTACACCAAATTGTATCCTGTTCGTGGAAAGAGCTGGATGTCAACTCATCTGGCCTTCAGTTTGTCTTCTGTACAAACGCTTTGTGCTGGGCTGTAGCTTTTGACCGATAACATGAGCTGTCTTTCCTCAAACATGGCCATTCTCAACATTTAACTGAAAGCAGAGAGTGTGTGTGGATGTCTGCCAAAGCTTTTGTATCGTCTATTTCTGTGCCTTCTTTCCTTTTCATTCCACGTAAAATCCCAATGAGACGACGATTGAGGTGCCGTGTCATGTTTGGAGTCAGAAGACGAGCATGCCAAGGGCACGAGCAGGTGGCTGTGGAGAACATCAGGGCTGTATTGTGAATTTTTTTTCTCTCACTTCTTGTTCTCTGGCTGTCACCTGCATGATTATAATATGATGCTGTCCAAGAAGCATATTATATTTACCTTGCGTTTCTGTTACGGCTTGTAGTATTTTGTTCCTCTAGGTGAGAGTTCATTTTGGACAAAAACATGAATTTGCCCACCAGTGCGTCATAGCTATGATTAGGAAGATCAGTTCTTTTTATACTTGGTCTCCCTCCTTAGGGAATTATATGATACAAATTATATGATTTGGTCATTATTTTAACCTTTATTGTGTGAAAAATTCCATTGTAATTTAAAATTTAGCATGCAGCACTTTATTTGCATTCATGTTTCAATAGTTTACTTTTTATATGCTTCAGTTTTGTTTTATTTAAGCTTTTCTTATGTTTAAATGTTAGATGTTATTTGTACAGTATGACATTTTGAAGCTTGATGGAAATTCTGTCTACTATAGTCACTTGTAAATAACTCATGGCGTGCTTACTGAGATGGATAAAGTCTTTTTTTACGCATCCAGATGTTTGTTTTTTGGTTTTAAATGGTGCTGCTTTTGAAAGTGGAGGTTTAGGAGAAGCTCGGTTTTAGTCTTACATGCTCAATATTTTCACTTACTGCCACAGACACATACCTAATGTGATGCCAGAAGAATGTGAACAGCGTTCAAAATTTGTTATTTAGTCCTGATTTTTAGAGACACCATGAAATCTAAATTAGAATGTTTTGGATTTTAGTCCATGTCCATTAGCTCAGATGTCATCTGCCCCATATGGTTTATTGTCCAATAAACTGCTCACACAATAAGAATGACCCTTGTTATAAATACTTGTCCCACATCTAATGCTGCATCAGAAGTAAATGAATGGACAGCTGTCATTAGTGGTGACAACCATGAGCTTTACCCTCGAATCTCAAATAGAATATGTGAAGATGGTGGTGAGAGGTCCTCCAGAGCTGAATGTAAAGAGTCTACACTGCATACATCCATGTTACGAGCAGTCATGTGTGAATTCTGCTGTCTTCAGTTTGTTCCAAACTAACTTCCTGTTCCAATAGGAAATAGGGCAGGAAAGAGCAGACGATCACCATTTCATGGGGTTTGTAAAGTAGGACATTTAGTCAAACAAGAGTGTTGAAGTTTATTCAGTCCAAGCTTGAAGGTTGTCTGTACAAAAGGCCTTTTTTTAGCCCATAAGCCATTCAAACACGTCACTCACCAACACCTCATGATATCACAGATGAATTCTCCCTGCACCTAATTCTGTATCTGTTCACTGATTGGACGCTATGTTTTCTTGTGCAGCAGCTTGTCCAATGGGCTATGCCATGTGCTTTCCCCGCCCCCTAACGTCTCTGTCTGTGCTGTTTTGCTCTTGTAGGGTCCACTCTGAAACGGCTATGTCTAGGGAAAGAGCGCAGCAGTAGTAACTATCCCACTCCTTTCTTCTTCGGTCCTAGTCCCTCTGTCCACCTTTTTTCTTTTTTCTTTGCCATTTTCATTTCTTTTGTTGGCATGAGCGATCACCTGTGTGATTAGTGCTTAACATTTGCAACAGCAGATTGTGAAATGTGCGTCACCGTTTTGATTCTTTATATTAATTTGAATATTTTTTTTCTAGTGCATGGTGATATCTGTGCGATACAGTCAAGTGCTTATTGAAACCTTTATGATTTCTGTATTCCTGGTCATTTAAGTGCATATGTGTATGGGTGTTTTTCTTTGTTTGGTTCTGTAATCATTCAGCTGCTTGATTTTAGGCTAGAAACAAGTACTCAACAGGAAACGCACAAGTACACAAATGTTCTCAGCAAGACTGCTATTAAACTGTTACTCCATGACCGTAGTTGCGTTGTAAGAAGAAACTGACTGTGTTTTAAGATACATTTCAAAAAGTAGCAATGTGTATTGTCTTAGCATGTAAAAAAAATCAAGATTTATTGATCCATCACTGAAAATTGATTGCAAAGATTACGCTATGTGATAATCTTTTAAAAGTGTAATTAAGTTATGACACGATCTGTTTAGCAGGTACTACGTGTATCACTGCACAGCACACACAGGCCAACTATTAACTTTAGTTTACATGTAAGGACTAGATCTTCTGGCTAAAACATGATGCACTCATAAAATTAATTTGCTCCCTTAATGTTTTTTTTAATGCATTAACCGTTTCATAAATAAACACTGAAGTCTGTTGTGTTGTTTCTTTAGATGTGAGCATATTCATAGTTTAGCACAACCTTTCTTACATTATGCCCATGCCACAAAATTCAGCTGAATTGTAATGGCATTCAAACACCAAGCTATTTTGTAAACAATTTCTTTGTAAGTTCTCAAAAGGTGACACATCCACATTCTCAACCCTACTTTTGGCATGAGCATGTTCAGTTGTCTCTTCAGTCACAATTATGTTTTTAGCGTATTGTTGAAAATAATTATGAATTGTGTCAAATAATCAAATCTATTTGCAACCCCAAGTATGAATAGTGCATCATTTATTAAATCATTCTTAAATCATTGTCAAATCAAATGTTTACATTTGTAATAATGCATCTATTCATTAGGGCTGGATTTGTACCGTGATATTAGCCACACTTCACTGCATAACATGATGAATGACATGAACAGTCAGTGAGCAGCAGATTGGTTACAGAGGACCTCAGGGTGAATTCTCTGAGTTGTTGCTTGAGGTCTTTCTCAATCTCTTTCTCAGGGTCTCATAGTACTGGTGCTGCCCACATGACGTCAGCATGCAATCACAACTTGCCTCCTGCAGCCATGCCTCCTTCATCATCTCGGCCAATCACGGCGCTCGTGCAGGCTCAAGCAAACAACAGCAACAACAAAAGCGGTACATTCACCGATGACCTACACAAGCTGGTTGATGATTGGGCAAAAGAAACACTTGCCTCCGCCCCTCAGCTCCGCCCCTCTGTGTGTCAGATCGGACCGCAGAGATCTCATCAGACCTTCCAGACCAACACCACTCCAATGGCCAGAATCCCCAATCAGGTACTTTATGCTGTTTGTCCTCCAGAACCTTACAGAGATAGTTCACCTTCAGTTGCTGGTCCTCATTGATTTGCATAGTATTTTTTCCATACTATGGAAGTTAACGGGGACCAGCAACTAAAGGTGAACTATCCCTTTAACAAATGACAAAATTTTGAACAATTTTTTGAAAATTCAATTGAGTACATAAAATTAATTTGTTTTTGCAATTTTACCTCATGTTTGTAAAAAAAGAATGTCTGACTGATATTGTGTTTGTGGGTGCTGATGCAGTTCGTGTCCCGCTGCCATTAGAGCGGCTAGGCACAATCGATCACGGGGATTGTTGGGGGGTCATGGAAGGAATCTGACGGGAAGTGCTTTCCCTTTTAGAATTCCTCCTGTTGTATCTAATTATTTCATACTGAGTAATGTGAACTGAGTAAACTGAGTAATGTGGAACATCTAATTCAAAGATATTAGATGCAGAAAGAGTTGGGGCATAGGGTCTTTCGGATGAGACGTTAAACCGAGGTCCTGACTCTCTGTGGTCATTAAAAATCCCATGACACTCATCGTAAAGAGTAGGGGTGTAATCCCGGTGTCCTGGCCAAATTCCCTCTACTGGCCCTTGTCAATCATGGCCTCCCTAAAAAATCCCCATCCACTTGATTGGCTCTATGACTCTCTCTCCTCTCCACCTGTAGCTGGTGTGCGGTGAGCGCACTGGCGCCGTTGTCCTGTGGCTGCCGTCGCATCATCCAGGTGGATGCTGCACACTGGTGGTGGTTGAGGAGAGACCCCCCTACATGATTGTAAAGCGCTTTGGGTGTATGTCAATACACAAGAAAGCGCTATATAAATGCTTCATTCATTCATTCATTCATAGAGAAGTTTGGAGAAGTTTTGACATGCCCTGACATTTGTACTTTTTTCAGTTGCTTATAAACATATAAATGGCTAAAGTCTAATAACACTGTAATCAGCACAAACTGGGCTACAATAATATATGAGCATCATGTAAGTATATGATTGTGTTTTTGAGAAAGTAATGTTTATGCGTGGTAAGTGGAAAAACTAAAATTTTGAAGTCACTGAAATAAGGCCATAAAAAACATACAGAACATTTGTTCACAAGACTTTTGAGAACTGGATCTTGTAGCCTAGAGTTTTTGCTTCAAAATTGTGAAAATCATCTTGTTTACTCGCTCACAGAAAACAATATATTTAAATTTTCTAAGACACGTTTTGAGTAGAAAAGGTCTATGCGAGAAGGTGTCAACTATCCTGCATAATGCAGTAATTCACACAGAAGACAAAGGCCCACATAATGAGCTGCATAATGAGCCATCCAGTCAGGTGTGTGGCTGAGAGGGAAGAGTTACAAGAAAGAATGTGAGGACAAAATAAATTGGTATATATATTTTTTTTTTTTTTGTTTGTAGTTTATTTAGAATATATTTAGCTATCACACAAAATAACTTGAGATTCACTTGCGAGTGCAGTTAAACTGTTTATTAGGAACAATCAAAGCTGACTTTTTAGCATCTTTACTCCAGTCACATGATCTTTCAGAAATCATTATAATATTCTGATTTGCTGCTCAAAAAACATTTATTATTGTTGTTGTTGTTGTTGTTGTTGAAAACTGCTGAGTAACATTTTTTCAGGTTTCTTTTATGAATAGAAGGTTCAGAAGC
Organism: Spinibarbus caldwelli; assembly: GCA_039654775.1. NCBI lineage: Eukaryota > Metazoa > Chordata > Actinopteri > Cypriniformes > Cyprinidae > Spinibarbus > Spinibarbus caldwelli. The sequence goes on along the minus strand of CM077249.1, from coordinate 853,377 downwards.
ACAGCATCTTTTGTAACATTATAAATGTCTTTATCATGTCTTTTGATTAATTATACATATACTGACTCCAAGCTTTTGAATGGTATAGTGTATATTGTTACACTTGGAGTAAGACTGGAATAATGATGCTGAAAATTTAGCTTTGATCCCAGAAATAAATTATATTTTAAAATTTAAATAGAAATTTAAATATTTATTATAAATAGTAAAAATACACAATATTAATTAATTATAAATTCTCAAGGGAAAAAAAAAATCTCTCAACTAATGCTGTAAAATATACATGAGAGTCAGTTGGTACTACATTGTATTGTGCTATACAACTGGTTAAATTTCACTTAAGTTTTTATAATAATTAAGTTACAATTACTTCAGTTAGTTTTATTTTTTTAAATATTTAAATATTGGCTGTCATAAAAACTTGGATGAATTAATTCAAACATAAAACATTAAAGAACAGTAAAAAATTATAATAAATATGTTATATGGTGCAAATATTTAGCAAAATGCTCCTCTCTACAGTTTATTTTTTTGGCTGAGTAACGAGTTTTTGGTTACCGAATTCTGAGGTAAATGTGATGTTACGTGAAAAAAAAGTGCGATCGGCTTGTGGGCGTGATCTCATTAGGGATAATGAGTTGAGACGGGAGAACTGGACATCGCGTTGGTTCATACGGATTACTTTAACAGAGAATATTTGTTTTGGATGTGACTTACTAAATTTAAAAGCAGACATTTCAAGCTTTCTATACATATACAGGTGCATACATATGCAGTTGCATCTCAATAAATTAGAATGTCGTGGAAAAGTTATTTCAGTAATTCAACTCAAATTGTGAGACTCGTGTATTAAATAAATTCAATGCACACAAACTTAGATTAAGTCTTTGGTTCTTTTAATTGTGATGATTTTGGCTCACATTTAACAAAAACCCACCAATTCACTATCTCAACAAATTAGAATACTTCATAAGACCAATTAAAAAAAAAAAAATAAAAAAAAACCTTTTTTAGTGAATTGTTAGCCTTCTGGAAAGTATGTTCATTTACTGTATATGTACTCAATACTTGGTAGGGGTTCCTTTTGCTTTAATTACTGCCTCAGTTCGGCATGGCATGGAGGTTATCAGTTTGTGGCACTGCTGAGGTGGTATGGAAGCCCAGGTTTCTTTCACAGTGGCCTTCAGCTCATCTGCATTTTTTTTGGTCTCTTGTTTCTCATTTTCCTCTTGACAATACCCCATAGATTCTCTATGGGGTTCAGGTCTGGTGAATTTGCTGGCCAGTCAAGCACACCAGCACCATGGTCATTTAACCAACTTTTGGTGCTTTTGGCAGTGTGGGCAGGTGGCAAATCCTGCTGGAAAATGAAATCAGCATCTTTAAAAAGCTGGTCAGCAGAAGGAAGCATGAAGTGCTCCAAAATTTATTGGAAAAAGGGTGCAGTGACTTTGGTTTTCAAAAAACACAATGGACCAACACCAGCAGATGACATTGCACCCCAAATCATCACAGACTGTGGAAACTTAACACTGGACTTCAAGCAACTTGGGCTATGAGCTTCTCCACCCTTCCTCAAGACTCTAGGACCTTGGTTTCCAAATGAAATACAAAACTTGCTCCCATCTGAAAAGAGGAATTTGGACCACTGGGCAACAGTCCAGTTCTTCTTCTCCTTAGCCCAGGTAAGACGCTTCGGACGTTGTCTGTGGTTCAGGAGTGGCTTAACAAGAGGAATACGACAACTGTAGCCAAATTCCTTGACACGTCTGTGTGTGGTGGCTCTTGATGCCTTGACCCCAGCCTCAGTCCATTCCTTGTGAAGTTCACCAAAATTCTTGAATCGATTTTGCTTGACAATCCTCATAAGGCTGCGGTTCTCTCGGTTGGTTGTGCATCTTTTTCTTCCACACTTTTTCCTTCCACTCAACTTTCTGTTAACATGCTTGGATACAGCACTCTGTGAACAGCCAGCTTCTTTGGCAATGAATGTTTGTGGCTTACCCTCCTTCTGAAGGGTGTCAATGATTGCCTTCTGGACAACTGTCAGATCAGCAGTCTTCCCCATGAGTAGCCTAGTGAACCAAACTGAGAGACCATTTTGAAGGCTCAGGAAACCTTTGCAGGTGTTTTGAGTTGATTAGCTGATTGGCATGTCACCATATTCTAATTTATTGAGATAGTGAATTGGTGGGTTTTTGTTAAATGTGAGCCAAAATCATTACAATTAAAAGAGCCAAAGACTTAAACTACTTCAGTCTGCGTGCATTGAATTTATTTAATACACGAGTCTCACAATTTAAGTTGAATTACTGAAATAACTTTTCCATGACATTGTAATTTGAGATGCACCTGTCTTATCTGTACGATCAACAATTACGGAGTATTTTTAGTTCTTTTCACGTTCGTCAAGAAAATACGAGACAGACCGCACCGGTGCAGGCTTCAACCCCAGGGGGTTAACAGCCTCCTCTCGCAATGAGAGTCATCTCTTTTGAGGCCTCTGATCCTCCTTGGAAGCTGTCCTGTGTGTTGACCGTAGTTAAGCTTCCATTCGCTTTAGAGAGTTGTCATACTGAGGCCTCTGTTCTTAGAGCTCAGTTAGGCAGTGGTACTAAGTTGCAGGTTCTTTGTGAGCCTCCTTGGTACTCCTGGGTTGGGAGCATTTCATAGGCCTCCTTTCACTATATAAAGTTGTCCTGCTAAGGCTTCTGCTCCCCTGAGCTCTGCCTGGTTGCTAGGCCCTCTCTTAAGCTTACTTGACAGGCATAGGATGCAGCCAGACCACCTCTCGCTTGAGATATTGGCTAAGTTGGTGACTCTCTGTGAGCGTCTTTGGCTGCTGCCTTTTAAGAGGAATGTTGTTCCTCCTCTTGCTATAGAGAGTCATCCTGCTGAAAACCCCTGTTTCTAATATTTCCACTGGGATAAAAGTTCTGAGTTATGGTTTCTGTGAGTCTCCTTGGGAAGTTGTTCCATGTGTAGGGTATACTTAGGCTGATGATACATGGGGCTAGAGTCCTGCACAGGTCCTGTTTGATAAATCCGCACCGCCCCGCACCCGCAGTAGTTAACCAAATACCCGACCCGTTATCCGACAGCAACACTAATTTAATTCCGAACCCGACCCGACCCGTTTGACATAAAAACCGTGACCCGAACCGCACCCGTATTAAATCTACATAAGGCAGACAAAACACCTTTATTTTATTTTTAATGTAACAAGCAATTAACAAGTCATTCTCAGTTAATGTGTTTAAAAATTAATAATAACATTTAACACACGCAGCCCAACAAGTTAACAGAGAGAAAGCAACATTCAACGTGTAAACAATATAAAACTATTGGGTACATGTGAACAATCTATTGTAAACAGGTCTAAAGGGCTTAGATTAATAAGCCAAATATGAGCTTTTCCTTCATAACCTATAAAAACAATTAACTTTATAGGCTGCATAAAAATATGTAGGACTGGCAGCAGTGTGGAGAGAGAGAGAGAGCGCGCCCAACATCCAACGTGTAAAAACAATATAAATCTATTGCGTACATGTGACCAATCTATTTTAAATAGGTCTAAAAGGCTTAGATTAGTCAAATATGAACTTCATAACATATTGAATATGTGTTAGGCCTATTTTAGAATGAGAAATAGACTAAAGCTTTTATTCAAACTGTGAATAGATTAACTACAGAAAAGCGAGCAAAGAGCGCTCCCTTTAATATAATCACTAGACCTACAGCTGTCAATCAATGTCAATACAGCTGTCGATTGGCTACAGTGCTCAGTGTTTGCAAATCCCGCTTTAGAAGCCCGGTCTTCAGACAGAGCGCGCGAACACAAGCACGGGACAGTTTGAAAGGAGCTGCCTATCAGCGTGTACTGGATTAAGTGGAAATAGTCTTGGTTATAATTGTACCCGCAACCCACCCGTGCCTGTCACCAGTCCGACCCGCACCCGCACCGCACCCGACACGTCAATATTATTCCACCCGTTACGTCAATTTTTGCGGTTCACCCGTCGGGCAACTTTTTGAGCAATTTTACCAGGCAACTTTTTTTGAGCAATGTTGCTTGGGCACTTTCCCATTGAGAATGGGTAACACATTTCTTTCTGGAAAGGACATGGGCCCTGTGTCTCACCTGGTTGCCCATTGATGGCAACACTGCTCGAAAAGTTAACCCCGTGTGTCATCAGCCTTAGGCCTCTCACTTTAGAAAGACTTTATGCAGAGTCTCCGTCCTCCATCTACAGAGCTTGGCCAGACAGTAGTGCCAAGTTTTTAGGCTGTCTGTGAGCCTTACTTGAAGAGGAGTGTTGTTAGGCTTCCTCTCTCTACAGAGAGTCTTTTGGTTAAGGATCCTCAAAGTGCCACCTGGACAGCAGTATCAAGTTGTTAGGCTCTCTGTGAGCCTCCTTGATAGCTATTCTTAGTGTAGGGCAAATGTGGACCTCCTCTTGCTTTAGAGAGTCTTTATGTTGAGGCCTCAGTCCTTACAGCTCATTTAGGCAGTGGTGTTAGCCAACTGGCAAGCCTCCTTGGTTACTGCTTTTAATTGAAAGAGCGCTGCTAGGTCTCCTCTCGCAATAGAGAGTCATCCTTTTTGGCCTCTGCTCCCCAGAACTCCACTTGAGTAGCAATTCTAAGTTGCTAAGCTGTCTGTGAGCCTCCTTGGAAGCTGTCCTGATTGTTGAATGTAGTTAGGCCTCCTTTAGAGAGATGTCATGCTGAGGCCTCCATTCTCAGAGCTCCAGTCAATGACTATATTGCTTTAAAGGTTTTCTCCGACTACTAAACCCTTGAATTCTGCCCATGGGGCTGAACTTCTTTTTTGACTTGGTCCTGCAAAGAGGAGAGGAAGCATGTTGGGACTGTCTCTGATAGGTTTTGTAGCTTGGGTTTTGGCCATAGGGAATTAAGTCACAACAGCCGCTGGTGTGTACCTTGGGGATTGGGACTTCAATGTCAGCCATTTAAGCAATCATCCCTTCAGAATGGGTATTTGTTCCCCATTGCGATCCTCTTAAGGGACTCAGTGTAAGTTCCCATTCGAAAGGGAAAGTCTCATGTAACTGTTGCCATGCTTCAGGTGTTCATGCTCGTCTCCTTCAGACAAGAAGTGGATGACGTTCTACAGGCACCCTTTCATACTGACGGTCACACTGGTAGTGACATTATAGGTTGTCACCAACCATTGTCAAGTTCATTGTTTTTTTTTTTGTTGTTTTTTGACGTGCTTTAAACAGCGGTCATGCTGGAGGCATTCCTCATATGATCCTTTAATAAAGACGTAATGTGAGTTCCCATTCAATTGCGAAACGATTCACGAGTGTGCATGCTAAATATTGTATTGTAATATCTCGAATATTGAGTAGATATTCTGACTTAATAGCCTCTGATTGGCCATTTGCATTCACACGCTCAGACAGGTCTGTGATTGGCTACAATGCTCAATGCTGCAAAAGAAACCTTTGATGTTCTTCATAGAGTGCAGACACACATACAGGAATGTTTAAAATCTATCACTGGGTACCGGATCCACTCAGTACTCTGTACTGCTGGCACTGCGGAAAGGCTGGTATCATTACGTTTTTAAAATTGAAGTAACTTGTTACTAAACTACTGCTACTTTTGACAACACTAATAACCAGTGTCTTAAGCCAGCTGTGCACTGTACACCATTTTTGACGTCTTTGGGATTGTTGTGTTTGTTGTGCCGCATTCACATCTTTTTCTACCATATTTGTCTCTTTTTTTTTTTTTTTTTTTTCTCTAGATAAGGGGCTCAATCCCTCAGGCAGCTGTGAAGTTCCATTTACCACTGTCTTGTCCGCTCTCAGCAGCTCTTGGTCCCATCATGCCTCATGGCATCACCAGCACCCCATCACCCATCCTCCAGCGGGGTGGATATTTGATGCCCACCGCCCCCTTTGCTGGGATGATGCCAACCCCTGTGTATCCAAACCAGTGGTCCGGTTTGCCCAGTCCAGTGGGCATGTTTGCCACGGCCGGTATGGTCCCGTATCCGGCCATGGTCAGCCCAGCACTGCAGACTTTTCCTCTGGTGGTAAAAAGCCCAGACGCCCCGATGTGCCCCAGCAAAGCCAGGACTGCATGAGAGCGCCGCCCTGCGCTCCAAACACCGCAACAGATGCTGTTTTTTGTGTAAGGCTAATCAATGCACACTTGCAGAAGGATAATCATACAAGCTCAACACAACTGATTACAGATACAAACGGGACATTTTCTCCTGGATGAACGAATCGTCCACTAGTTTGCTGAGCAGTGGGAGTTCCTGCAACGCTCTATAATACGTTTTAACTCCGCTTCAGGATCAAACTGCTATCTCTGAAATGTCTGTGTGCTTTAAATCACTGTTGGATTATGGACACATCAGTACAAAGCCTTTGAGCCTGTAAATATGAGGTGTGTGTGTGTATGTGAAATTGGGCATGAGGAGTGTGTTTGTGTCAAAACAGTCCTGTGGGCACTGCTTTCGCTTTATTTTTTTATTTTTATTTTTTTCCCTTTTTTTTTGAAGACCTTTTAGCTCTTATGTTTGAATCTGTATTGAGGTGTGTTAGTAAAGGGTTTGGCTGAGAGTACTGCAGGACCATGGCCTTCAATTCTACTGCCATAAAGTATAATTTTCGAATAATTTTCCACATAATTCAACATACTGTAAGTGAACCTACAGTAGCATGAGCAGGCAGCTCTTAGAGCTGTAGACATATTTCATAAAACACAAGCAGAATAAATGTAGTCATTCTTACAACAATGTAAGAATTGAAATTCATGCTGCTTGTGTTTTATAAAAGAAGCCAAGTACTCAAAGTTGTCATCATCGATTACAGAAATATCAGTCCTACTTTTAAATAATACTGTTTAGAATATTTTTCATAAATTTACAGCACTTTTGAGTGGCTTTCATTGGCTGTTTACAGAAATAGCCAGCATTTTTAGATGATTTCAGACCACAGGACAAAATTCCTACATGAAAATGAATAATTCAGGACAATGTAGTGCCTTGATCAGTCATCAGTTTTCCCTCTAAAGGTATGGATCACGTCTGAGGAAAAGCCATTCCTCTATGGTTTAGCATGATTTTCCTTCTGTTCCTAATGCAATACTTTTTTCATAACCCTTTTTTCAGTCATGTGGTGGTTTACTTTGTTGAAGCAAGTTTGCAATCAATACATTTAGCATAAGTTTAAATAGGAGCTGATCTGTGCAGATTGATAAATGCATGCAGTTCCAGCTGTTGATGCTTGGGTTTTTGATTGTTGTACTGCATTTATAAGCAATACTGCACTACCATACTGTACTACAGCTGTACTAAGCACAGAGGAAGTGAACAACTTGTTTACATTGCGTTGTTGTGATGTACAATGCATGCCATCAAGCGTTGCAGATACCAAAATACAAAATTAAGAATTGCTATCTTAATATATCAAGGAGCATTTTATGTGCTTGTGGTCTTGCAGAAACCCAAAGTGCGCCACATTCCCTTTTTAGAGTGTAACACAGGGACTGAATGCAGGTTTGACTTTGGAATCAGATTGTGTGAACCCCGAATGTAGCGTGTCAAATGCTGGAGCAGCGCGCTAACATTAGATGCATGCGATTCGACCTCCCTGTTACGTGCAGCATAACCCCCACACATAATGTGAAAGCCAGCCAGACTTGGCACAGTGCAGATCTACTTTACATTCATACACAAGTTCAGTTACTATTTTATCAAATCTTTGATTTTTTTTTTTCTTTGCTTCGAATAGCGGCTGACGTTTTTTTTTGTTTTCTCCATTGGCTCTGTTATGAGCTCTTGCACAGTGTTGGTGATGTTGATTTAGTATTTTAATTTCTTTTAGGAGTGCTATTGTTAGTCGTTTCATATTTATTGTTTTGTTGTTGTTTCATAAAAGTGATCCAATATGGGAGAAAATGCAAGCAATTGAATATTAGCTCACACAGATACACAGGTACAAAATGATGTATCTGTTTCCAAAACCTACATCCCAGTGTATACTCTACGGTTTTATTTGTTTTGTTGGTAAGGTTTCATCTTGTTTTGTCTTGTAATTTAGTCAGGCTTACATTTCTGCTGCAGCCTGTTTTCTTCTTCTTTTTTTTTCAAACCTTATTTTCATCAGTATCTTTGTGAAAGGCTGCGACCCAAACAACTGCCAAACTGTGAATTGTACAGTCGTCTTGTATTTATTTTATCAGTGCTTTCGATGCATTTTCTGTCCTTTTAATGTGTCATTCCATCCATTCATTTGTACAGGATGTTCAAACAGTCAGAATGATCTGCTTCATGAGAAATGCTTCCAGTAGGAAGGGGTTTCTGATATTCTGTTCTTGCTGTTTAATGCTAAAATCTCTGGCAATAATTACTTTACTTTGCCATGTTAGTGACTTACTGATCAGATGTGGCATTTAATAGGTTATGGACTTTTTCTCTTTTTTTTTTTTTAATTGCACTGGCGCTCTGTGAATGGTTGCTTATGATGCACACCCTTCAACAACTTACTTTACCCCGCTCAGATCCAAAATGCACTCACAACACAAAGACTGTGTACAAGTTTAATTAATGAATAAATAAATATTTTGTGCTTAATAACTGTTGTGTTCTTGTCATTTTCCGTAGGCATAGTCAGTGATATTTTGAGCAGAGCTCTTCAGATACAGGTATCATACACCTTTAAAAAAAAAAAAAAACAAACAAACAAACAAACAAAAAAGTGCTGTTCCATTCCAACGAAGGAGAACACTGTTATATAATGCAACACATGTAACAATCATTACAGTAAATTAATCATTACAACAAATCATTTGAATTATTTATTGTTCTGTTGTCTTGCAACATTAAAGAATATTAAAAGTGATTAGTTTTAGCCCTGTAGTTGTAATATGTATTCTGATATATTTTGTCTTATGCTGATATTCTGGTGTACCAGAATGACAAGGCCAGTTTGTTTTTTTCCCCCCTTTTCTCAGCACTCACTATTGCTTTCTGTAAAGCCAAAACATCATGCAGTACAGTGGAAAATATTAATCAGGGAAATAAGCATTCCTTATGACAGCTATGTGTAGTACAGCAGTTTACACAAATGCAGCTGTTAACATACAAATGAATGCATGCATGCATGATAGTTCAGTCTTTTTCCATCATGTTTAGAGTAAGTGTTCAGAGCATTGCCAAAGGTACTCTGTTGTTGTCTCGTGACAACAGATGCAGCAAGTCTGTAAAAGCAGACTGACCAAATTCTGAGTCTCTGGCCCAGAGAGGCAGAAGACATAGAGATGCACTTGCAACGTGGTTAAGCTCCGGTGAGCAAACCTTCATTTCAAGGTTCAGCTGCGTGTTCCAGATTGGAACCTTCTGCACCGACTTCAGAGCCTCATCTGCCTGTTCCAGATTCAATGACCCTTTTGTTGCTCCAGGGGCCGGTTGCACCAGCTAGACACACACCCGGTCGTAAGACTAGACTTGATGTAAAATGCGCTTTAAGTCCTGTGTAGAATAAATACCTGTTGCACATGTCTGAGACTAAATCTTACACCTAGTCAAAGGTAGGTGTAAAGTGAAAAGCCTTGACTTTTTCCATAGTGATAATAAATATGATTAATAAAAACAAAAGACAATGGTGAATCTGATATACAGGCTACATGATCGGCGGGCTTTCGGGTGTGAAAGAATAATGAGAGACCGCACCAGTCCTTTAGATGTATATAGAGACTGAGAACTTATTGACAGATTTCATTTCAGCAGGGCTAGAATTAATCGAGTTATCACCACAGTTACAGTACGTAACAGACCGGAACGGAGCACTGTCCCCAACACAGCAGGTGCTAATATTGCTTTGATTTTATGCCAGTAGATCTTTCCAAAATACATTTGCTGATATGGTAAGTGTAAGTAGAAGTACAGCCTGCCAGGCAATACGACGTGTCTCTGGCCCTTCAAAGTCAGGCTCAAATACATGTTCGTCTGCCCACCCAGGAGGAGGCCACATGCACTAAGGACAACTTTCAAAGAGATTCCGGCATACCCAGTATTTCTGGCTGTACTGATGGTACTCACGTGCACATTCAGGCACCTAAAAATGAGTACCTTTTAGTAAATAGCAAAAATCAAGTGTGCACTCAATCAATGTGCAGGCTGTGTTTGATGCAAACATGAAATTAATAGATGTGGTGGCGCGGTAGTATGGGTCTGCACATGACCCACGCATCTTGAGGGAAAGTGCACTGGCAAAATTGTGTGAGGATGGGTGGCTTTCTGGAATAATGCTGGGCGACAGTGGCTACCCTTTAAAGAAGTGGCTGATGACACCTGTCACGGTACCCTGAACGGAGCAGGAAAGGCAGTACAACTATGTGCGCTCACGGACGAGGTCAATCACTGAGCGCTGCATAGGAGCTGCATTTAAATATGAAACATGCCAGCCCTTATTTATTTTAGCTGGAATTGGTTATTAAGAGTAATATTGGAGATTTTACCCCAGAAGGAGAAATATTATGGGATAGCTACTGCATTTTTTCCCCTGTAGACTCCACTGCCTGCACAGTGAAATCAGGATGGAGCCAGAGAGGACATGCACCATTATATCCTATAACCATTATATAACCTTTAACTATTTATCAGCCCACTATTTTAAGAGGTAATGTTACCTTCATAACTGGTGTCTGATGAAGCATTTGATATGGAAGAAAAACTTGTATCCTCTTCAGCTTCAAAATGCTTTTCTTTCGTCAGTTTTATGTTGCTGGCACTAGTGTCACAGCCTTTTAGGTCGGTGAAAGCTGGTGAGTTGTCTCCAAACACATCCATTATAATAGCACTGTAGGGTGAGATTTTAGGAGGTGGTCTCCCACCTGTTGGGGGGTTTTGAGAAGACTAGTGTCTCTCCTGGCTGCCTGAAGAAGATCTTTCCATTTTTTTTTTACTTCCTCGACTGTCCAATTTCTTAATCCACCCTCAGATTCATTTACTGCCACTGTTATCTTTTGCCAGATGTCTTGTTTTTTCTTATTTGTTACTGAATTGTTTTGTTTGCTCACTAAAATAATCATATACATGCTGAAAAGTTCAGTCATTTTTCTTGTTTCACAATCTTGAGTAATTTAATTTTCTTGTTTTTGGTTCAGCAGTCATTTTTTATTTATCTATTTACTGGAGCCAGTAAATTCGAGTTGTAACCAGTAATATGAATGATGTCGTGTCAGCGCGGACACATGCGGTCTACACTAAAGCTTAGCTGTGCCTAGTCGTAGTTTTAGATGGTGCAACAGGTGTAAATATTCATCAGAAAGGTGGAGGTAACTAAGACCAACGTAGAGCTTACACCCAACATTTTACATCCAGCTGGTGCAACCGGCCACAGGAGATCAAAATCCCACAACAAAACACTTTTACTTCTGAATGTAGCAACAGTTCACTGTAGTAGCAACCTGTGGTGCTGTAGGACCCAAACGGCTCTACTGAACTGACCATGATGTGCTTGACATAAATTAGATTTTATTAGAAAATAGCGTTTGCGATTTATTTATTTCATTATTTCAAAAGACTTTGCAGTCCAGATGGATGCATCTCAAGGTCTGGATTCGGACTGGAGTTCGCCAGTTGGCGACCCCTTATCTATAACCACCACCACCCTTTTCTCATATAAGAACCTATCTATCTGGGACAGGAGCCCACCAGGGCGGAGCAGACGGACCTGAAGACCAGGGCACCAGGGCCGTCGCCAGATAATCTTCAATGGGGGGGGCATTTCATTTTCATAGGGGGGCACTTTTTTATGATCTCAGAAACAGACATTCACCAAAACAATAACAACCTGTAGCCTATTATTACTTAAACTGATCAAGTTCTATATCATAACAGATTTAAAAAGATAGTCTGTCGATAATCTGTCGACTTTTGTGTTATATGTTATATGACTTTTATGTAGGTTATTTATGTTAGAATCAGCGCTCAAATCGCCAGTTTTGTTCTGCACGCTCTCGAATCTTCTCTTTATAACACTATGTAAATAAGAGATTCACTGCGTAGTGTAGAGAGAGATTCGTTGATTATAACTTTGTGAGATCGCGATGAACTAGATGCACTGTAAAAAGTGATAAATTGATTTAATTTAAATTAAGGAAACCCGTTGCCTTAAAATTATAAATAATAATTAAAAACCATCAAGTTCACTTAACACTTATCTTACATGATAAACCAACGCTTTGTTGCACGTCACCACCGAAATTTGATTTAAGATCGCTTGCGCAGCTGAGCAAAGTTACTATTTATTTTATTATTTTTTTTTTATTATTATTATTATTTATTTATTTTTGCTATCTGTAGGCTTATAACAATTAATTTGTATTTTAAAATGGGAATACAACGAATTTATAACAATGTTTTATACATTTAAGCAACCCAAGTTAATAGTGAAAAGTTCTTTAAAAGCATGCAATAAAGTAATATGCAATGTTTTTTCAAGCTTTTAAAACATTTGCTGCATGGATTAAAAAAAAATCTGCTATAGCCTATACACATATCAGACAAAATTGCGTTGAGAGAAAAAACAGAACAAAGCATCTAAATTTTACAAAGGACAAAAAAAATCAGAAAATAGAGCCTAAGCAGCTATAGAATTATAGTACAAATTTATATAGCTATACAAATCATAAAATAAAACACAAATTGCCCTAATGGCATTCATTATAAAGAACAAATAAAAGTCTAGCCAAAACGAATGTAAAGAGAAACTGAAACGCACCATATAGACCTATCTTTTCTTCGGCACGAATACATTTCCCATGAGAGGCCTATGCTGTTTTATTCAGTTTTTCTCCCTATAGGTGTACACAGAAGCGCTGCAGGTGCGTGAGGTGACGATGTGTGTGAATCCTTATATCTGTGCTGCTATTTGCGCCCCCTGCACTGCGTGTCCGCTACGCCACTGTTATTAGCTTCCTAATAAGTTACTGTTGCAGAGATTAGTGGTTCTTTGAGCTAAATGCTGCTGAATACGTTATGTCTGTCTTAATGCTGTTGTTGAGTCTGAATTTGAACTATCTATCCTATTTGAACTATATAGTGGAGGAAACAGAATGAGATGCTGCGGGAGAAGTGTGTGATCCAAGCTGCACAAAACATGAGAATTCTTTATTTTAAGCTTTAAGTTAATGCATTAGTGTAATGACTTTACCTGTCAGGTGCTTTGACAGATGCGTGTGCGTCCTCAGAGCAAACACTTTGTTTACAGTCATATCCTTATCTGTAAATGCCACAAATTCACGCGAGCATTTCCATTTTTGTATAAAGTTTCGTCCTGACAGTCTGTGTTAAGTTTAAATCTTTACTGAATGAGCGCGAGCGCGGCGGACGCGTGAACGCGCGTCAGAGAGATTAATATTCAGCGCAAAAACATTCATTGTGCTGAAATATCTGTAGTTGAACGTTAAATTAAGGTTTAAAAGTCAACATGTAGTGCATGCATTTTATGAGAGTAGGAACTGTAAAGAGATAACAGCGTGTAATTGTCTGAATATAAATATCAGACGCTTCATAGCCGCCTTTTACAGGATAAAGAAATTACAGTAAACCTGACTGTGATCAATGTGAACACGTGTTCCTGCAGAACATTACCTGTTGGTTAACACTGAGTTTGTGTTTTTATTCTATCTTTATTATTATCTTAATTTTTGATGAAGAGATTTAAACTATAGGTCTATATACAGTGCTTAAATTTATTAAAACAAATTTATGTAAGGTTTATAACAAATTATGTAAGGTCTGTGCCACTGCTGCTCTAAACTAACAGTATTGGTGTTTACTAAAATCATTTTTTAGCTATCTTTATTGGTTAATCCTCCAATATGCGTGTCACGAATCCGGTCTATGAACTTCCGTTCACTCACCACCAGAGGTCACCCAGTCACCATATGGACTCTCACACTACACAGACTGTTACACTATACCCTGGACTACATTTCCCATCATCAATTACACTGATTGCACACACACCTGAATGCACTGATTACACAGACACACAGCTGAATCCCATCAGACACGCTTTATAAGCCTTGGACTTCCTCTTCCAGATCGCAGAGGATTGTTTAGTATCTGTCACTGTGATAGCTACTCTACGGAGCCTGTCTTAAGTTTTCCTAATCTAGTCGAAGTCATAGTCTTGCCTGTTTTCCTGTGTTTTTGATTCTTGCCTGGGTACCTTGGATTTACCCCTTTGCCTGCTGTTTGGATTGTGTTTGCACCTCGTCTGGACTATTGCTCTCGCTATCGGATTTCCCCTCTGGTCTAGCCCCTGTGGATATTGTTCGCCGATCGACGACCCACGCATGCTCTAGTAATACTCTTTTGTCTTGCCCACCATATACCTGTTTACCATTGTTTGACCCTTGCTTATTTCCTGACCACGCCTTTGTTTAATAAAAGCCCTTAAAATGGATCCGCACGGCTCATGTCTCGTCAGCTCCATAACAATGTATAAGCTCTTTGGTAAGAGTAGGCTATTTCTAATGCTATAATTATTGCTGTTATCTATGAAAGATTTTTTCAGATACCCAGTTACAGTCAAAAAGTACCTAAACAATGCCAGCAAGAATGCATGCTGTTATGAAAGGCAGGAAGTCATTTTTTTATTATGTAAATAAATACTATTTAGTTGTTTCAGTTTGTTATTTGCCAAATAAATGACAATAACAGTTTTAGATTTAAGAAATTCTTTGACAAATTCCTAAAATATTTGTGTTTTCTCTTTATTATGACAGGTGGTCTAATAAATTAAGCACTGTATGTTTTCATAGCATTCAGTTGGTACGTTTGTTTGAAGAACATTGGGCAGAATGTGGAAGTGTTTTTTTTTGTCAATAAGATAAAAAAAGAAAAATGTAGCTGTTTTATCTGATAAATCGATTAATCGAATAATAATAATAATAATAATAATAATAATAGGCCAACTAATCGATTATCAAAATAATCGTTAGTTGCAGCCCTAGTTACCACTGACACCTCTGGAGGTTATGCAGCAGACGCCGCCACCTCTGGAGGTTCTATAGTGGTAACATCAGGAAACAGGTAGAGTTCATTAACAGGACAGGTACAGTGCTCATCTACGGTTCCTTCAACCGTGACATGACGGGCTGGACGTGCACTGCTGGGAGCCACCACCACGCAAGGAGCTGGAGCGAGCACCGCCGCTTCGGGAGGTTCTGTGGTGGTGTATGCAGCCCAAGCACACCAAAAAGTGATCCCCATCAGGGGAAACTCTTTCGACAGGAGAATTAGTTCAGGAACAGGAGGGGTTGAGAGCGCTGGTTTAGGGATACCAGCTGCACGGGCTGACACCAGCGGTAGGTCCTCCATGCTGGATGCCAGCCTGGAAGATTGAAGAACTGACCTCGATGATTTAGGACAGAGAGTGACAGGACTCTGGATGAACAGCTGTGACGTGACGAGACTCTGGAAGATCAGCTGAGGCGTGATTTGACTCTGGACGATCAGCTGTGATGTGACGAGACTCTGGGAGATCAGCTGAGATGTGACGAGACTCTGGGAGATCAGCTGAGACATGATGCAACTCTGGATGATCAGCTGTGACGTGACGAGACTGGGAGATCAGCGGAGATGTGACGAGACTTATGATGATCAACTGTGACTTGACTTGGCTCATGACAATCAACTGTGACTTGACTGGACTCACGAAGATCAGCTGTGACTTGACTGGACTCACGAAGATCAGCTGTGACTTGACTGGACTCACGAAGATCAGCTGTCACTTGACTCACGAAGATCAGCTGTCACTTGACTCACGAAGATCAGCTGTCACTTGACTCACGAAGATCAGCTGTGGCTTGACTGGACTCACGAAGATCAGCTGTGACTTGACTCAGGAAGATCAGCTGTGATTTGACTGGACTCACAAAGATCAGGTGTGACTTGACTGATAATTTCTAACTTAATTTCTAACGATTATCGTCAATTTGATTTCATATATACTATTTAAACTAAACTGAGCTAGACAATGACATCTCTGAATTCAATAATGAAATGCCTTTAACTGAAAATTGAGTGTTTAATCTTATTATTATACATTACTGACACTCTATCCTCCAATTTGATACTGTTAAGTGCTTTGACACAATCTGTATTGTTAAAAGCGCTATATAAATAAAGGTGACTTGACTTGACTTGACTGGACTCACGAAGATCAGCTGTGACTTGACTCAGGAAGATCAGCTGTGACTTGACTGGACTCACGAAGATCAGCTGTGGCTTGACTGGACTCACGAAGATCAGCTGTGACTTGACTCAGGAAGATCAGCTGTGACTTGACTGGACTC
Source organism: Spinibarbus caldwelli (assembly GCA_039654775.1). Lineage (NCBI taxonomy): Eukaryota > Metazoa > Chordata > Actinopteri > Cypriniformes > Cyprinidae > Spinibarbus > Spinibarbus caldwelli. Next base: position 837,021 of record CM077249.1, on the reverse strand, counting down.
ACGAAGATCAGCTGTGACTTGACTGGACTCACGAAGATCAGCTGTGACTTGACTCAGGAAGATCAGCTGTGACTTGACTGGACTCACGAAGATCAGCTGTGACTTGACTGGACTCATGATGATCAGCTGTGACTTGACTTGATTCATGACGATCAACTGTGACGTGACTTGACTCACGATGATCAGCTGAGACATGGCGTTGTGTTGTTGTGGCTGCCATTTTATGAGTGCCCTCTGGGGCGTCCACCATTTCAGTGGTGATTTCACCATTTCTTGTTCCTCCTCTGCGACACCCACAGTGAATGAAGAGCCAACAACACACAACAAAGCATAGTCCATAAACTGACAGAGTGATGAACGCGGACCCTCGCATCTAAGCTTAGACATCAGCGGTTGATTAATGCCTTCACAAAAAAAAAAAACTCTATCAGTAAACAGTCCGGTAAATCAGAGTAATAGGCAATGGACAAATACTCTTGAATATAGTCCTCGAGCGATCGCGTACCCTGCTCGAGGGCTAATAACAGTCTTGCAATGTTCATACCTGTTTTCTATGGGAGATCAGCTGAGACGTGATGCAACTCTGGATGATCAGCTGTGACGTGACGAGACTAGGAGATCAGCGGAGATGTGACTGGACTCACGAAGATCAGCTGTGACTTGACTCACGAAGATCAGCTGTGACTTGACTCACGAAGATCAGCTGTGACTTGACTCACGAAGATCAGCTGTGACTTGACTCACGAAGATCAGCTGTGACTTGACTCACGAAGATCAGCTGTGACTTGACTGGACTCACGAAGATCAGCTGTGACTTGACTCACGAAGATCAGCTGTGACTTGACTGGACTCACGAAGATCAGCTGTGACTTGACTCAGGAAGATCAGCTGTGACTTGACTGGACTCACGAAGATCAGCTGTGACTTGACTGGACTCATGATGATCAGCTGTGACTTGACTTGACTCATGACGATCAGCTGAGACATGGCGTTGTGTTGTCGTGGCCGCCATCTTATGAGTGCCCTCTGGGGCGTCCACCATTTCAGTGGTGATTTCACCATTTCTCGTTCCTCCTCCGCGACACCCACAGTGAATGAAGAGCCAACAACACACAACAAAGCATAGTCCATAAACTGACAGAGTGATGAACGCGGACCCTCGCGTCTAAGCTTAGACATCAGCGGTTGATTAATGCCTTCACAAAAAAAAAAAAAACTCTATCAGTAAACAGTCCGGTAAATCAGAGTAATAGGCAATGGACAAATACTCTTGAATATAGTCCTCGAGCGATCGCGTACCCTGCTCGAGGGCTAATAACAGTCTTGCAATGTTCATACCTGTTTATCAGAAAAGCTGCTGGATCCTTGTGTGGCCGAGTATTCTGTAACAGGGCGAACAAGACGTGAGACGTGCAGATCCATTTGCAAGCTTTATTCCAAGACGTGGTCAAAAACACAGGCAGGGTCAAAACATCAGCAAACAGGTATAACACAGGTAAGACAAAGAGTAATCCTAGGGCAAGCGTGGGCATTTGATCGGCGAACAATATCCAGAGGGCTTGAGAAGAGGGGTAGTCCAATAACATGAGCAATAGTCCAAACGAGGTACAAACAGAGTCCGAACGGCGAGACAAGGGTTAATCCAAGATACACAGGCAGGAATCAGAAAACAGGGAACAAGGCAACACGAAATGACTAGACTAACTAGAACGGGAAACTAGACTCGATAAGGCAGCTATCACTAGGTGAGTGATAAACGCAGAACAATACTAGAGACTAGACAGAAACACAGAATGGCTCGGTAAGGCAGCTAACACTAGGAGAGTGCTAAATGATAGAACAATACTCGGAGATCTGAATGAGGAAGTCCATGGCTTATGTAAGGCGTGTGATGGGAATCAGCTGTGTAATCAGTGCATTCAGCTGTGTATGTGTCATCAGTGCAATGGATGATGGGAACTGTAGTCCGGGGTGAAGTGCAACAGTAGTGTGGTGCAAGAGTCCATGTGGTGAGCGGGTGACCTCTGGTGGTGAGTGAATGGAAGTTCATAAACCGGATTCGTGACACTAGGGTAGTCTGAAAAGTTGCTAAATTTAGCAACAAAATTGCTAAGTTGGCAACACTGGTCTCATCCACACTGAAACATCAGAAAACATTAAATTCGCTTTCTGCACATGCGTAAAGCCTCAAAAAAGCTCACTGAGATGATACAGACATGATACATTTGCAGTTCTTCTGACAAGATTATTTTATTTACGAAAATAACTCACCATTCACTGACGCGTCCAGGTCGCACTCACTCACGATTGTATGTCTGATCTAAAATGCAACTGCCCTCATGTTTTGCCGCAAATAGCGATCGCGAGTAAAGTTTCTTTCATCTTTGCAGGACTGTAATTTGAAGAGTGTACAAAGTAACACATCTGTAGCAATAGTGTGAAAATGCATAGCACATAACGTGCACAATACCAGTATAAACATGGATATCTATTGGTATAAAATGCGTCACGTGACTGAACTTGCGTCATCGTTTTCAAAAGCCTCAGTTTTCACAGTCAACACTACAACGCGAAAAACGTTGTTTTCACATTTATCCACTTTGGAGAGCGTTTTCAAAAAGCTCCATTTACCTTGATTTAAAAACACAGTCTCAGTGTGGACGGAAGGCCAAAATGGAGAGAAAAAGATGCGTTTTCAAACGAAAACATATTAGTGTGGACAAGGCCTTAAGAATGACAAGTCCTTCTGTCATTGTTCACAAACAAGTTCATCAAAATGTTAAGCCATGATGTCAATATAACAGTGTACTCTGACAGTATTTCCTGATGTAAACATGATGTACATCAGTGTAGTGTACAAGGCTGCATTTTCTTCTGAATGGCATATATTTCAACAGCACAAATGTATACTTTAGTGTATTTTTGCAGAAATCCTATTTTTCACAGGATTTAGTGATAATTTTACAGGTGCTCATGAAATACATGTATTTGTGTGTGTGTGTGTGTATAGACCCATAGGGTCAGTTTTACTAACAGCTTGCGACAACGTAAACCACCTTTTGGCGTTAAAATAGTACTGTCGGAATTTATTAAAGAGGCAAAGAAGAATTGGCGCTGAAAAGGCGTGGACCTTACTGAATATGTATTTGTAGGAGTTTTCCTTTCAGACACAAAATTTATGTATTCAGATGAATTATGCAATGAGATTTACAAACGTTTGAGCTCGTCAAATTACTGGTATTTGTGCCATTATTTAGCGCCCCAAAAAAGCATGTCTTAAACTATTTTGTGCTTGAAATGGCTGAAATTATTGTTGCTAGAGGAAGTACCGCAGAGAACAGTGAGCACGTGGTAGAAGAGAGAGGATTTTTACCACACGTATTAATTTATTTGGAATGCTAGAAGAACACGAACATATCGTTTGCCAAGCCATGTTGTTTTTAATTTGCTTCAGGAAATAAAAGACGACTTGGAACCCTCAACTAGGAGTCTCGCAATACCAGCTCTATCAAAACTTCTTGCAAACCTTCATTTTTTGGCCTCCGGTTCTTTTCAGTGTACTGTGGCTTCTTTATTTCTATATTCTTTATTTGCGACTACGCTAATTTGCGCTGCGCTTGCGTTGGTCGATATGTAAATGAGATGTTGCGTCTGTGTTCTTTTTGTTGTTAGTAGATCACCCGCAGAAATTTCCACACCCATCAGCGCTGTTTTGGAATTACGCTTTCACGCTAATTTGCCCTGTTTAGTGAAACTGGCCCCTAGACTTCATATGTGTGTGTGTGTGTGTGTGTGTGTGTGTGTGTGTGTGACTCAGCCATTGTAAGATCATAATTGAGAACATGCTCCAAAATTGTGCCTCTTATTTTGTCTGAGAAAAGCCTATGTCCTTGATCTCTTAATTCTGTTTTGCCTCCCTACCCTTCCACCATGCATCTTTCCCCCCTTATCTTCTTTCTGACCCTGTTTGTTTCCTTGTTGTTCTTCTGTTGTCAGAATTTGTAACACTGTGGTGTGCTGCCTATGGTTGCCAAATGAAGCTTCATTTTGAAGCTATTTTAGAGAACTGGTTGATCACTGTTTGATCAAATGCTTTACATTTCACCTTATTAATGAAATTCAAGATTCCCCTGCGCAATTGACCCTTCACAAAAACCCGCCCTCTTTAGTTATTCTTGCTATCTCCGACAAGCCATGCCACTTTCACACATCTTGTTCTCATGCAGTGAAAAATACATCACAGAGCAAAGAGGAAACTGACAACACGCCGACAGACAAGACAGAGCAGGTTACTTCTGGTATGAAAGGTCTCAGCCTTCGAATTTTGTCATTTTTTTAAGAAATTCAAACAATAAATACTGTTTTGTGGCTCTGTCATAAACTGTCAAACATATTTTCTATACATTTCTATTAGACTTTTTTCCTATTAAAATGTGTTCTAAATTGATGAACTACTCAGGTAAATATTGAATTTCACTAATGAAGGGTAACATAAAGCGTTAGATCAACCAATGATCATCCAGTTCTTAGCTCAATAGCTTAAAAAGATGCATCTCATTAAGCTTCAGTTGGCAAGCATATACAGTGACACTTTACATCAACAGCCGAGAAGAAGATAAGTAAGGATGCGAGGCGGAAGGCAAAACAGTGTAAAGAGTGAGAAGAGATCAAGGATGTAGACGTGTTTCTGATGAAATAAGGGCTGCTGTTAACAGCTGTAAAATTGACCACTTACAGCCGACTGTAGGAGAGTGAACAACTGTAGAAAAATAACATTTGTAAATTTGTAATGCACACCTGGGCATATTCGATTTAATTATAAGTATAAAATATACACATTAGATGAATTCGATATATATATAAATTCAAATAATTTTGAAAGGTTTGCACTGTAGGATAAGAGCAAACAAATGGTTAATAAACTATAGTTTATGGGATGTTTATGGAAGCCCATTTCCGCCACTAAATAAAAAAAAAGTAAAAACGGTAATTGCGACTTTTTTTCTCAGTATTGCATGATATAAACTTGCAATTGCGAGTTGTAAAGTCGTAATTGTGAGACATAAAGTCGCAATTCTGAGAAATAATGTCAGAACTGCGAGATATAAACTCACAATTCTTAGAACTTATCAGTCTTACGCCCCCCCCCAATACTGGACTTTATAACTCGCAATTGCGAGTTTATATCTCAATTCTGAGAAAAAAAAGTCAGAATTGCGAGTTTATATCACAATTCTGACAAAAAAGTCAGAATTGCGAGTTTATATCTCAATTATGAGAAAAAAGTCAGAATTGCGAGTTTATATCTCAATTCTGAGAAAAATGTCATAATTGCGAGTTTATATCTCAATTCTGAGAAAAAAGTCATAATTGCGAGTTTATATCTCAATTCTGAGACAAAAAGTCATAATTGTGAGTTTATATCTCAATTCTGAGAAAAAAAAAGTCAGAATTGCGAGTTTATATCTCAGTTCTGAGAAAAAAAAGTCATAATTCCGAGTTTATATCACAATTCTGAGAAAAAAGTCATAATTCCGAGTTTGTATCTCAATTCTGAAAAAAAGTCATAATTGCGAGTTTATATCTCAATTCTGAGAAAAAAGTCAGAATTGTGAGTTTATTTCTCACAATTCTGAGAAAAAAGTCAGAATTGCGACTTTATATCTCACAATTATGAGACAAAAAGTCATAATTGTGAGTTTATATCAATTCTGAGAAAAAAAAGTCAGAATTGCGAGTTTATATCTCAATTCTGAGAAAAAAGTCAGAATTGCGAGTTTATATCTCAATTCTGAGAAAAAAGTCATAATTGTGAGTTCATATCTCACAATTCTGAGAAAAAAGTCAGAATTGCGAGTTTATATCTCAGTTCTGAGAAAAAAAAGTCATAATTGCGAGTTTATATCACAATTCTGAGAAAAAAGTCATAATTGCGAGTTTGTATCTCAATTCTGAAAAAAAGTCATAATTGCGAGTTTATATCTCAATTCTGAGAAAAAAGTCAGAATTGTGAGTTTATATCTCACAATTATGAGAAAAAAGTCAGAATTGCGAGATTATATCTCACAATTCTGAGAAAAAAAGTCAGAATTGCGAGTTTATATCTCAATTCTGAGAAAAAAAAAGTCAGAATTGCGAGTTTATATCACAATTCTGACAAAAAAGTCAGAATTGCGAGTTTATATCTCAATTATGAGAAAAAAGTCAGAATTGCGAGTTTATATCTCAATTCTGAGAAAAATGTCATAATTGCGAGTTTATATCTCAATTCTGAGAAAAAAGTCATAATTGCGAGTTTATATCTCAATTCTGAGACAAAAAGTCATAATTGTGAGTTTATATCTCAATTCTGAGAAAAAAAAAGTCAGAATTGCGAGTTTATATCTCAGTTCTGAGAAAAAAAAGTCATAATTGCGAGTTTATATCACAATTCTGAGAAAAAAGTCATAATTGCGAGTTTGTATCTCAATTCTGAAAAAAAGTCATAATTGCGAGTTTATATCTCAATTCTGAGAAAAAAGTCAGAATTGTGAGTTTATATCTCACAATTCTGAGACAAAAAGTCATAATTGTGAGTTTATATCAATTCTGAGAAAAAAAAGTCAGAATTGCGAGTTTATATCTCAATTCTGAGAAAAAAGTCAGAATTGCGAGTTTATATCTCAATTCTGAGAAAAAAGTCATAATTGTGAGTTCATATCTCACAATTCTGAGAAAAAAGTCAGAATTGCGAGTTTATATCTCAATTCTGAGAAAAAAAGTCATAATTGTGAGTTTATATCTCAATTCTGAGAAAAAAGTCATAATTGTGAGTTTATATCTCACAATTCTGAGAAAAAAGTCAGAATTGCGAGTTTATATCTCAATTCTGAGAAAAAAGTTCAGAATTGCGAGTTTATATCTCAATTCTGAGAAAAAAGTCATAATTGCGAGTTTATATCTCAATTCTGAGAAAAAGTGATAATTGTGAGTTTATATCTCAATTCTGAGAAAAAGTCATAATTGCGAGTTTATATCTCAATTCTGAGAAAAAGTCATAATTGTGAGTTTATATCTCACAATTCTGAGAAAAAAGTCAGAATTGCGAGTTTATATCTCAATTCTGAGAAAAAAAGTCATAATTGCGAGTTTATATCTCAATTCTGAGAAAAAAGTCATAATTGTGAGTTTATATCTCACAATTCTGAGAAAAAAGTCATAATTGCGAGTTTATATCTCAATTCTGAGAAAAAAGTCATAATTGTGAGTTTATATCTCAATTCTGAGAAAAAAGTCAGAATTGTGGGTTTATATGTCAATTCTGAGAAAAAAGTCATAATTGTGAGTTTATCTCACAATTCTGAGAAAAAAGTCAGAATTGCGAGTTTATATCTCAATTCTGAGAAAAAAAGTCATTATTGTGAGTTTATATCTCAATTCTGAGAAAAAAGTCAGAATTGCGAGTTTATATCTCAATTCTGAGAAAAAAAGTCATAATTGCGAGTTTATATCTCAATTCTGAGAAAAAAGTCATAATTGTGAGTTTATATCTCACAATTCTGAGAAAAAAGTCATAATTGCGAGTTTATATCTCAATTCTGAGAAAAAAGTCATAATTGTGAGTTTATATCTCAATTCTGAGAAAAAAGTCAGAATTGTGGGTTTATATGTCAATTCTGAGAAAAAAGTCATAATTGTGAGTTTATCTCACAATTCTGAGAAAAAAGTCAGAATTGCGAGTTTATATCTCAATTCTGAGAAAAAAAGTCATTATTGTGAGTTTATATCTCAATTCTGAGAAAAAAGTCAGAATTGTGGGTTTATATCTCAATTCTGAGAAAAAAGTCATTATTGTGAGTTTATATCTCAATTCTGAGAAAAAAGTCAGAATTGCGAGTTTATATCTCAATTCTGAGAAAAAAAGTCATAATTGTGAGTTTATATTTCAATTCTGAGAAAAAAGTCAGAATTGTGGGTTTATATCTCAATTCTGAGAAAAAAGTCATTATTGTGAGTTTATATCTCAATTCTGAGAAAAAAGTCAGAATTGCGAGTTTATATCTCAATTCTGAGAAAAAAAGTCATAATTGCGAGTTTATATCTCAATTCTGAGAAAAAAAGTCAGAATTGCGAGTTTATATCTCAATTCTGAGAAAAAAAGTCATTATTGTGAGTTTATATCTCAATTCTGAGAAAAAAGTCAGAATTGCGAGTTTATATCTCAGTTCTGAGAAAAAAAGTCATTATTGTGAGTTTATATCTCAATTCTGAGAAAAAAGTCAGAATTGCGAGTTTATATCTCAATTCTGAGAAAAAAGTCATTATTGTGAGTTTATATCTCAATTCTGAGAAAAAAGTCAGAATTGCGAGTTTATATCTCAATTCTGAGAAAAAAAGTCATTATTGTGAGTTTATATCTCAATTCTGAGAAAAAAAGTCATTATTGTGAGTTTATATCTCAATTCTGAGAAAAAAGTCAGAATTGCGAGTTTATATCTCAATTCTGAGAAAAAAGTCAGAATTGCGAGTTTATATCTCAATTCTGAGAAAAAAGTCATTATTGTGAGTTTATATCTCAATTCTGAGAAAAAAGTCAGAATTGCGAGTTTATATCTCAATTCTGAGAAAAAAGTCATAATTGCGAGTTTATATCTCAATTCTGAGAAAAAAGTCAGAATTGCGAGTTTATATCTCAATTCTGAGAAAAAAAGTCATTATTGTGAGTTTATATCTCAATTCTGAGAAAAAAGTCATAATTGCGAGTTTATATCTCAATTCTGAGAAAAAAGTCATAATTGCGAGTTTATATCTCAATTCTGAGAAAAAAGTCAGAATTGCGAGTTTATATCTCAATTCTGAGAAAAAAAGTCATTATTGTGAGTTTATATCTCAATTCTGAGAAAAAAGTCAGAATTGCGAGTTTATATCTCAATTCTGAGAAAAAAGTCATTATTGTGAGTTTATATCTCAATTCTGAGAAAAAAAGTCATTATTGTGAGTTTATATCTCAATTCTGAGAAAAAAGTCATAATTGCGAGTTTATATCTCAATTCTGAGAAAAAAGTCAGAATTGTGGGTTTATATCTCAATTCTGAGAAAAAAAGTCATAATTGCGAGTTTATATCTCAATTCTGAGAAAAAAAGTCATAATTGTGAGATAAAAAGTCACAATAACCATTTTTATTTTTTATTCAGTGGCGGAAACGGGCTTCTGTAGATGTTGGGAACAATATTGGTTTGTTTAAAGGTAAACCAATTGACAAATTATGTTTTTACATGACATGTAAAAATGGCATTGAAGACAGATGTATATTTTTATTCGTGTGTTTATATACATTTTAAACATGAATTAGGTAAAGTGAACTTTAGGTACTTCAGCCCTCTACAGGTCGCTTTCCATCACTGCAGCCGTGCAAGCTTCACACTGATGCCCACAAATGGAAGTCAGTGTGTCTTATTCTATATAAACATTACACATACTGCAGCTAAAACAGCACTAGTTCAATATTAAGTGCAGCAGTGTTTGCATACTGAACAGACAGACGCAGCGGCAACCGCGGGACGATCGACGGCTGATTCGTCAGCACAGCCATGAGAAAGCGCAGCAGAAAAAAATCATCAAGGACATATGGAGAGTTCCGACTGGATTTTATCAAGTATCTACGTTGACTGACCGCATGTGACGAATGACGAATATTGTTGTGTGAATGTTTTTAAAAAGGCTCTTTCCAGTGTGGCGGATTGGTGAATGTGCAGACACGGATCGCGCGCTGGCCTCTTTGTTCGCTCGCTTCAGTTCCTGGTGTTATTCAGTGTGTGATGATCAGAATTCATAAAGGACCCAGTTATTGAGCTCAGACCCGTCTGATCTGAATTAAACTCATCCCAGTGTGAATTCGTGTTCTCGGAGTGAGCGTGAACTCTGCTGTGGACTCTGGAGTAGTAAGTGTTTACCTCAAAGCACGTTCACCTGTTAGAGATCTGACTGTGTGGAATATTAACCATAAGATCACATATAAACTCATATTTTACGTGATCATATTTTTATACTTGATACATTTGTAAAGCAAAGGCGGGTTTGCATACAATCAGCCGCTAACAGAAACTACCATGGAGATACCATGTTTTTGAAATTTACCATAGTAATGCTACAGTATTCTTTGAATATGGTTTCGAGTATCACGTAAAAGCATTGTTTATGCACATGGTAATCTTTCAGTACTATGGTATATGTCCAAGGATGATGTTAACATCTTGTGATTGAGCTGCATAAAGCCTTATCTTTGAATTTCAGATGAAATGAACAAACATCGTGACAGAATGGAGGGAAATTCATCTTACAGTGCAACTGTGTTTCACTTCACTCACTTCAAGGATTTTGTTTGTCCTTCTTACAATTTAATAGCCAACTTGTGGTTCAAACCACTTCTTTTGAAGGGATGCTGTGGCTTACTGGTTAAACATGATTTGGTAATTGAAAGGATAGTGGTTTGAACATAAACGCCTCTGTATACAGTGCTATCCATTAGCATTCCCATTCGTCTCAGTGGCACTTGCTGTTTGAAATGTGCCATCTTTTCTTCTTCAGTCAGTCCTTGTTCAGCGCTGATTAGCAATAAGTACTTCAGCATCATTAATATGGCCTGTGATAGACGTGAGGCTGCAGGTGATCACATCTGTACTGGAATAGGGTCTGCAATCAAAAATCAACTTCACAATCGGATACTTGTAAAATTAAAATTTCAATTCCACTTATCAATTCCTATGTGTGCATCATTTTTTTTTTTAGGCGGCGAAAAGGGGCTGTTAAAAATGTATTTGTCTTTGAATCATTCGTTCAAGAGATTCATTCAAAAACACTGATTCATCCAGTAATGAAACAAGTCAATCTTGAGTGAGTCATTGAATCATTCTTTCATAAATTCCATCAGATTTTGTTTAGTTGTCTAATTTTTTTCTTCAGAATTGTGAGAACTACAACCTCCATTTAAAAAAAAAAAAAAAAAAAAAAAAATTTCTCCAGAATTGTGCAGCTCTATTTTTCATGTAAACAGCTCTTAATTGAGTCCGGTTTTTATGTAGCCGGCTGATTTTTGTTCATGGTATTCAGCAGCAATTAAATGTTCTGCAAAAACAGACACAGAATAAATATGTTTGATATCTAGGCCTAAATGTTTGACTTCGAACAATCGAAACTGAAGCAGAATTGGAATTGATAAAATTCAAATGATACCCAACCCCTGACTGGTACTCAGTATTACTGCTGGATTGTGAAACAAACGCACCGGTGCTGTTAAACCGAATAGCGGCACTAGTAGAACACTAGCTGTCCAATTAAACTTGTGGATTGGTGTAATGAAGTACAATCAAGTAAAAGCCTCTTTGTCGTCCTCACAGATGTAAGCCGGTCCCGTTGGTGACCCTGCAGTGTGCATTGTCGGGATGGGGCTGGACTTTGACGTTAAGACGTTCTGCCACAACCTGCGGGCGACCAAGCCGCCCTACGAGTGTCCAGTGGAGAGCTGCCGCAAGGTCTACAAGAGCTACAGCGGCATCGAGTACCACCTCTACCACTATGACCACGACAACCCGCCTCCGCCGCAGGGCTCCCCTCAGAAGAAGCGCAAGGGCCGGCCGCCACGGGCCGCTCTGTCGGGGTCAGCCGAAGGGCCCGACTCCAGCACGGGGTCAGGGGTCACGGGTCAGGGCACGACCCCCGACAGCCCCGCCGAACGCTCGGAGCGCTCGCATTCGCCCGTCAGAGAGAGCATGACCTACGCCGAAGCCCAGCGCATGGTGGAGCTGGAGATCCGCGGCCGGGTCCACCGCATCAGCATCTTCGACAACCTGGACGTGCTTTCGGAGGAGGACAGCGGCGCGGAGGACCCCCCGTCGACAGGAACGGCCGGCTCGGCGGCGTGTAACGGGGAGGCCGGGGGAATCGGCAAGGACAGGTCGGACGGTTCTGTGGCCAATGGGGAGAAAGGGCCGCAGAAAACAGGGAAGCACAAGAGTAAGGATAAAAAGAAAGACAGCAGCTCGCACCATCACCTGAACCCGCCAGTCAAGCTGCCGGAGGTGGTGTTTCGAGAGCTGGATCAGGAGAGACCGGACGCTCCCCCTCGACCCATGTCTTACTACAGGTACAGTTCTGCCACCGTCAAACACTTGCTCTACGCATATCTGTGTGTGTGTGTGTGTGTGTGTGTGTGTGTGTAATCATAATTACTCTAGGTGTCAGGTGTCAGATGTGTGATGGGTTTTGAAGTTGATGTGGCTTATAGGATGTTGTACTTTCTGAATACATGTTTGTTCTTAGTAATGCATTAATACAAAATGTGAAATTGGAATGAAACGGAAGAATCTGTTCTAGTTTAGAAGTATGTTTTTCATTAAAGATTATGAGGATACATGCATTAAATTATGTGCATGGATGAAATATTTATAAGAAAAAAAAACTGCAGTGTTTGATGAAAAGAATAATAATTGTCCATTTTGATTGATTTTTTTTGCTTTTATTTCTAGTAATGTTTTTGCATTGATAATTAATGAAAACAGCTTCAGAAGTATTATTTATTCTTCATAACGTTTTCCACATTTGTGAAGCTTTAACATAAGGTAATTATGTAATTTAAAAAAATAATTCTCTGTATGAAGAGAAAGTCCAGTTTATTTTTGGATAGTAATACTAATAGGTGTTCTGGAATGATTTGCAGCTCTTGTTTGCAGTGTAGACAGCGGTCAGTATATATTACAAGTGGACTAGAACTAGCCGCTGCTGTAATAAACAGTATACAGTGTGTAGATGAGATTTCTCATGCGGTGTAGACAGTGCAGTGATTGTGAATGTCCAGAGCTGCTTGTGAGGGACAGCTTCTCTGGATATAATGAGATGGGAGCATATAGGGCTGAGTGATATAGATGAAAGCTGAAAATGACAATATTCAGTATATACCAATATTTTTTTTGCATTTACTCACAAAAAAAAAAAGAAAAAAAAGAAAATGTGCCCCTTTGAAAAAGACATAATTTTGATACATATACTGTTACAGACTACATGTGAATTGTTAATTGTAAAATCAACATATTTAAAAAAAGAAAAAAAAGAATAATCAAGACATGGTGTCTTAGTTGTTTACTAAATGAGCATAAGGAACATTTAAAGTCATATTTATTATAAGGAACTAATGTAAAACTTTAATTATAAAAATAGGAAAATGATACAAAAAGTGCAGTCTTCCAGCGAAAAAGAAGAAAAAGAATGACATCAACAAAAACAACAACAAAAAAATCACACTAAGATGTAAAAGAAACGTTACATGTTGCATAGAATAAGTGGCAGCTCTTTTAGTTTGCATTGTCCTCTGAGACTAAATACACAGACATGTTCTGACAAACAGATTCAAATTTTATGTCCATTTCATTGCCTTGGTTATCACTGTCAATCATGGCATTTTCAGAATCAGTTCAGCATGTAAATGGGGTTGTCAATCCAGAAACTCTGCAGTGTGTAGCTAGCTGCATGACAAATAAAAGTTTTATTGAAATTGCGAATGGGTTATAAACGGAAGGCATGAGCTCACTGACTGAGCTCTGCACCCATTATGATCAATGAAGCTGTCTGCACTGCACAATGAATCTCTTATTTAAATCATGTTTACATTTTGTCTGGTATAATGAAAGGATTTGTGATTGTGTGGAACAGTCTGTGCTAATGTACTAATATGTTCTGCTGTAGACTCACCTGAGCTGGAGAGATTCAGTCAGCTGTTTAAACAATAAATGAAAAAAAATTGCTTTTATTGAATGATGCTGATGACTGGCAGATACATTCATGAAATATAATAGCTTTCTCCACCTCTGAAATGATGTTCCTTTTCAGCTCATGTCAGCCAGTCTAGAAACAGTGCAGTCCAGTAGCATGTAGACTGCCATTATTAACAAAGTTAAGGTTAGCAATGCTGGTTGACAAGCTGGCATGAAATACTTTTTTCTTCTCTATCGTGACACATATCCAAAAGAAATGGCTTCTAAAATGAGACAAAAATGTTCTGTGGGATCTTGATGTTGTCTATTGGGAATAGATAGGATTGTTGTGGTTTGCTAATTGCTGTGATCTTGTGTGACAGGCTGCTGGAGCGATTATTGTTGATTATTGTCATATTATAGAGATGTTGTTGTTGGAGGGGAAGTTAATTTTTTAATTAAAGATTACAAAGACACATGCATTTAAAAAGCATGATGTGCAAGGATAAATCATTTATAATAAACACTGCAGTAGGCTGTTCCATTAAGAGTAAGAATTAAGAATTGTCCATTGGATTTCATGGTGACTTTAAAGTAAAGATTAGACCAATAATGGCTAATGAGGAAAGATTTGAAATGAGATTTTGCGATGCTCTGGAGAGTGAACTTGTACTGCATCCTGGTCACCATCTGATCAATGGATGCAATCTAATTCTCTCAGAAATGTCTGTCTATTGACCATAGAAGGCATGTCTGGTTCATTTATGTGAGGTATGTCTGTTCTTCACCCTTCTTCACCTGCTCTCAGGTACATCGATAAGTCTGCTGAGGAGCTGGATGAGGAGGTGGAGTACGATATAGACGAGGAAGACTACATCTGGCTGGACATCATGAATGACCGGCGTCGTGCTGACGGGGTGGCACCTATTCCTCAGGAGGTCTTTGAGTGTCTGATGGATCGACTGGAGAAGGAGTCCTACTTTGAGAGTCACAACAAGGTGAGCTTCAGATCTTGAGCCAAAAACTCTTTACCAAACACCCAATGACTTGTACATACACTATATGGACAAACGTATTGGGACACCCCCTTCTTTAGAACAGAAAAAGGCACTTCCAAAACTGTGGCAACAAAGATGGAAACATAATTCATGTATTTAAAAATTGTATTTCCATCTCTGTTGCAACAGTTTTGGAAGTGTCTAAAATGACTGTACACATATGTACAAGTCATTGGTGTTTGGTAAAGAGTTTTTGGCTCAAGATCTGCATTTAAAGTCACACCAGACATATTCAGCTTGGATTAGGACTTGGCTTTCTGCAGACCAGTCAAGTTCTTCCACACAGACTAAATCAATCTTTTCTTTTTGAACCTTACCTTATACACAGAGACATTGTCATGTTAGAATAGAAAAGGGTCCTGTCCAAACTGTTGCTTTAAAATTAGAAGCACACAATTCCCTAGAATATCATTATATGCTTAAACATTAAGATTTGTACTCATGGAAATTACTAAAGTAGTCAAACCTGTTCATTAGAAGGGGGTGACCCAATACTTTTGGCAATATAGCGTATATATGCACACACACATGATGTGCTCAATATAGGTTTATATGTGAATAACAGTTTAAATCTGTTCATCATATGAAGTGAGAAGTCTTGGTTTAAAGCACTTGATTCATATGGATCATGAACTTTCTGCAATTTTAGTTACATGGACGTTCAATGGACTTTTGGAGTGAACTATCATTTTAAGACATAACCCACTGTGTTTACATGAATACTTGCCATTATGGGTATTTTAACACAATTCTGTGTGTCTGACCGTGCAAGTACAATAAGATGTGACAAAGAACTCAATTCATCACTTACGCTGTGTGACAGATGGCTTCATGTGTTTCAAAATTTATACATGATGTCAAATTCCTGCTGGTGTATCGCCCACCCTTAATCATGCATTTATTGAATTTAAAA
Source organism: Spinibarbus caldwelli (assembly GCA_039654775.1). NCBI lineage: Eukaryota > Metazoa > Chordata > Actinopteri > Cypriniformes > Cyprinidae > Spinibarbus > Spinibarbus caldwelli. The sequence goes on along the minus strand of CM077249.1, from coordinate 821,325 downwards.
AATCTTACCTGGCTGGAAGTGAGTTTGCGCTTTTAGCGAGGAGTGAAAGCCGCACAAGACAAAATGAGAGCATCATTGCGAAATGCAATGTGGCACAACAAGTGTTTAATCTAAATTATCTGGTGTTCATAATTGTTGGAAGCCAAAATCGTCACACACTCACTCACACACACATACACAGTCACTCTCACACACACACACTTACACACTCACACTCGCACTCTCTCACACTCACTCACTCACTCACTCACTCACTCACTCACTCGCACTCACTCACACGCACACACATCACACGCTCTCACTCTCACACACACGCGCGCGCACACACTCACGCGCACACACACACACACACACTCACACATGCTCACACTCACACACGCTCACACACGCTCACACATGCTCACACACACGCTCACACGCTCTCACACATGCTCACACTCTCTCACACACACACACACACACACACACGTGTGATTGACGATGCTCCTCCGCTCCTGCAGGGTGACCCCAGCTCTCTGATCGATGAAGACGCTGTGTGCTGCATCTGTAACGACGGTGAGTGTCAGAACAGCAATGTCATCCTGTTCTGCGACATGTGTAACCTGGCAGTGCATCAGGAGTGCTACGGCGTCCCCTACATCCCCGAGGGCCAGTGGCTGTGCCGCCGCTGCCTGCAGTCGCCCTCCAGAGCCGTGGACTGCGCCCTGTGCCCTAACAAGGGCGGCGCGTTCAAGCAGACGGACGACGCACGCTGGGCTCATGTGGTGTGTGCCCTCTGGATCCCTGAGGTGAGCGGCCCTCTGAGTCTGTGTGTGACGCGCAGTGTGTGTGTGCTAGGGTTGTGCCGATGGACGATAGTATCGTGTGTCAACGATAGCCAGAGATATCGCCTGTGGCTGATGCCACTGATGATAGCAAGACGATTATTATTATTATTATTATTATTATTATTATTATTATTATCATCATCATCATCATACAATACAACGTTTATTTATATAGCACATTTAAAACAACCGAAGTCGACCAAAGTGCTGCACAGAGTATGCAAAACAAAAACAAGTCGACAAGTTTATAAGTTTATAAACAATAAAACAAAATTATAAAACACAAACCGTAAAAATGGATGAGATTCACAAAAAAAAAATTAGATGTCAAAAAAAAAAAAAAAATCATTCCACAGCAAGTCAAGAAATATTAAATGCCAAAGAAAAAAGATAAGTTTTAAGAGTAGACTTAAAAACAGATAATGTTGAGGCAGTTCTCATATGAATTGGGAGACCATTCCACAACTTGGGGCCAACAACAGAAAAAGCACGATCACCTCTGTTTTTGAGACGTGCCCTGGGGACTTGCAATAAGCCAGAATCAGCAGATCTGAGTACTCTTGACTGAGTATAAGGTTGTAACAGATCAGATCATCATCAGGCTAGTAATATCATCTAATAAATATTAGGGCTTATTCTGTTATATTTATTTTTCCGCATTTTTACAGTGTTGGGCATTATAATCAATCACACACGATTGTGTTGAGCTTATGAACACAATGGCCAATCAGAGGTGTTCAGATGAGTCATCGCTGAAACACCGGAGTAATGTTATTGATGCGCACGCTGACTAAATTCAGCTCACTCACTAATTCTCTCATCATAAACAACAAAATGCAGATGTACATGTGATTGTAAGTTTATGAGATCTATTCATCATACAGTGTAGACAGCTTCACTGATTGTAATGGGAGTGTTTTTTAAAGTGTGTATACTTGCGCTAGACTGAAGTCAGTGATGATGTTCTTTGGTAGCCTAATGTAAATGTTCTTTGCTCGTTTTTTGTAGCTGCTGTTTGTATAAGGAAACGTAAGCCTTATGATTAGTAAATTACTATGTTTCTATTAAATTATCATGTTGAATACAAATTCAGTCATATTACGCTTACGCCTTATGCTGGAGTTGGTTCACTTTCCGGCAATGAAACAAAGTAAATAAATAATTAAATAAATTAGCCCGATAATTTTGCGTATTGGCGATCTCACAGGCTGACGATATGACAATTGAGCATATCGCCCAACCATGGGCGTCGGAAGCAAAATAAAAGTGGGTGGGTCCTCCCCCAGAAAAAAAATAAAATTACTGGAGTATATGCCATTTTCTGTAGTCTGGTGCCTTTTAATAAACGGAATAGGCCGCCTTGTTGGCAGGGGTTATTTACATTACCTTTGCTCACTAATGTCACAACATTACAAAAGACGGCTATTTAAACATGTTTCCAGAGGCGCAGCTGGTAAGCGCGTCGTGTTTTTGATGCGAGCGACCCGAGATCGCGTCCGCCTTTTGCCGAAATCGTCCTTCTCCCTTTTCACATCTCATATTACATCGGAAAAGCTTTTGTTTTCAATTAAAACAAAAATGAAGGAAATAATGGAAAAGTTTTAATAAAGTACCGGGTAAGGTTAGGTGTATCTCAGCAGCAGATACGCTAAGATGCTGTCTCGCGGGAGTGCAGCAGGCGCGAGTAACTAGTGAAAACACAGAATAGAGTTATATGGACTCTGAATGAGCCAAGTGGAATAGATTTGAGGAAGCAGCAGTGTGGAATTCAAGGCTGTAGCTAAATGGAGTTTAAGCTGTTAGGGCATTCGTCACGTGGAATGGATTTGACTGACGGCGCTCTGAAAAGTGCACAGACATATTCACTGAATTAGAGAAGGTAAAAGTGGGTGGGTCCAATATCATTGGTCTTCAAAAGTGGGTGGGTCCTGTCCCACCCTCATACAATGGTTCCGATGCCCATGCGCCCAACACTAGTGTGTGCAGCAGATACCGATTCTTAAAGAACTAGGAAAGCCTGTGATCAACTTGATCTGTGTCTTGCATATGGAGGAACTGTGATGGTGTCTGCTGAATTTCATTACTTCACTCTTTTCCTGCTTCGCTCTGGCATCGACTCGCATTAATGAACATTTACTCCAGAGGATGATGAGTCTTTAGATGTTGTGTTGAAGTTTTTTTTAATGTGTGACTCCCCTTGAAATTGCTGTTACAAATATTACGGTTTCGCTTTGGTTAGATTACATGGTAAAACTTTAGTTTAGAGACCAATTCTCACTATTAACTAGTTGCTTATTAGCATGACTATTATTAACATATTGGCTGTTTATTAGTACTAATAAAGCACATTTTCTGCTTGACCATTAGGGGTGTAACGATAAATCGATTAATGGATTGATTCTGTGATTTTCCTAATGCATCGCAAAATCGATTCTGAGCTTAGTTTTAACAGCAGATGGCACTGCATGCTTTAGAAACAGCTTGCTTTCAGTTCCTTACACACACACACACACCACTCAAACTTAAAATAATCATTCATAAAGTTCAAAAAGGTTGAAGCGAATTACAAGAGTGTTCACAGTGGGTTGTGTTTACATTAATCTTGCGTCATAAAAGCATAAATGCCGAGGTGCAAGTAAATTTAACCACTCAGTTGAACGCACAAGTGGTCTTCGTGAGCATTTGAGTGTGCGATTAAAAACTAGCCTAGAGCGCCATCTGCTGTTGAAAACTAAGTTCAGAATCGATTCAAGAGAGAATCGCGATGCATTAGGAAAATCGCAGAATCGATCCATTAATCGATTTATCGTTACACCCCTAATGACCATATTCTACTTCCCTAATCCTACCCAGTACCTAAACTTTACAAGTACCTTACTAACTATTAATAAGCAGCAAATTAGGAGTTATTGAGGCAAAAGTTGTAGTTAATGGTTTGTTAATAACGAGAATTGGACCTTAAAATAAAGTGTGACCGATTTCACTGTTTTGGTCCGATTCACACACTCCAATTCGTTGCTGAAATATAAACATTTAAATGGTAGCTGTTATAAAAAAAAAAAAAAAAAAACCTTTTCATGACAGATTTATTCAAACATACATTCAAAAATGAAGACACTAACGAAAAAGAAAAAATACAATGAATATGTAATATAGTGCATATATTTAGCAAAATGCTCCTTTCTAGAGTTATTGACATTGATATGCTATGGATATTGAATTTTTTCTGAGGTAAATGTGACGTGACATTATTTTTATTTACGTCTTTCCACTGATTGATCGATTATATGAGACATGATGCATTTCAGTAAGTTGTTCTTCCTTTCAACATGCCTTTATTCGTGTTTATTTGGTGTTGTAACAAAAAGTAAAGAGGGAGAGCTGATCGGTTCATGTTTAGTGATGTTGTGATGCATCAACAAAAAGCAACATAGACTGAAAGGTCAATCTTGGAATTTAAGAATCGATATCACATCATCAAAATCAAGAAATCAGATCAAGAAATCGATATTGTTAACCCAGCCCTACTGCCAAATAGAATCAGTGCATCCCTAGTTAGTGCATTTGAGTTATTTGACAAAAATGGGAAAACTTGCCGTGGCAACTAGCTGAAATAATAGATTTTTAAAAAAAAATATAAAAAAAAAAAACTTTTAAAGTCAGTGTAAAGTGATTTTAAAATATCTGTTCTGAGTTTGTCACACAACAGAAAAATGTGTTATTAACCACCCAGCCAAATTTGAATGATAAAAAAACCCGCTAAGTAACTAAAATAAGTTATCAAAATCTTTGAAAAATTAGCAGGAATCTCTCCTCTCAAACGCTGGGGGCATGTCTGCTGTCGGCACTGAAACCACACCCACTTGTGGGAAAGCGGCCATCTTTCTCAACTGTCAAATACCGCTACAACCTGAATGGATGCTACTGATGCTACCTCTAGTAGCTTAATTGGATTTATACAGCCATACATGTTTGAGTGTGCAAGTTCGTTATTTAATTGTAGACGCGCGGCAAGCACTGCAGTGAGTTGAAACCTTCTCGTCTTCAAGGCGAGCGCGGCTCATGGTTGCTTAGCAACGGCAAACACCACGAGAGCGTAAGCTCCGGTACGCTTTGAAAGAAGAGAAAGCAGTACAGCTCGCGTTTCCATGCGTTTTTAGATACGAATAGTGAACGCTCCATGTTTTTAAATTGTATGTATTCTGCCATATATTGATGTCTTTGGGCTAAGACCCAGGTATCCATTCACCCTAGAACCGTCCCTGCCTAGAATCTGTATATCTAACATCACAGATATTCAAAAAGACAAACTAAGAACTTGACCTCTCAACATACTGTAGTTGTTATAGTGTTACGGGCCAAAAAAAATCCTGAACACAGAATTGATGAAAAACTGTTTAACGGTTTAACTCCACAATTCAGTACTGCATAGTTCAGAGTCTTTGTAATGTGTTTCAGCAATACATTTCTAACATTTGTAATGTGTTTAGAAACAATTCTCAGAATTCTCTTTACACGGACTTTAAGTAAAGAACTTTTTTATGGTTTTAGTTTTATTTAACGACAGTAACCCGGAAGACACTTTTTGCTCAGCGCTTCATCGCATGGAGCCCTATTATACACCAGGTGCAATGCAAGTGCTTTTTGCTAGTTTCAGCATGATGCACGATCCATTTTCACGTCCTGCGCCAAGTTGTTTAAATAGCAAATGCATTTGTGCTCATTTGTACGCCCATGGTCGTGCTGGTCTGAAAACGAGGTGTGTTCAGGCGCATTGTTGGCGCATTGCTATTTTGAGGCAACTGAAATAGACTGTGCCATTGACTAACTGAAACCTGGTCTAAAGTCAATGGTGCATATATAACACAAGTAAACACAACATGCAGTTTTTATGACTCCACCATAAGAAAGAGACTGGGCAAAAATGGCCTGCATGGCAGAGCTCCAAGATGAAAACCGCTGCTGAGCAAAAAGAACATAAAGGCTCGTCTCAGTTTTGCCTGAAAACATCTTGATGATCCCCAAGACTTTTGGGAAAATACTCTGTGGACTGACGAGACAAAAGTTGAACTTTTTGGAAGGTGTGTGTCCCATTACATCTGGCGTAAAAGTAACACAGCATTTCAGAAAAAGAACCTCAATACCAACAGTAAATTATGGTGGTGGTAGTGTGATGGTCTGGGGCTGTTTTGCTGCTTCAGAACCTGGAAGACTTGCTGTGATAAATGGAACCATGACTTCTGCTGTCTACCAAAAAATCCTGAAGGACCGTGTCCGGCCATCTGTTCGTGACCTCAAGCTGAAGCGAACTTGGGTTCTGCAGCAGGACAATGATCCAAAACACACCAGCAAGTCCACCTCTGAATGGCTGAAGAAAAACAAAATGAAGACTTTGGAGTGGCCTAGTCAAAGTCCTGACCTGAATCCTATTGAAATGCTGTGGCATGACCTTAAAAAGACGGTTCATGCTCGAAAACCCTCCAGTGTGGCTGAATTACAACAATTCTGCAAAGATAAGTGGGCCAAAATTCCTCCACAGCGCTGTAACAGACTCATTGCAAGTTATCGCAAGCGCTTGATTGCAGTTGTTGCTGCTAAGGGTGGCCCAACCAGTTATTAGGTTTGGGGGCAAGCACTTTTTCACACAGGGCCATGTGGGTTTGGATTTTGTTTTCCCTTCATAATAAAAAATTTAATTTAAAAACTGCATGTTATGTTTACTTGTGTTATCTTTGATTAATATTTAAATTTGTTTGATGATCTGAAACATTAAAGTGTGACAAACATGCAAAAAAACAAAAAAATCAGGAAGGGGGCAAACAATTTTTCACACCACTGTACACTCTGCTTATTACACACAAACATGCAAAATATTAAAAATGAAAGGATTACAATGTAAAAGATTATTATTATGTAGGCTACATAAATGTAGGCTTTTTTATATGTCATAATGGATAGTCATTGCACGTATCAGAATTAGCCTACCTATTTGCTCGCGCATGAGCATATCCGTTTGCTCTCTGGAGATGCGTTCAGTCTTTGCACCTGCAAATTCTGCCGTGTGAATAGCGGATCCGCCATGGCGCGAGCGCAGCTTGCATTTAAAGGGAATGGGAGACCCTGATTGGTTTATTGCACATCGATTGGTATTATATATGCCCAAAATGCACCCATGACTCATTAAGAGAATAGCGACAACCCTTTTAGACCATGTGCCTGGCGCGCCGACCATTTTTCCCATCCTTAAACTAGCAAAAGTGGATTCGGACACGCCCTAAGTGCACCTGTGCCATGCGCTTTAGACCATGCGCTTAGATCGTTAAAATAGGGCCCATTGTGTCTGGTTCTGACACATTGAGATGTTGTTTTCCTCATATGGTTTCCTGTTATCCTGACAGGTGTGTTTTGCTAACACGGTCTTCCTGGAGCCCATCGACAGCATCGAGCACATCCCTCCCGCCCGCTGGAAGCTGACCTGCTACATCTGTAAACAGCGCGGCTCTGGCGCCTGCATCCAGTGCCACAAAGCCAACTGCTACACCGCCTTCCATGTCACCTGCGCCCAGCAGGCCGGCCTCTACATGAAGATGGAGCCGGTGCGTGAGACTGGAGCTAACGGGACTTCATTTAGCGTGCGCAAAACGGCCTACTGTGACATCCACACTCCGCCCGGCTCCGCCCGGCCGCTGGGGGGTGTGGGCGGGGCCAGTGTAGGCTCCTCCCACAGTGAAGGCGAGGCGGAGGATGAGGAGGAGGTGGTAGGCGGAGAGGAGGACGGGAAGGGCTGGAGCTCAGAGCGCGCCAAGAGGGCCAAAGCAAAGTCACGTCTGAAGATGAAGAGGGCCAGAAAGATCCTGGCCGAGAGGAGAGCGGCTGCGCCGGTGGTGTCTGTGCCATGCATTCCACCGCACAAGTATGCAAGATATTCACTTTGATCACAAATAATATTGATAAATCACCCCCCTCCCAATTCTCAATACTGTGATGTAGCATTGGTCTAACTTTGAGTAATGACACTGAAGCCCCTATTTATTTCAAGTGAAATCAGAGAATGAGCAGGTTTGATGAACACTGCCGTTCAAAAGATTGAGATCAGTTAATGTCTCTTATGCTCATCAAAGCTGTATATATTTGATCAAAAATACAGAAAAAACAGTAATATTGTGAAATAGAGGTCAACCGATAGTGGATTTTACCGATACCAATAGCTAGGTTGGACCACGCTGGCCGATACCGATTAATTAACCGATAGTTTTTAAAATGGATACTGAACGCAAAGTTTTACTATTTTTAAAAAAGCAGTAACAGTACTGAACCATACTTTGTAAATTAATAAAAATTTTGTATTAATATTAATTACTATATTGATTATTAAAGTTATTTCATAGTTTACTAATGTTAAAAGAAGAAACTTTAAAATTTAAAGATGAAGCCTATTAATAAGAGTAAATCTTGAAATGAAATGAACATACTCTAACAAGGAACAATACTTCTACAGCTTTCATTAATGTTACAAATGGACTCTTATTGTTAAGTATTACAATTTCATTTCAACAGTCATGCTTAAAGATGGCCATCTTGAAATACCTACACAAGGCCATGTTAAAATTACATGCACAGGTTATTGATATTGTATGTGTACTCTCACATTTTATTTGCTGCTATTTTAGAACACTGCATGATTATCTAATCAAAATATTAAAAAATATGCAAGTGACACACTGTGCAAAAGCGCAGCGCTGCGTCTTGGAGAAGTCACGGTTATCACACACACCAGACGCGTCACGTTCAGTTCAAGCATAAATGTGGCATAAATGAGTTTGAAGTTCGGTGTTTAAAAAAAACGGAGCAAACGGAAAGAGAAAGCGCGATCTGTATTACAGCTCTCTATATGAAGCATGCAGACTGTATTAGAGCCACAGAAGGACAAATGTTTTGCTGAAAAATGCACAATACATAATTTATAGCCTAGGGTAACGTCATTATATACATTAACAATGATTTGAGGCTATAATGTTATTTAATGGAAAACTATGTGAATGGCTCTCTGTTCCGCGGCAGGATTTTCTGTCGGCTGCATTTAAATGCGCGTTTGAAGTTTCCCGCTCTGTGCAGGTGCTGTGTCACATGCCAAAACAAACAACACGTGCTGTCAGTGATTTCCGCCTCTAGAGGCCGCTCTCATAGTGTATAATGACAGCAGACCATTCTCAACCACTCCAGCAAGAGACGCAACACGGAAAACTATCGGCATAGATTTTTGCCGATAACGGATAGTTCCGCAAATCAACTGTCGGTGCCGATTAATCGGCAAAACCGATGAATCGGTCGACCTCTATTGTGAAATATTATTGCAATTTCTAATATTGGTTTCCTATTTTAATATACTTTAAAATAGTATTTATTTCTGTGACACAGCACTGAATTATCATCAGCCATTAGCCACATGATACTTCAGAAATCATTCTAATATACTGATTTATTATCAGTGTTGAAACTGTGGTGCTGCTTAATATTTTTTTTGGAAACTGTGATACTTCTTTCTTTGATTCAAAATAGAAATCATTTATTCAAAATATAAATCTTTTCTAACAATACAAGGCTTTAGTTTTACTTTGTATCCTTTTAACGCATCCTTGCTAAATCAAAAGTATTAATTTCTTTAAAAAAAAAAAAAAAAGAAAGAGAAAAAAATTACTGACCGCAGACTTTTGAATAGTAGTGTATATTGTAACACAAAATGTCTGTTTTGAATAAACATTGTTCTTTTAAACTTTTTATTTATCAAAGAATCCTGAAAAAAAGTATTGCAGGTCCCAAAAAAATATTAAGCAGCACAACTATTTCCAACATTGATTATAAATCAGCATATTAGAATGATTTCTGACGGACCATGTGGCACTGAAAACTGGAGTAATGATGCTGAAAATTCAGCTTGGCTTCACAGGAATAAATTATATTTTAAAGTATATTAATAAAGAAATCTGTTATTTCTGTTATTTAAAATCTGTTATTTTAAATTGCAATAATATTTCACAAAATTACAGATTTTTTCTGTATTTTTGATCAAATAGATACAGCCTTGATGAGCATAAACTTCTTTAAAAACATTAAAAATCTTACTGATCCCAAACTTTTAAACAGCTGTGTAATTTCAAACGTTTAATGGTTCTTTAGGAAATGTAATGCTCGGATGAAATGTGCAAAGCGCTCTGACACTCCAGAAGCTCTAGTGTGACCGAGCGTGTGGTGTCTTCTGCTTTAGGTTGAGTAAGATCACCAGTAACCTGACGGTGCAGAGGAAGAGTCAGTTCATGCAGAGGCTGCACAGCTACTGGACGCTGAAGAGACAGAGCCGCAACGGTGTTCCTCTGCTGCGGCGTCTGCAGACGCACCTGCAGTCCCAGCGCAATGCTGAGCCGCTCCCCGCATCGGTTCGTACACGCCACGACTCGCCCAGAGAAACATGACCATCAACTCTCTCACTGACGCTATGCTTGTGTGTTTGAACAGAGGGACGGCCAGGAGAAGCACTCGATGCTGAAGGAGCAGCTGAAGGCCTGGCAGAGACTCCGGCACGACCTGGAGAGAGCCCGACTGCTGGTGGAGCTCATCCGCAAGAGAGAGAAACTCAAGAGAGAGACTGTAAGACTCATCTTAGACATTATCCTTAAAAATTAGATAATGTCTATGAACCAGACACTTGAAAATGCTCTGGTCAAGCAGTTTTCAGCAAAAAAAGTCACCATGAAATCAGAATTGAGCCCCACTGACATCCAGTTGCAACAAGCTCCTGAAGTTAAGAAAACCTTTCTTGCAGCCAGTCGCTGGTCTTACTCTTATCCAATGACCAGATATATACGTTTTGTTCGACTCCCTTCTGATGTTTTTTTCATCTCCCAATTAGTTTTCATTGGATGAAATCGAGTCATGTCCTGCATTTATTCTTGATGAATATCCTGTTTCTCTTATAAATACCTCAAATTGTGCATGTAAAATGGGAGTTCAAGTTCATTTTTGATTTTTACGATGGCAAGAAATGAAGAGGATGCCTGTTAGAGCTTAAAGGTAGTCGTTGATCAGTGAGGGAATGACTCTGCCAACTTGAATTGCGTTTCTGCTATGTGTGAGAAAAGTGTTGTGTAATTTCACTTGCATTCGGTGTTATTTTGACTGACGTGTATTTCTGCGTTTGTTCAGATCAAGGTGCAGGAGATGGTGTTAGAGATGCAGTTGACTCCATTCCTGGTGTTGTTGCGAAGCACTCTGGAACAACTGCAGGAGCGGGACACCAATAACTTCTTCACTGTGCCTGTACCTTTAAGTGAGGTACACACACACTCACACTCACCGCACACACACACACAGCCCTTACAGAGGTGTCTTGAATTCCTTTAGAACTTTTTACTTTTCAGATAATTGTTTTAAAAAAGGCCAGATTTACACTACCAGTCAAAAGATTTTGAACAGTAAGATTTTAATGTTTCATAAAGAAGTCTCTTCTGCTCAGCAAGCCTGCATTTATTTGATCCAAAGTACAGGAAAAAACAGTAACATTTTGAAATATTTTTACTATTTAAAACAGCTGTTTTCTATTTTAATATATTTTAAAATGTAATTTATTTCTGTGATGCGCAGCTGAATTTTCAGCATTATTACTCCAGTCTTCAGTGTCACATGATCCTTCAGAAATCATTCTAATATGCTGATTTGCTGCTCAAGAAACATTTTTACTTATTATTATTATTATTATTATTATCAATATTTAAAACAGTTGAGTACATTTTTTTCAGGATTCTTTTTTTCAGGAACCTTGCTGCGTGTACTGCATTAGGCTAATCAAGACTGGTCATAGCGCTTGCATGTTGTTGCTCTTTTGTTGGTTTTGATTGCTTCTATTGTCCTCATTTGTAAGTCGCTTTGGACAAAAGCGTCTACTAAATGTAATAATAATTATAAAAAAAATGTTTTTTTTGAGCAGCAAATCAGAGGAATAAATTACATTTTAAAATATATGCAAATAGAAAACAGTTATTTTTAATGAAAAATATTTCAAAATTATACTGTTTTTGCTGTACTTTGGATCAAATAAATGCAGGCTTGCTGAGCAGAAGAGACTTCTTTAAAAACGTTAAAAATCTTACTATTCAAAAACTTTTGACTGGTAGTGTAGTTTTAGAGTTTTTCTTTATGCTTTTTTTCCCTTTTTTTTTGTTTTTTAGATTTCTTTAAAATCTTTATTTTTTGTTTTTCAGTTGTTGTTTTATGTAATTTAATTATCTATTTATTTATTCACTTTTTTTTTCTATTTTTCACTTGTTTCTCGCCATGAATATAGCTGTGGTTGCTGGCATGGTGCTAAATTATAAGCATTCAATCAATAGACTAGAAGGTGGTTCATCCATGAGTTGGAAATCTTCATTGCATTGTAATGCTACTGCTTCATTTCTTTTTTTTTTTTTTTTTTTTTCTCTGTGTTACATAATGTGAAGCTGTTTTTGCACTGATGCTAGAATTGTCATCCAGTATGTAGTACTTCAAATTTAACCCTTACTGTCAATGCGGTTCTCCAGGTCCCAGATTACCTGGACCACATCGAGCGGCCGATGGATTTCCAGACCATGTGGAAGTGTTTAGAGTCGCATCGCTATCTCAGCTTCGAAGCTTTCGAGGGTGACTTTCTGTTGATCGTCAACAACTGTTTGAAGTACAACGCCAAAGACACTGTTTTCTACCGTGCTGCGCTACGATTACGAGAAGCAGGTGGCGCTGTTTTACGGCAAGCTCGCAGACAAGCAGAGAGAATCGGTTTCGATTACGAGACGGGCCTGCATCTGCCTCGAGAGCCAAGCCCAGATTCACCGCACGAACGAGAGAGAGACCGAGAAAGAGACAAAGACAGAGACCGAGAGAGAGCAGCATCACTCATTGATGACAGTAAGTATGTTATCTCACAAAAAACTCAGTAACACTTTAATATAGGAACCAATTCTCACTATTAACTAGTTGCTTATTAGCTTGCCTATTAATAACATATTGGCTGTTTATTAGTGCTTATAAAGCACATATTCTGCATGACCATATTCTACGTCCCTAATCCTACCCCATACCTAAAAAACATTAAATCAAGGTTGTACAGTGTTTTCAGACATGTTTCAAATTTTGGTAATAGGATTGCAGATATTGTAGACCTCAGTAAATAAATGAGAAGATCAGTGTAGTTCCAAAGGTTAAGCGGCTCGTTCACTGACCATTTTCAGAAAATTTAAATAAAGGTTTCAGGTCATGTTTTGCACATTTTTACATGGAAAATGAATGTTGTGACAGATTTCCTGGTGGAGAATCGGCGGCGTTTGCCTGTAGAGGAGCAGCTGCAGATCCTGCAGACGCGCTATGATGTGGTGATGTCAGGGAAGCACAGCATCGGTCAGTCGCGGCGAGCTAAAGCTCTGAAGAAAGAGATGACCGTGCTAAAGCGGAAGCTGGCCCACCAGCGCGAGGGCCTGTGCGGCATGGGTAACCACGAGTCGGGCCTGTCTCTGGAGCGCGGATCGGTCCTGGCGCATCACGGATCGGGCGGAAACCGTCACGATGAAGGAGAGAGCAGCAGCCACGAGATCAAAGGTCAGAAAATACCACAAACAGCTTTGAACCAACCTCAGATAACACTAAGCGTCAAACGTCAGCATATAACTCATCCAGGTTTTTGTGATGCCTCAAATCGTGCCGCTTGTTGAGGAGAGGTGTGCTGTTAGTTTTCAAAACAATCAGACTTGAGGTTTTCCCCCTGATGGTGGAGAATAAAACAGGTTAAATTAATTGCATTAAAGGAGGGACCCGAGCCACAGAGAACAAAGGGCTAGATTTACTAAACAGGGCAAATTGGCATTAGAGTGCATTTCCATAAAAGCACCGATGGAAGGGGAAAATTCTGCATGTGATTTACTGACAATGCACACATTAAAGAACACAGACGCAGCCAGATCATTTCAATAATGACCAGCGCAATCTACCAAGAGCAGCGCAAATTACCGCCTGCTTTAAGACATGCTTTTATTGGGTGTTAAATAATGGTGCAGATACCAGTAATTTGACATGCACAAACATTAGTAAATTGCATTGCATGATATTCAATAAGGCAGAAAAATAACTGTGTCCACACCTTTTCAGCGCTAATTCTTTACTTCGCGTCTTTAGTAAATCCTGACAGTACTATTTTAACGCCAAAAGACGGTTTGCTCTGGCGCTAGCTGTTAGTAAATCTGTCCCTAAATATCACAGTAACACCCAGAATATTCTAGTTATGTGGTGGTGAGTTTTGCACGGGCAAACCCCATTCATATTTTCTTCAGAAAATCTAGGTTCAAGATGTATTTGAATATGCACTATGATTTTATTCATTTAGGCTAGTACATTACAGCATCTAATAAACTTTGGATGTCAAGTAAAATATGAAGACTTTCATGACCACACAAACCAGGTTACTCTTACCATTATTATTAAATATATGTAATGTTTTAACATAAGAATATAATGTTGGTGGGAACGGTGGAGCACTAGTCCGCATGCTTCTGTTCATAGATGGCACATCTCTATTAAAATGTGAAGTGTTATTTCTTTGTAAATTAATGAAGCTCCCATTGTACTTAAAATAACTGTAGAAATTAATTAAATAAGTGGCCACAAAATCTGATTTGTGTCGTGTTGGATTGAACCACGCAGGAAGATACACCAGTTACTGTTGGTCCACATCAATAACTAAAAGAAAAGGGAAGAAAACAGTGTACTGTTTTATCTGCTTCCGTAAAACTTGAATATATTACACAATTTTTTTTTTCTGTTAGGTCTTTGCTACTTTAATAACTGCCACACACAGACCACACCACTTACTGTCTCCGTATTTTATATTTTAATTCAGTCATCCTCAAAACATTACTGTGATTTGTTTTAAGTGGACACATGTTTAGGCTCTTCTTTCTCTCTGTAGATCTGAGCACCTCGTCTTCAGCTCTGGCCCCTGAGGTCGGCCGGCGGACCTCTGTCCTCTTCTCCAAGAAGAACCCTAAAGCCGCGGGGCCTCCCAAGCGACCGGGTCGGCCCCCTAAGAACCGAGAGGCTCTGCATGGGCCAGGGGTGCTTGGCTCCAGTCCCATAGGCCCTCCGCAGCTGCCCTCTCTCACGCCGTCCCGCAAGAGACCCCACAGCCCCCAGTCCAGCTCCACCTCCGAGTCCGACAGCGAGCACGATCACCTCATACTGGGTACGTCTGCAGCTCCGGCTCCGTTCCACACGCTTCATAACGGACATGCAGTATAATAAATGACACATTCAGAGGGCTCTAAATAGGCGGCACTCCTCATACGCAGCATCTCCAACAGTCTGATGATGGCGTGTTACTAAGCTAACCATCCCATACTTTAATAAGCATTTTATACACAACATCCACAAATAATGGATAACATCGTCCACATATAATTAGATGTTTTAAAAAAATACTTCTGATTTGACATATCTCTGACTTTGTGAGTGCGAGTTTCACGTAAAGACCATGTGACATTACAGATTGGTGATTGGCTCTTTTATTTAAGAGTAGTGTTAATTGTCAGCTATTTTCAATTTTAGTCTTAGTCTTAGTCCCATGTTAAATGTCCTTGTTAGTTTTTATCATATTTAGTCAACCTTATCCTAGTTTATTTTAGTTAAGTTTTAGTCATCTAAAAGTCTCAGCATTTTAGTCTAGCTTTAGTCAAATAAAATCTAAAGTATTTTAGTCTAGTTTTAATCAGTGAACTCTTCGTTCCATTTTCGCCATGCTGTATAATGGTTAAACTGATAAAAAAAAAATATATATTTTTGCTCAAAATTATAAAATGATTGTTGTCATTTGAGAAATTTACTTTTGCTTTTCAGGTATTGCACGTTCAGCAGTTAGCACAAAGCTATAGAATGTCTCATACACATTTATTTTACCTCATCTAATGTACTGATTTATTATAGGCTATTTATTATATAAACAAATATCATAGACTTGCGCACTACATTATGAAATCTGGTAAAACAAACAAAAAATATTATAACAGTGAAATTCCTAATAGTAATTCCAAATTGCAACAGTATATTTTTCTCTATTAAAACAACAGTGGTTGAGTTAGTGCATTTATTCAGCAATCGCAATCACAAACAATACAGTCGAGATCTCATGACAGAACACAGATTGGCTGAATGACACTTTCATTTTGATCGCTAAACTCCAGCTTGTTTGTTGGTGTTTTCAGATCCTCGTCGGCACTTCCGCACTGAAGAGCCAGCACGTGCGCATGTTTGCCAGATTGCAAAAAATAAGTAAAGCACCGGGGAGAAAATGTTTCCTTGTTAGAGAGAAGCTCTGATTTGGGGATTTGAACTCTTGATATCTGGCAACTGCACACATGAAAGCTCGCGTAGTAGAGGCCTGTACAGCAATCTGCAATAATATTTAAAAAAGAGATATATAAAATAAAAAGAGATTTTTGGTAAAGTTTTTATTTTTTTTGAATACATTTTAGTCTCGTCTTTTATCATCAATGAAATTTCATGTTGATTATAGTCATAGTTATCATTTATTGACCTTATTTACAGAAATTCTACGCAGTGTGTACGGAACCGAACTGAACAACTAGTTGTTAATGACATATTTAAACGTGCATCAGTGTCTTCGTCTGTGTGTGTGATGCAAGAAAATAACAGTGAAAGAAGTCTTAACTTAGCACAGGGCTAGCTAAGCTGCGATCATGAGCCCTGCGGTAAAGTGTCAGTGTTGCCAGATCTTCAAAAAAAACAAGAAGGACAAGCACAAAAAACACTAAAACACCCAAATGCTTTGTTTTATAACATCAAAAAAAATCATGTATCTCACATCCACAACAGACCACTTTATTAACTTCATAAAGTGCCTATCTTTATGAGATAAGACCAAACAACATGCCTAAAAGCGCTTGTAAATATGAGGACATGGCAACACTGCAAGACAGCGCTCTCTAAAGCAGTCTCCCGAGCATAAACACAACGCTGCACGTCTGTCAGCGGTAGTTTAGTTAAAATCGACGGACAAAAAGAATCATTAGTCAAAAAATGGCACATAACAAACGGATGAACTTTTATTCACTCCTGCAAGACGACAGAATATTGCTATGGTTACAAATGCGGTAGTGGGTGCTGTTGTGTACACACATGGAACGATAATTTACAGGACTCACTCCCGCATTTAAATGCGGTTGTCACTCCTGAAACTTCCAGTGTGTACGTGGCCAAAGTGCAGATATGATGCAAGGATTTGCAGCGCAGCGGATTTCTTCACTGCTGACTAATCTGAACACCTCTGATTGGCCGCTGCATTAATGCACTCAACACATACATGTGACTTACGTAATGATCAGTGCTAAAGAAAATGTGGTAAAAAGAAATCTTTGAATGCAACGTGAGCAGATCTAAATGTAATGCTGCAATCGACACTTAATTCTTTTTCACATTTCCAGGACCAGGTACACACTCACTCACTCACACACACACACACACACACTCACTCTCTCACACACACACACACACACACACACACACACAGACACACACACACACAGACACACACACTCACTCACTCACACACACACACACACTTACTCACACTCTCACACACACACACTCACAGACACACACTCCTACACCAACCCTACACCTAAACCTACCCCTTACAGGAAACTACTGGCAATTTTTGAATTTCATAAAACACAGTTTTGTATGTTTTTTTTTTTTTTTAAGCCTTTTGTTTTACGGGGACACAGGAAGTGTCCTCATAAACCATGTTTACGTTGTAGTATCCATGTCATTTATACACATTTGTGTCCTCATAAAACATATATACCAGAACACACTCACACACACACATGCTAGCTCACACACACTCAAGCATGACTGTTGTAATCAATTTAGTTTAATTGTGCATGAGCAGTTTTTGCCCCTTATGTTGAATTTGAGTGGCATTTTTGTTCATTTTGGTGGCATTTTTGCCACAGGCACTTATTAAATTTCAACTCTGGTCTCTATACAGCTGCATACAGTCTCTGGCAACACTTTGATCAAATTGCCATTTTAAATTCACATATGAAGGGTAAATGTCATGAGTCAAATTGCATAGCCAAACACTGTCTGCTGCACATCGCAGTTTAAAGAACTCTGTGAACCCTGATGCTACCCTGTGTTTATATGAGCATGCAGTGGAGTCCTGTCATATTCAGTAATGCTGCAGATAAAGCATTGGCAGATGTCACTGTCTGCACAGTCTGTGAAGTTGCATTCTCAGCTCAGCACAATTCTACATTTGTTTTGCTGCAGTTCTTTATTGAATCCTGCGGTTTGAACTGGATGCTTGTCAAAGTTTCAATCATCACCGCTCATATATATATATATATATATATATGTTATATTCACACACTGACTGTGAGGAAACTCCCACACTTCTCTGCTAGTCAGATGTTTTCTGTAAAGAGGCTTGAATGCTGGGAAGTCCCCACCATCAGAGACTCATGAAGACACCAGAATGAGTGCTCGAATGGAAAACGAAGCCTGGTTCACCAAAAAAATAAAAATCACTATTTACCCGCCCCAGCGTTGTTAACTTTTTTTTTTTAAGTGGAAAACAGAAAATTTTGTTCATGCTGCTCTTTTCTGTACAGTGGTTATTTAGGCTCAAAGAGGACAAACGACATCCATATGATTGGAATTTTAAAGGGGTCCTATTATGCTTTTTCACTTTTTGAATTTTAGTCAGTGTGTAGTAGGGTTGCACGATACACCGGTACTACGGTAGTACCGCGATACTAAATCTTAAAAATACCTGCGGTGCCATTGCCATTTTTTAAACGGTAGTATCGTCCATACGGTAGTTCCGTAAGATATGTTGTATGCACAGCAGGAACACTGTTTAAAACGTTCAATTGAACATGAATGCCAGCAGAAACATTACAAGTTGATTGCCAAATGTCTTTCTGCTGTGCTCTGTGTAGTACAGGCTGTGTATACGCTGTATTGAGTGTTTCCCGACGCTTCAGTTCAGTTTGCAATGAGAAGTTGCACTTCCACGTCGTTGTTCATGCTGCAGTTTATCAGAAGAAAGGGTCTGATTCAGACCGTCTGATGTTATTTTTAAAAACAGCAGCTCAAGCATCACTTATTCTACATCATAATATCTTACAAGAAAGTATTATCGCAGTTTTATTCATTTGACCACTTCTAGAACAGGTGTAATAGTTCATTTCTGGAAGCATCTTTGCGATCACGAATGCAATTCCATTCATCAACATAGCGGCTTTGCACTTGGTTCTTATCAGTCATTATATTCTGTGTTCCAATCCGAATCGGCCTTGGCTTGGGCGAATCATTGACTCACTAAGCCATTCATAAAAACAGTCATTTGATTTACTCCTTTAAGGATTCAGCCGTTTTGAAAGAATCGTTTGAATGACTCTTATGCCACCTGCTGGCCGTTTTAAGTTTCTCATCTAAAAGTAGGCATATTACATTACTTTCCAACATATTTCTATATTCAGAATTTAGTTTTTAAAACATTAATTTCATAACATTATTTATGCAATTATAAATACAGTCTAAATGTATAAATGCCACATCTAAATGCCCCTTCATGCAGCTTCTGTGCAGTGCTAAGATGAGTTTTGTTTAGATCATTTCATGGATAACAATAGCTAGTCATTCATTCACATTAATTAAGTATTCAGAGAAAAATATTGTCTGTTTTAATTTACATCTATTTATTTATGAAATTTTGTAGAAATGAAATTTAAATTAACACAATACTGCATGGTATCATGATACTTCAGCTGGTATAGTATCGTAAGACATTTTTATTGTATCGTGACAACCCTAGTGTGTAGTGTGTATGTATGATCTACAAAGTTACAAATCTCAAAGTCCACTCCTGTCTTTTAGTTTTTAAAAAATCCCTTTTCAAGAACTACAGCGAACGGCTCGTTTGGACTAAAAGTTGTTTTCCTGTATTTGTGACATCACAAAGTGGCCCATTAGAATATCATTAAAATAAATCCCGCCTCCAGAAATTCGAATGCACGTTTCAAAATCTAAACCCAGTGCTGGTCTTTTTATATCACTGTATTTCTGATGGAAACCGACTGTCTTCAGAAAATTATGGATGTCATTTTCATTTCATCTTGCATGTAATGTCTGATAAAGCAGTGTTTGTGAGCGGAGCTCTGCTTTGTGTACAGCGTTACCGGGGAAACCTCACTCTCTCCCGCTCCAACAGCGCCTCCCGCTGGCAGAGAATTAATTTGCATATATATGCCGCCACAAATAGTCCAACTCTGTGGGACTATGGTATAAATAAATTCAACTGTATAACAGCTTCACTGCAATTCATGTTATAATGTTAGAATTAAAGAACAATAAACATAATGCATATTACCGTTGCACTTATCTGTACATAGTAAATGCAGTTATTTTTAAGCTGTTGTTGACATCTTATCTAAAACGTGATTTAGCCCAAAAAAATCATCAACAATATCGTTACCACTTTAATATGTCTTGCAATATCAGTGCGTGCAAAGGTTCTGCGAGATCCTCTTGTTCAATATTCTCGGGGTCTGAATTGATATGGCAATATTGATGAACTTGCGGTTTTGTCAAGGGGCGGGGCAGTACTGACACGCCGTCTAAGCTGTTCACCAATCACAACGCACTGGGACAGCTAACCAATCACAACACATTTAGTTTTTCGGTAGGCGGGCTTTCATCAAACCCGGAACTAATCGAGCCGTTTGTGCAAGGCTGGGGAGGAATAGCATTGTAATGTAAATTATGTGAAAAATAATGCGATTTTCGAACCACCAAGCATGAGAACATGTTCTAGTACACCCACAAAACAAAATCAAGACTTTGTAAAAGAGCATAATAGGATCCCTTTAATCCTGTCATTTAAGTCATTCAGACATGTCAGTGATGCACATTAGTTAGACGGGACCTCCTCTCTCAGGCGAACAGTAGCTGAGCTGTGGGCTCTGCACCTTTGGCCTCTCGATGGGAGCTCACGGACCTCCCCGAGAGTGTTCAAAACACAATCACTCAGGCTAGAGCCCCGTCTACGAGATGTCTCTACGCCCTTAAATGGTTTGTCTTTTCTGCCTGGTGCTCAACCCGCGGTGCAGACCCATTTTCCTGTGACATATCGCTGATATTGTCCTTCCTGCAGGAGCTGCTGGACAAGGGTGCTGCCCGTCCACGCTCAGGGTCTAGTGAGTGTTTGCCGGATTGTGTGTTTCAGTGCTCAGGCAGAATGTATATTATCATCACAACTTCCCCATGTTTCTGTTTCTCCTTTCATCACCCAATTCCTCATATTATTTTGGAAGTACTTTCTCACCAAACATTAATGAATCACTTAAGTAAGTCTAGCTCCAGGACCTGTTTGAAAAACTAATGAAGTATTCCATATACCAACCTTTTTCATGGACAACAGAAAGAATGAAATAAAAAAAAAAGTGATATGATGCTTGTAAAATTGCATGGTTTAAAAAAAAAAAAAAAAAAAACTGTATAAATGACAAACGCATAACTACATACTTAAGTCTCTTTAAAATCATTTTTATGTGTAATAACAAGCCAGTAACTGTAGTTGTGCAACATTCTTTGCAAATGAATTGAAAGCCTGCTGTCTGTTCTGTTAATGTAGACGACTCGATGAGATTGACATCTGAAGAGTCTGAGTCTCCTAAAGGTGATTTGAAAGGTCTATGTAGCAGCTATAGCAGCCTCGCACGCTCCTATAGCAGGCCAGTTGGTGGGCAGGAACAACTTAGTTGTTCGCTTTCTGAAGGGGTCCAGGAGGCTGAACCCTCCTCACCCCTTCACAGTCACTACTTGGGATCTGCCTACTGTTCTGAGGGCTCTGAAGGGCCCTCCCTTTGAGCCACTACAGTCTGTCGACCTCCGATCCCTGTCACTAAAGACTGCTCTGCTACTGGCGCTAACATCGGTCAAGCGAATGGGAGATTTGCAGGGGCTCTCTGTGAGCCCCACCTGCCTTCAATTTGGGCCTAATGACTCCAAGGTCGTCCTAAAGCCAAGGCACGGTTATATACCGAAGGTGCTCTCCACTCCGTTCAGAGCGCAGGTCATTTCGCTCTCTGTGCTTCCTCCCTCAGACGAGGACCAGGAGCTGAATTTACTCTGCCCCGTTAGGTCACTGAGAATCTACCTGGAGCGTTCTGCCCCCTTTAGGCAGACGGAACAGCTCTTCGTTTGCTTCGGTGACCACACCAAAGGGCATCCGGTCACGAAGCAGAGACTTTCAAGGTGGATAGTTGACGCTGTTACGCTAGCTTACTCTTGCTTGGGCCTGCATTGCCCCATTGGAGTACGAGCACACTCCACAAGAGGCGTTGCCTCATCTTGGGCATGGTCTAGCGGAGTGTCCATCGCAGAAATATGTGCGGTGGCCGGCTGGGCCTCGCCATCCACATTTGCTAGGTTTTATAACCTGGAAGTCCCTGTCTTACAGGCACGGGTCCTTTCTGCTTGGATGGACGTGAACCTTAACAGGTGGGACCAGCACTGTGCAGAGCTCGGCCGTAACACGCCCGACTCGACAGTATTGCTTACTTGTGCGCTCTCGGCCCCCAGGGTGCCGAGGCTGCATAGGTCCCTCTTGGGACGATTCCCGGGCCAGGCGCGACCTCAATGAGGTTAAATTATAGAAATTTACTTTTATTTAGCAAGGATGCTTTAAATTGATCAAAAGTGATGATAAAGACATTTATATAATGTTACAAAAGATTTCTATTTCAGATAAATGCTGTTCTTCTGAACTTTCTATTCATCAATTTTTTGAGCAGCAAATCAGAATATTAGAATGATTTCTGAAGGATCGTGTGACTGGAGTAATGATGCTAAAAAATCTGCTTTGAAATCATAGGAATAAATTACATTTTAAAGTATATTCAAATAGAAAACAGTTATTTTAAACGGTAAAAATATTTCAAAATGTTCCTGTTTTTGCTGTACTTTGGATCAAATAAATGCAGGCTTGGTGAGCAGAAGAGACTTCTTTAAAAAAAAACATGAAAAATCTTACTGTTCAAAAACTTTTGACTGGTAGTGTAAATTTGACTTAACTTAAAGCACCACGAAGTACCACAGAAGTGGAGCTTGTTGGTGTCTGTGAGCAGACGTATGGAGAAACTCACTGTTTGTGTTCAGCAGATGTGTCAGTGTAACATGCTGTGCTCCTTTCAGATCTTCACAGTAACGGTTTTGGTGGAAGCAGTCAGCCGAAAACCGAGAGTTTCCTGGTGTACAGGAATGAGCGCAGTCTGCCACGCTCCAGCTCCGACTCAGAGTCCACCAGCAGCAGCAGCAGCAGCGCCGCGTCTGACAGGACCAGGTACACACACTCACTCACTCACTCACAGACACACTCACACTCACACACACACGCACACACACAGGCACAAACACAGTCACGCACACACACAGACACGCACTCACACGCACACACAGACACACACACACAGACACACACAAGAATGAAGGATTCACTGTGGTATTTGACTTTAAGTCAGCAGCACAGTCCTTAAGCGTTTTACTCCCACACAAAGTTTACAGTGCAGTGATGAAGCAGTACCTGCTGATGTGTTTGAAGAGAGCAGGCTGATGTGTGAATCAGGTGTCACTCCTGAATGAGGAGGATTGAGTGTCATGTAACACTGTTGTTTTTCTCTCTGCAGCACCACTCCGTCCAAACAGGGCCGTGGAAAAGCCTCTTTCTCACGCTCAGCCTTCCAGGAGGACAGCAGCGAGGAGACGTCCGGCACAGAGAATGACTCCTACTCCATGGGAGGATCCAGAGGAGTGTCTCACTGTGAGTTACGTGTCGGAGCTCATTGCTGTTCGTCAAGCACCTAGGTCTCTAAGATCCAATAATAAGTTATTGCTTACTGTCCCTCGTACTCATTTAAAGTTAAAAGGGGATCAGGCCTTTGCTGTTGCAGGGCCGAAGCTCTGGAATAGTCTGCCTCAGGTACTTAGAGAGGTCTCATCGTTAAATGCTTTTAAAGTTGAAGTCAAAATCCATTTCTTGTCTTTAGCCTTTGAGAGTGTGGGCTAGTTTTTGCTGTTAGTTGAATGTGTGTTGTCTTATGTTCTGTGTTTTAATGACTGTTTCTTGATTGTTCAGCACTTTGGTCTGCAGGTGCAGTTGTAAAGTGCTCTATAAATAAAGTGAAATGAAAAATGAAATGAAATGTGAGTGCAGCAGACGCGTGTTTCAGACCAGCCTGCTTGCATTCTGTCTAGGGATGCACCGATATAAAAAATTTTGGCCGATACCAATAATTCTTTATAAACGAAAGCCGATAACCGATGTGTTGGCCGATAAATCTAAATCCAAATTTTTATATAATTTTTGAGAGCCTTATTACAAAAAAAGTCTCACCATTAAAAGCCATTAAACACTTCAACATAAATCAAACATAAAGCAGCCTTACAAATAAATAAAACAATGCTTAAATAATGCAAACAAGTCACTGGACAACATTACTTAACGGTTACATGTTTAAAAAATAAATAAATAAATAAAAACGTGCCATGGATAAATTAAACAGTAGGGGTGTGCCCGAAGTCGAATACCTTATTCGGAATGGCACGGATAATGACTTCAAAAACGGATAACGAATAATTCTGCCTGAATATTCAGCTGAGGCTGCAGTACAGTCTGGTGTTTGCTAGATTCACAGGTGAGCCAGGGGATCAGCGCGATATTTTACACAACCCTCTAAAGTCGCGCAATAATGAGTGTGTGAAGTGAATGAATTTAAACTTTATGAATGAAAAGAGCGCAAATCAAACATTGCTGCTGCCTACCGTGCATCTCTCAGAAATCAGAGCTTGGCAAGAGTAATATTACCTAAAATAATACATCATACACGTTCTACTATTTGTGTATATTTAAAAGGCAATGATTTAAATCTTATAGGCTACGATATGATACACAAATTAATGGAATAAGCACAGCACGATCGCCAATCAAACAGCTGCGTTGCCGTCTCTGTGCGTCTCCGTCTCTCAAAAACCAAACCAGCTCTCTGTCAAGAGTAGGCTAAAAATCAACTTATATACAGATACATTTTCTACTAGGCCTTCATATTTGCTTCTTTTTCTTTTGCTGGTTTGCATGGCACACGCACATTAGTTTAGTGAAGTTCAAAAAAGAATCGCTTAAAGAGTTCTGCGTAATGAAAATGTGCGCCTTGAACTAATTCAGTCGTGTTAAAATGCTCACTAAACGTTTGTCATGAAATCGCTCTGCTTGTATGATAAATTTATTTTTAGAAATTATTAATTTTATATTAATATTAATTTTATATTTTAGAACACTGAATAGGACAAATAGTCGAAACACATATTTTTCCTTTTTTTTTTTATTGGTAACTCTGTTCTCTTTTTTTCCATACTTTTCCAGACCTGCAAATTACTTAAGTAAAATAAATTTTTAAACTACGCAGGAACCGGTGAGCCAAAGGAAATCAGTTTTACATTAACCTCTAAAATTATAACGCAGTAACAAGTGTGGGAAGTAAATGAGTGTAAATAGCAGTGTTGCAGTTGCCTTTTTCCATGCATTTCCTGGAAATTACTTAAATTAATTTCCATATTTCTAAACCGCGTAGGAACCCTTACTGTTTTAATTAGAAGATATTGAAATATTTATTTATTGGATCACGAAAGGTCCTCAAGCTGGGACTCGAACTTGCATTGCCCGAAGCACAACCGCACTACATCTCGAAGCACCTACAAGGGTATCGGCTCCGACCGTTAGAAGATATTTAAATAAATGATATAATCATAAAAAAAATAAATAAAAATATTTAGTTAAACACGGCATATTTGTTCAGTGATAACTACGAAAAAAGATAGGCTGTAAAACCATAGAAATAACGGTCTTATCAAGTATACGAAGTTCCGGTTCAAGCTCCGCCCAGATACGAATACAGATACGAATAATTTTGTGATTGTTACAGATACAAATACTGGCTTCGCTGCACACCCCTATTAAACAGAATAGCCTCCCCACTGACAAATTATTTTAATTAAACCATATTGTTGATGAAAATAATAAGATAAAAATAAAAGTGGTGGTTATTATTATTAATATATCAGTGATTTTGAAAAAGAAGTATCTTAAATTAATACCACTGTTTAAAATAGCAGCATGCAGTTTTAGCTGCGTGCGCTCCTGAAGAGCTGAATGAACACCGGTAAACTGAAAGAGCTTATTATTATACAACATAAACATAATATTATAACTTATAAATGTACAAAAAGACGCAAACGTGGAAGTGATCTTGAACTAAGTTACATGCTAAAAAGATGTGAGGCTCTTGGCTCTTCTCGCAACAATGCGCTGAAACATGACAAATTAAGTCAAAGAATTCACAACGTTTTATTATAATAGTGTTCTCATTATAATATTATATATATGATAGTCCCAATCATTGTTATGAATGTTGTGCATTGCTGTTTGAGCTGCGTGCGCTGAAACTTAAGAGCTGAATGAACACTGTAACTGAAGCGCTTTGCTGGCAGCTTATTTAACTCAAGGAAATGCATCATATATGAGATTAATCAGCTATTTATACAACATAAACATAATATTACAACTTGTATGTACAAAAAGACGCAAATGCACAAGTGAACTCGAACTAAAGTTACGTGCTAACCAGAATGTGTAACTTCTGTTGTGGATGCGCTCTTCCCGCAACAATGCTCTCAAACATGACAAGTAAAACCAAAGAATTCACAACATTTTATAATAATAGTGTTCTCATTATAATATTATATATATGATAGTCCCAATCATATAGTTATTAATGTTGTGCGCTGAACTAAAGATGATCACCGGCAAACTGAAGCGCTCTATTAACGCTCTATTAGCTTAACCAAACGAATTCTATAGGCCTATGAGATAAATCAGATATATATATGCATAAAATAAACAAAATATTACAACCTACAATTGCACAAAAAGCTGCAATTGCACAAGCGAACTTAACTGTGCTAGTCATGAATGTGTAGCTGCGTTGTGGATGCGCTCTTCCCGTAACAACAGGACAAAGATTCCATTAGCCTAATTATTTTACAGTAATGTTCTCATTATAATATGGAAAACTTGCCCTGCACATGTTGCACTTCACTGTATTTTCCTTTTCGAAGTGATTCCAATAATATTTCAAGCAATTAAAACCCATCATGGTGAACAGTGAGCATCTGAAGTGCCTCTGCTGGAAATAATGTATTTTTCATCGACTTTAATATATCAGCCAAATTTTCTTATCGGTTCGATAACAATTAACATTTATTGGCCGATACTGATATGGTGGCCGATATATCGTGCATCCCTAGTTCTGTCTGTGGCCTGACCTGTCTGTGTGTGTGTTTGCAGTGGTTCGAGGCCGCGGCCGCTCTGGATGCTGGATGAGTTCAGATGACTACAGCTCTCTGGACGCTCTGGATCTGGTGTGGGCCAAGTGCAGAGGATACCCATCATACCCCGCTCTGGTGAGTGTGTGTGCTCTTGTCCATGAAAGCTACACGTGTAAAGCAGCAGACATTTTGAAGAATAAAATAAATAAAAGTGGCAGGCTCCATCATTTTGAATGGGTTTGACGTTATGAATTTCATACACTAAATGAAATGAAAAGCCTCTGTTTGTGCTCCAGACTGTTGATAATATAATCCTGGATGCTGTCGTGAAAACTCGGCCTCTAAAGTCCAATTTTCTGACTTTTTTTTTTATTTTTTTATTTTTTTATTTTTTACCAAATTAGGGGATGTATTAATGTCTACATTAAACTATTAAGACAGGTTAATTAAAATATAATGCATGTGTAATACAGTGCATACATTTTTATATGTTTTTATCTATATGCTCTTGATGTTTTTTTCCATGGCTAACTGAAAATCTAAGTAATGTCATCTTATGCTGTTCATATGTAGGTTTATTGGTGTCTTTCCATGGTAAAAATGCTTTTGACATCTCATCTTTTTCTTTCTCTAAATGTTTTTTTTTGTTGTTTTTTTTTGCTGAAACTTTGTGGTAAAGAGCTGATCAGAGAGATACAATGCAGTGCTTCTGTCCGAATTGCATTCTAATTTACATTTGAAAGTTGAGTTTATCAAAAAAACAGAAAACCACAGTCAAGAAAAAAAAACAAAAAAAAAAAAAAACTCACAAACGGTCAAAAACAAAAGAAAACCACAAACAGTCAAAAAAAAAAAAAATGCTATTTGATGTTTTTTCCAAACAACTCATTTTGATAGAGCACAATACATTTTGTTTTTCCATTTGCGTTTGTATTTAAGTAATATGTTGTAAGTATAGTTTTCTGAGCTGGATTGTTTATTTCCAATAGATCAGTTCACAGTAGAGCAGCAGTGAAAGGATTGATGTGCAGGCACTCAAAGCACTTTTTAAGTAACACTGTGGAACAATAAATAACCCAAAATAATAAAATGGATGTAACTGCAGCACTTGAGCTGTAGTCAATCAGACATGTTGAGTTCACGTGGAAACTGTTCCCTCTGCAATGACTGAAGCTGCTGAAGGCGCAGTTGCTCTGTGTGTCCAGCAGGGGCTGCTTCAGTCCACTCTTCTCATGTTGAGACATGTAATATCCTTCCCACAGATCATTGATCCCAAGATGCCTCGTGAGGGCGTGTTCCACCGGGGCGTCCCGATCCCCGTCCCTCCTGTAGAGGTGCTGAAGCTGGGAGAGCAGATGACGCAGGAGGCACGGGAGCATCTCTTCCTCGTGCTCTTCTTCGACAACAAGAGGACCTGGTTAGTCACGCACTCCTGTTCTTCCTCCTGCTTTTTTTAAGAGAGAGACAGTAACTGTGTACACAAACACACGCAAATGTGTAGGTGCTGCTTAGAGGTGTGTCTCTGTCAGAAACTGTTCATACTTTTAAGAGAAACCTTAACTAGACTACCATTCAAAGGTTTGTGCTCAGATTTCCGTTTATTTTTGAAAGAAATTAATACTTTTATTCAAGGACGGATTAAATTGGTCAAAAGTGACTGTAAAGACATTTATAATGTTGCAAAAGATTTAATTTCAAATAAATACTGTTCTTTTGAACTTTCTATTCATCTGTGAATCCTGAAAAATAAAATGTATGACGGTTTCCTCCAAAAAATTGGTCCTCACAACAATTTCTTGAGCAGAAAATCAGCATATTACAATTATTTCTGAAGGATCGTGGGTAACACTTTATTTTACGGTGTCCATGTTACATGTAGTTAGTATTATAATAACAATAAATTATGCATAATTACATGCAAGTAACCCTAATCCTAACCATATAGTAAGTACATGAAGTTAATAAATATTATTCAGTACTTAAAAGTATAATTACACTGTAAAAAGGACACCTTCAAATAAAGTGTAGCTGGATAACATTACACTGAAGACTGGAGTAATGATGCTAAAAATTCAGCTTTGATCACAGCAATCAATTACAGTTTAACAAATATTCACATAGAAAACAGCTGTTTGAAATTGTAACATTTCACAAGATTATTTTATGCAGCTTTGGTGTGCACAAGACTCAAAAACATTACAAAAATCTTACCGACTACAGACCTTTAAATGGTAGTCTATAAAAATGCATTGCAAATATTTGCAAAGGTTGTTTTTTGTTTGAGTACTTAAGTTCCGTAAGTCAGGTGAATTGAGAGGTGGAAGTTTAGCGTTATTTTTATTAGAAAGTGTATGTTGTTCCTGTGCTGGTGGAAACTTGTCACAGAAATGTGAAAACGCTGATTTTCTTCATGTTGTGATGTTGCTGCTGTGATGTGAGGAATCTTCCACACTTACAGTCGTAGAAACATCGGTTGGTAATTTTTCCACTGAGGTAGCAGATGTGATGGATATTTTTTTCAGCATTGCGGTTTATGCCTTTGATCTCTGAATCTTAACATCAGTTTATTCTTACACTGACATTCAAAAATCTAGAAATGCATCATTCTCATACATTTCACAACTAAGCACATTTCACTGTAATTGCTGTACCATAATGTCCAAAAGTGTCTTAAAGTTGTAGTTTTGACGGTTTTTTTGGTAATTTTCCAGCATTTTAAAGGTGATTATTGTTAATGAGCACACAGTCATTACTGTAGCACAGGGGTTTTCCTGAATCCTCATGGCAAATGTAGGCAGGGGTTAATTAAATTAATATTCATTAAAATCTCAGTGCAAAACATCTTAATGATCTTTGTCATTACAAGAGGCTCTGTAATGCTAGTTGATGTTGATCCACTTTGACCTTCTCATGAGAGCGATGTAACCCTGTCAGCATCTCTGAACATCCTGTGCAGAAAACACAGAGAAATAGGCCAGAGGAAATGAACATGCTGTGGAGAGCTGAAAGTACGTGTGGATGAGAAAAGAGACGCTAAATCTGTGTGTGTGTGTGTGTGCAGGCAGTGGCTGCCGCGCTCCAAACTGGTTCCTCTGGGCGTCAATCAGGATCTGGACAAAGAGAAGATGCTGGAAGGCCGGAAGTCAAACATCAGGAAGTCCGTTCAGGTGGCGTATCACCGCGCCATGCAGCACCGCAACAAAGTCCAGGGCGACCCCAGCAGCGACACGAGCGACAGCGACTGAGCGGTTTACACGACTCCAGACGGTGATGCATTTCAACTGAAACACACTCTGGTGCTAAAGCGCTTCGGGCCGGTGTTAAAGACGTGCGATCGGGATGTGTGTTTAATGTTAGATGTGGCTGCAGTCATAGATGCAGTCCATTTACCTCACACTACAGCCAGTATTCAAGATATGATGAACACACTCTCTGTCAGACCTCTGCTTACGGCAGCAAAAGTAAAACACAACCACGATTCTAAACCGCGACCCCAAATTCAGCAGACCTGCTGTGTGCGCGAGCGTGCGAGAATCAGTGTGAATGCTGGCAGATGAACAGCATGCTACACATTGATGCAGAACATGCACAAGTGAAACGTGATGATGTATTTATTTGTTCTTCCAAATGACATTGATTCCAAACGATCCTCATCTCCCCATGAAGTCACCCGCACACACACCCTCATCTGGTGAAACGGTGTATCTGTCGGTGTTCGTTGTGTATATTCCTCTCGTGTTCTGTATTGTTCTTTGAGAACGAATGAACCAATCCATGACTAACTGTTGTCTGACCATGTGCCAGTTCTGTCACTGTAGAACTTTTTTATATATATATATATATATATATATATAATATTATATATGAATACTACATGCGATAGACTTTAATAAAAAAGGTTTGAGTTTTGTATATCTGTTTCTTAGTTTTTTGTTTGTTTTGGTTTGGTATTTGGTGAATGAAAAAGAATGTATGTAGAAATGGGTGTGAAATGGGAGCACTCAAATCTGAGTAATCTCTGTTACTTAACCGAACCATTTCATGATTAGTAGGATTAACCCTAATGAGGTTTTCTGTTCATTTTGAAGAGGATGTTCATTTTTCTGAAAATGCTATTTGTTGTTTTTGCATTTTACTCAAACTTTCCAACTTTGCTCATAGTGTTTCCACTGAGGATTTACATCGCACCCCTTTTCAGTGTAAGTTTTGTGGATTTGAACTTTGCTAAATTGACTAACACACCCTTAGCTTTTGTGCTTCTCCTCAACTCCAGATTTCAGCTAATAATCATTACGAGATACACGCAGAAGCCAAACACTTCTGGATAGTGGTTTGTTCAAACACTGATTTGAGCAACAGCGATAGCCATGCTTGCAAACACCGATAAAAATAGTGGAAAACAACGTCTTCCTGTTAGAACACTGAATGCATTTGTGACAGCGGAATAAATGTAGGTGTTAAAGTAGAGCTGGTTTGTGACTGACTCACACCTGTAAGACAGGTTATTCAGAGCTGTCCTTTGCAGCTGTTCTCCTTGTAAAGCCCACACTCCCTCAGGCAGTGTAACCCAAACCAGGCGCTCCATGTCTGCTCGTCTGTATTTATGTTCCTCACGTGTTCTGGTTTGAGTTTGTGCTAAAAAGCTAACCCTGAGTAAACACTGCACTTATTGTCTGCTCAACATACAGACTCCATTAACACTCTCATACTGTATTCTGAACTGAATTCTCTCAAACTGAATTCTGATTTGTCTTCTGTTCCTGGCAAATGTCTAACTACAGTCATTTTCCTTGAACACTCTACTTACTACACTATATAACTACTGCTTTTTTACAAATAGCACATGAAACGTGAAAGTATGCATTATAGCATGTGAAAGCATGCATTATGCATACAGTAGGTTGTTACATTAAGGTCATAGTTTATATAAGATAATTTTGTGTTAACATTTCTGTATTCTATTCTAATCGTGTTCATTCTTGAATGCAGCTGACTAGACACAAGATATACACTAATGCAACATTTACACAGATAAATCCTCAAAAGCTGCGCTTACTCAAACCTTTCTTCTTTCACAAACACTGCTAATTCCTTCAGGCGATGCAGATCTAGTTTCACACAGAAAGGCACTTGAGCCAGCCTCATTGTCTTGTTTTGATGTGGATCTCTCGAGGGACTGTTGTAATTTTATCTAGGTGTGATTGCAAAGAAATCTCTCTGTGGAGAACATCCTCAAGGATATGGACGTCTGCCAGCTCCTAATGCACACAAACTCTGCTCTACGTGCCACTTGTGCTTGTATGTGAACACACATTTGTAGAAGTTTCTTAAAGGCATACACAAGACTAGCTCACTGTGGAGAGAATGTTCATTATGGATTTTGGGTTGTTGATCGACGTGTTTTTTTTAAATCTCTGAATGATTACATTATATATGCATATAATATATAGATTATAAATGGAATTCATACAGATAATGACTTAATTACACCTCTGATGTAAGTTCACCTTTTTTTTGCATGACGTTTCTAAATTTTTAGCATGTCACTATCATGTTTAAGCACAAACCTAGCAAATAACGTTTTAACACATTGCTAACATTTATTAGCATGTTTATGTTTCTAATGTGTTTTAGCATGATGCTAGCTGTTTTAGCACATTGCTAGCATGTTTGTGGCATGTTTTATATATAGATATGAAGGTCTGTAACTTGGTGAATGTAACTTAATACTGATATTAAGAGTTATTTTATGAAAGTTTTGACATTGACATCATAGCGTGTCCTAAAATAGGCTTTGTTAGTGATAGATATAGATGCAATACTCTGGTAAGAATTATTGTATGAAAGTTTTGACCACTTCATGGGATTGGGTTTTTTTTTTTTTTTTTTTTGGTAGATTTCAATGATAGTGTACTGTTTCGGTCAGAACATCCCAAAGGTCTAAGTTTGGTGTTCATTGCTTGAAAGTTCTAGGGGTTATTCTCATCAGAAGAGGAAGCAGTTTAAATAGTAGATCAGTATGTTGGATTTGTCAAGTGAATATTTCTGTGATCAAAGCTGAATTTTCAGCATCATTACTCCAGTCTTCAGTGTCACATAATCATTCAGAAAATTCTAATATGCTGATTTGCTGCTGAAGAAACATTTCTCCGTATCAGTATTGAAAACAGTTGTGCTCTTTCATATTGTTTTAGAAACATGACACGTTTTTTTCAGGACTGCCTTTAATTTTTATCTAACTTTGGATCAGATTAATGTGCCCTTGCACAGTAAATGTATCCATTTCTGCAGTTCTTTCTCAAAAAAAAAAATAAATAAATAAATAAAATCTCCTACCTAAACTTTTGAATAGAAGTGTATGTACACCAGCTACAGGTAAATAATGTATGATTTTTTATATAGTAATCAGTGATGATAAAATCTATGATGGTCTAACCAAGATTACATACACACAGTATAATATTTCTCACATTGTAGTTGTGGTGAGATAATCACTACTGATGCCTTGCTGTGTTGGTCTGTTATCTGTAAGTTTGTGTCATATCCACAGTACAAGTTCTCATGTAAGAGTGGATAAAAGTGAGACGGTGCATGTGTTCACCTCAAAAAGATCTTCAGATAACATGCACAAAACCTTGTGCTTGCTGCACAGCTCTTTTCCTGTCATACACTGCTGTGGCAGTCTTTGAAGCTGAACGCTTATACCTGCAGAACTGCTGACTGACACATCTTCAAAGTCTTTCCGATGTATATTCTTCTAAGTGCACAAACATTTCATTATATGCATGAACCCTTAAATGCATGCATAAGTGAATCCACTCAATGGCTGGATGTCTAAGTGGTGCCCACAGAATAACATAGGTTTCATAGACAATTGGATGAGTTTTTTGAGGCAGACCTGATCTGTTGAAAAGAGTTGGTCTTCATCCCTCCTGGGGTGGTGCCGCTCTTCTCTCTAGAAATATGGCACATAGTCTTAGAGTTCATACTTGACTAACTGGGGCCCAGGTCAGGAAGCAGACAGACTGGCTAAACCGACCGTCTGCTAGCCGCCTCACGTCACAGAAGTCAGTAAATTCTAAGCACATAGAGACTCTTTAACCTAGATATCACACTATAGAGACTGTGTCTGTTCCCTGAACTAGCTAATACAAAAAAACTTCCAAAACAATTTAAGGGTAACAATTTAATTGATGTTCAACAAATAAAAAACAGATATAACACAGATAAATAAATGATAAAGCTTGGCTTAATGAATATTAGGTCCCTTTCTACAAAAGCACTTTTTGTAAATGGTATGATCACTGATCATAACCTAGATGTGCTCTGTTTGACTGAAACTTGATGGCTTCAGTCAAAAAGCTATCTTGGCTATCTTAATATCCATGTATAAAAAGATCCATTGGGATCAGCATGTATAGACGTTCTGAACTCTTGGGGTTAGACAACACGTGTCAGGACCTGTCATAATCATACTTTAGATTTAATTTTATCACATGGGATTGATGTCAGTGGCATTGAAATTCTGCAGCAGAGTGATGAGATCTCAGATCATTGTCTAGTCTTGTATAAACTCCATATAGCTAAAGCTGTACATTCAGCTCCTTGTTACAAATATGGTAGAACCATCACCTCCACAATAAAAGACTGCTTTGTAAATAATCTTCCTGATTTATCTAAATTCCTCAGCATATCCAATAGCTCAGAAAAACTTCATAATGTATCAGAAACTATGGACTCTCTCTTTTCTAGCACTTTAGATACGGTTGCTCCTTTACGCTTAAAGAAGATTAAGGAAAACAGTCCGACACCATGGTATAATGAGCACACCTGCACCCTAAAGAGAGCAGCCCGGAAAATGGAGCGCAGCTGGAAGAAAACAAAACTAGAGGTATTTCGTATTGCATCGAGGGAATGCACTTCTACCTACAAAAAAAAAAAAAAAAAAAAACCTTAGATCTGCCTATTTTTCATCTCTTTTAGAGGACAACAAACACAATTCTAGGCATTTATTTACAGTTTATTTACAGTGGCTAAATTAACGAAAAATAAAACAACAGACAGGCATTTCCCAACAGCACAGTAGTAATGACTTCATGAATTTCTTTACTTTCAAGATCGATACTATCAGAGAGAAAATTCTAACCATCTAGCCATCAGCCACGGTGTCACATCAGTGCACTATAGTTCCTCTGAGGAACAATTTCACTCATTCTCTGCTACAGGAGAGGAAGAATTGTATAAACTTGTTTAATCATCTAAATATGTATGTTAGACAATATGTATGTTAGACCCTAAGCTACTTAGACCAGCGGTTCCCAATTCCAGTCCTCGTGCCTCCCCGCTCTGCACATTTTGTATGTATCTCTTATCACTTCAGATGTTTGTTCTATTCGACCGCAAGTGTCCTGCGAAGTGGACATCACAGGATATTCTGCCATGATTCCAGTTCGAAGCAAGCATATACGTTCCATTTAAAGGGAATTAATGTGTGCGAGACATGAATTTAAATAGTATTTATTTACAGAGGTATATTATGTCACACTTCACACTTCTCTAGTAAGTTTCATCTGTGTATGAAGACGACGCAGGCAGTGGTGTAGCGCAAATCCGTGAATTAATGTTCCGAAGTGAAGTAAACTTCAATGTAGCAATGAACACTGTGTAGGGACCATGTCAGTTGGAACACAGTTTATGCATGGAGCATTCTTTTAACGAGCTAATGATCTGAATCAGGTGTGTTAAACAACAGAGACATGCAAAATATGCAGAGCGGGGTGGCGCGAGGACTGGAATTGGGAACCGCTGACTTAGACCATCTAAGCTACTAAAAGAAGTACTTCCAGATTTCATAGATCCTCTTCTAAATATTATTAATTTGTCATTATCATTAGGATATGTCCCAAAAACCTTCAAACTAGCTGTTAAGTCTCTCATTCAAAAGGTGACGAAGTCTTTACTGGGGATCAGTCTCTGGGGCTCATCTAGGTGTCCTGATCTCCACTGACATTCAGGCCTGTAGAGGTCGTGTCTAGGTGCTGATCCACCATCTGATCTGGATACAGTTTGGATCTGGGTGGCTCCGGTGACCTTGTAATAAGATTGAAACAGACTAATATTAGTGTAGATGCCATTCTTCTAATGATGTAACAAGTACATCGGTTGTTATGGGAAGTTTTCCCGGTTCCGGTTGACCTAATTATTGCAGCCTAACAATCCTTTAACGGATTTGAATTATAGAAATACGATAGTGTATTATGTGTAAGCCAGGTTAAAGAGATGGGTCTTTAATCTAGA
Organism: Spinibarbus caldwelli; assembly: GCA_039654775.1. NCBI lineage: Eukaryota > Metazoa > Chordata > Actinopteri > Cypriniformes > Cyprinidae > Spinibarbus > Spinibarbus caldwelli. The sequence goes on along the minus strand of CM077249.1, from coordinate 784,720 downwards.
TTTAAACTGACAGAGTGTGTCTGCCTCCCGAACAGTGTTAGGTAGATTGTTCCAGAGTTTGGGCGCTAAATAGGAAAAGGATCTGCCGCCTGCAGTCGATTTTGATATTCTAGGTATTATCAAATGGCCAGAGTTTTGAGAACGCAGTGGACATGAAGGACTATAATGTGATAAGAGCTCACTCAAATACTGAGGTGCTAAACCATTCAGGGCTTTATAAGTAATTAGCGAGATTTTGAAATGCATACGATGTTTAATAAGGAGCCAGTGCAGTGTTGACAGAACCAGCCTAATATGGTCATACTTCCTGGTTATAGTAAGAACTCTGGCTGCTGAACTCTAGAAATACTATTGACTTGATTAGTGTTGTCAAAAGTACCAACTTCGGTACCAGTCGGTACTGAAATTTTAAAAATGTGATGATACCTAATTTCCTGCGAGCAGATTCTTAAACACCTGTGACTGGCCATTGTGTTCACGCGCTCAACAGATATGTCTGTTATTGGCTACAGTGATCATTGCTTCACGCTCTTCACTGAGTACTTACACAGATACACACGGGACCGGTTGAAAGCTGTGTCTATCGGCAGATCCGTCTATGAGCAGATATATTAGGGATCCGCTGATAGATGCTCTATGAACTGAGGTGCGTGTGTGTCAGATAAGTGATCTTTTGAAGGAGTCACTCCCTTACAGCATCTCAACTTTCAATTGCAAGACTTACATTTCCTTATATTGCATGAACTGAATGAGCAAGCTCTGAATACCAGTTCTGAGACTGAACCCAAAGAGAACTCCTGCCTTGAGTACCACAAAAAAACATTTGAAAACATTTATGTGGATCTTTCTGTAAGCAGCCACAGAGTCCTTCTGAAAGTGAGTAAATGAATCAAAATGGGGATGCATTGGTGAAGACGCAGCTGAACCTTAAAGGACAGCCAGAAGACCTGATATTGCACACAGTGAGACAAGGTCAGCAGGTGCTTCACAAGGTGGCTGTTTCCTTCACAGTGTCTCTTGTGTCCAATAAATAAATAAATAAAAACAGCATTATTAAACCAATGCAGCATTATAACAAAGCAGCACAGCAGAAGAGATTGAAAAAGATAATGAAAAATGGTCAGTCAATGAGGCAGGGAATTCATAAGTCTTACAGCCTCTGGAAACAAGCTGCATTTTAGCCTTGTTGTCCTGGCTTTAATGCTTCTTAGCTTCCTGCCTGAGGGAAAGGGGTGGACAGTTCATATGCCAGGTGGGTGGGGATGCTCTGCTCCTACACCTACTGATGTAAATGTCCTCAATAGAGGGGAGGCTGCTATGAGTTATTTTTTGGGCAGATTTAACCACCCTCTGCAGCGCCTTCTTACAGAACAGTTTGCAAAAGAACAGCTTCCATACCAGGTATTGATGGAAAAATTGAGTGTACTCTCCACCACACACCAGGCTGTTGCTTTTCAGACATTTATTTTTAACAGTGACCTAACATCATCAGCGGAGACACAGAGAGTCAGCTCACCCGATAAAGTTGTCAATTTGGAGCTGGGGGAGTAGTTTGATTAGAGGTGTAAATCAGACGGTGGACGTTAATTCATACGTTCATGACCTCAAGGTTAGACTATTGTAATGCTTTATTGGGTGGTTGCTCTGCGTGCTTAATAAACAAAATTCAGCTGGTCCAAACTGCAGCAGCTAGAGTTCTAGTACGAACTCTAGCTGCTGCATTTTGGACCAGCTGGAGTTTGTTTATTAAGCGCGCATTATAGTGCACTTCCACTAATGCCAACATAACTTTCTAGTCTATTCAAAAGAATGTTGTGGTTGATAGTGCTAAGATCCAGTAGCACTAATAGAGAGATACAACCAAGATCGAATAATAAGAGCAGGTCATTTGCAACTCTGAAGAGAGCAGTCTCAGTACTATGATACGGTCTAAATCCTGACTGGAATTCCTCACAGATGCCATTTTTCTCTAAGAAGGAACATAGTTGTGAGGATACTACCTTTTCTAGTATCTTTGACAGAAAAGGGAGATTTGAGATCGGTCTGTAATTAACTAGATCTTTGGGGTCAAGTTGTGTTTTTTTAATGAGAGGCTTAATAACAGCCAATTTGAAGGTTTTGGGGACATATCCTAATGACAATGATGAATTAATAATAGCCAAAAGAGGATCTATGACTTCTGGAAGCAGCTCTTTTAGTAGTTTAGATGGAATAGGGTCTAACATACATGTCGTTGGTTTAGATGATTTAACAAGTTTATACAATTCTTTCTCTACTGTGGCTGACGGCTGCATGGTTACAAATTTATCTCTAATAGTATCGATCTTGGAAGTAAAGTAGTTCATAAAGTCATTACTACTGTGCTGCTGGGTAATGTCTGCACCTGCTGATGTTATATTTTTTGTCAATTTAGCCACTGTATTGAATAAATACCTGGGGTGGTGTTTGTTTTCTTCTAGAAGAGATGAAAAGTAATCAGATGTAGCAGTTTTTAATGCTTTTCTGTAGGAGAAAGTACTTTCCCGCCATGCAATACGAAATACCTCTAGTTTTGTTTTCCTCCAGCTGTGCTTCATTTTCCGGGCTGCTCTCTTTAGGGTGCAAGTGTGCTCGTTATACCACAGTGTCGGACTGTTTTCAATAATCTTCCTTAAGCGTAAAGGAGCAACCGTACCTAAAGTGCTAGAAAAGTGAGTCCATAGTTTCTGTTACATCATCAAGTTTTTCTGAGCTATTGGATATGCTGAGGAATTTTATGAGGAATTTTAAGTCAGGAAGATTATTTACAAAGCAGTCTTTTGTTGTGGAAGTGATGTTTCTACCAGATTTGTAACAGAGTTGAATTTACAGCTTTAGCTATATGGAGTACACATGAAACTTGATAATGATCTGAGATATCATCGCTCTGCTGCAGAATTTCTATGCCATTAACATCTATTCCATGTGACAGTATTAAATATAGAGTATGATTTTGAAAATGAGTGGGTCCTGACACGTGTTGTCTAACCCCAATAGAGTTCAGAATGTCTGTAAATGCTGATCCCAATGCATCCTTTTCATTATCAACTTGGATATTGAAATAACCAACAAAGACTTTATCTGCAGCCAGCACCAACTCAAAAATCAGCAAATTCTTTGATAAAGTCTGTATGGTGCCCTGGTGGCCTGTATACAGTGGCCAGTGCAAACGTCACAGGGGATTTGTCATTAACACTTGTTTCTCTGGAAAAGCTCATTGATAGCTGAGAAGTTGCTGCACTGCTGCAGGCCACTATGACATAAAAAAAATGTGCAAAAAATGAATGTATTAAGCAAAAAGTAAATAAGGAGCAACAAAAGCTTTGGGAGGGGGCAAGGCCAACATAAATAACAAAACAAACCTAACTGATTTTAAACAACTAGCCTAGATCTGAGATAATGTATTATATTATAAAAGCTAAAATTCTCAAATTAACTGCTAATCCTAGAGAGTCACATACTTTTGCCACTCACTGAAATGTAGTATTGGATCATTTTTGTGAATAAATAAATGACAAAGTATATATTTATGGAGCAAGATGGCGCTGACGTATGTGTTGGCTGGCCGTCGTGTTTTTATTCTGTGTCTGGGTTTCATGTCTTTCTCTGCTGGGACACGATTAATATATGATCGGCAAACTTTATTGGATCTCTGAGCGTCTGTTGCTATGAATTATGGAGATGGGAGCTCTGAAGGAGATGGATACCCTTGGTGTTCCCCGTTCATTCAAGCACAGCTTTGGGGTCCGCTGGATCAACTAAAGAGAAAGAAGAAACACCACAGTACCAGGAGACGAGGTACACATGCAGGGGCCCGTGTTCGAACGGTGAAGGAATTTCATTTCATGAGGACTCAACCATTTTCTTTGGTTGGAAACGGAAAAGTAGAAAATCAGATCTGTTGTTGAGTGTCTATGCGGAGGCCTGATTCTGTAAGATCGAGGTCATGGATGAGTGGAGTGAATCACAGCCACTTGAGTTCGGTGTGTCTACAAACATTGGGAGAAGCTGATGTGAATATGCCAAGTATTACTTCTTTATCGGCGGCTCTGGTAAACGCAAGATCAGTTGTAAACAAGACATTTATTTTACATGATTTTCTTCACAATCTGAAGATCCTGATCTCACAATCTGGACATTTTGTTTATTACTGAAACTTGGTTGACTGTTGGAGACTTAAGCCCTATTTCAGAAATTGTACCATTAGACTGTTGTTATTTTAGCTCGCCAAGGACTCTTAGACACGGTAGAGGAACTGCGGTTGTTTTTAAAAAACACCTCACTTGCAGACTGTTTCCTTATGGATCATTTCAGAGTTTTGAAGTACTATCATTTGAACTGGTTTTATCTAAACCGATTTTATGTGTGTTGATTTATAGACCTCCTAAATATAATTCTTTATTTATTCCTGAATTTTCTGAGTTGTTGTCTGGTATTGTTCCATTATTTAATAATATCTTGATCATTGGTGATTTTAATGTTCATGTTTGTTGTGAAACAAATTATCAAGCAAAGGAGTTTTTAAATCTTATTGACTCTTTTAACTTTCAGAAATATGTGAATGAATATATGCATCACCATGGTCATATGCTGGACTTGATTTTAGGCACTGGTACATTTGTCAATAATGTTATGGTCACTGATAATTATTTTACTGATCATAAACCTGTTATGTTTGATATGAATTTGACATGTACTCCAGTTAAGCCACAATCCCAGATATATTGTTCTCGTAGTATTACATCATCTACAGTAATAGCATTTGCTGAAGCTTTTAGATCCGCAGCTGGGATTTTTGATAGTCTGCCTCCTCCTGTTGACACAAATGAATTGTCTTTATTGTTTGATTCTGTTTGTTCAGATATACTGGACCATATTGCTCCTTGTAAAATTTGGCATTGGAAAGTCAAATCTCTTCTATGGGTAAATGACATGATACGGTCATTAAGACAAGAATGTAGACGTAGATGATTACTGAATTACTGTAGATGATGAAGAAGGATAAGTTGCAGATCTCTTATATTATGCTGAGGAATTCTTTGACTAAATTTCAGGAAGCAGCAAAAATGGCTAGAAATAAATACAAATATTTTTTTCTGAAATTATTCTAAAGTATTCTCACCAGCCTTGTGTGCTTTTTTAATACTATTAACTCCATTTTAGAGCCTTCAGTCTCGGTTTGTCTTGAGTCTTCAGCTGCAAATTGTGAGATTTTTAAAAGTTTTTTTATTGATAAAATTGATGGTATTCGCTCTGCAATTGCACCAATGAAATTAGATCTTGGAGTTTAAATGCATGCTCCCTAATTTGCAATGTTTATTAGGTTCTCTAAATACCTAGTGGTCAATGGGAATGTATCACAGGCTCGTCTTGAGGCAGGTGTGATACAGTGATGCTTGTCCGGTAGTAGTGACTTTGATTTTTGTATTATTCAGAAACACCTTCAGCATCAGGAATGTAAAATGGATAGCTTGAATGTAGTGTAAGTTGATTTGTGCGAAGGCATAAATATCAATGAACTGTGATTAATGCGGAAGTCGGTGACCTTTTGAAGGAGGCGCCGGAATTCCGCTGATATGCGTCACCAAAAACCCAACCTCCCCCAGCGCGATCGACCAGACTCAACTCCACTCAACTCTACTCAACTCTACTCAGATCTGACTCGCATGCGTCTGCTTCGCCCTGACCAGCTCCGCTGGATAATGTACAGCTGAAAGTGGTTCATGGTTTTCTTTTACAGTCATGTACACGCCGTCGTTTGTCGCTCGTGTAGTTCTGCTGTTGGTGTGCTTTAAATGCTCGTTCTCCATACGGGACAGTCTCAAAGTCAGACAGGTGAGCGTGCTTTTCTTCTGAAGTTACACAGTAACGCATAGTGTGGACTTGTGACTGAAAGCTTTACATACGTTCAGAGTTTTCAGTATTATATGCGAGTGTTGATTATTAAATCACTGTTTATAGGTAAGAGCCCATGTGTTTATAGGTGAACCTCGCATGCTTCAGCCTACACATGGAAATTAATAAGGAACACTGACACAACATCTGTTGTTCCATAGCAAACCGTTCATTTAACTTCTAAATGTCATAAAAAATAGGATAACACCTATATACTTAAGTCATACCTGTATGAAATTGAGGAATGAGCAGAAAGTAGCTCAAATATAAAAATATAAGACAGTTTTGATTTATCTAACATAGTCAAACCAAATTTTATTCAACATTTCTCACATTATCACAGTTTATTTGCTGTAGTTTAGAAAATGTTAATTAATATGACGAACTCAGAGTTAAACTGTCAGAAGAACAAATTCATCTTGATAATGTCAGATAACTTTGATAGAAAGGTATGGAACAAAACATGGTCGGGTCAAAGTGTCAAATCAAATATTTGGCCCCTAATTTTTATCAGTTGTATGAAGAATTTTTTGTTTACTTTATTTTGCTATCCTCACTTACATAAATGAACTATAGTGTCCTTCACCAGCTAGTAAAGGATATCAAAAATTAAATCTGGTGTATGAACAATTTTTGGTTTGACTGTATGTTATTTTTTTCGCAATACCCGTACTTTCATGAGTTTTTCAGATTGACTACTGTTATTCTAAACTGTGGAAAATGGTAATGATGCATGCTACTGCTCAGAAACTTTTACACATCGCTGACTCAGATATCATATACCAGCTATATTCCTATATCCATTATTACTATCTTCAAAGAAACTTTAGTCAGTCCTATAAAAGCTGCTTGAATGTGTTAACTCTAGTCACGTTGAGGCACTTGACTACAGATTTGTCTCAGATTCAGTGTATAGAGCGTGTATTATCAGAGCCGTGGCTGTTACTCAAGACACGTTGTAGGAAGACACGGGTAACTCAGAGGAAAATGAAGGGGAGATTTTGGTCTTCTTCAAATTCCCCCTTGAGTGAATTTGTAGAGCTATGAGTGTATGTTAATGTGGTCTATAGAAGTTATATGCAAAAAGATGTAAAACATAAATGTCACGCAAAGGAAAAAATAGTGTAAAATGATAAATTACGTATGACAAACAAAAGCACCTGCTCCGCATTAACTGGCAAGAGGTGAACGAACAGCAGAAATAGACATATTGCTGTCATTTATTTTCACTGTAGTAGACCTCTTACATACATTACATCTTATAATCCTGTTACAGTTACTGTATTACATTCAGGATTCCAATTTAATATAGTAAATTAAAAAATGCATATATATGTTGATGCGCTCCCTCTTTCGTGCTCTGTGATGTTTTTGAAGTTTAAGAGAGATTTGCTTGCTGTTGGATCAGCCTTTCTACAAGACTGGTGTGCTAACTTAAATTTATAGATAACAGTATAGTGTACTTGCTGGGTGAAATACCTCTCAAACAACACTCACGGCACACAAATCCAAAGAATCAGAAATGAAAAATAATTGACTGATTATTAGTGTTTTATCATGTTTAACATGCTGTCAAAGAATCTCTCATTTAAAGGCAGTTTATTTTTTTAAAGTTCTCTTGAAGGTTTTGTTCATATGTTGGTTGTCTGCGCCTCAAACTGTGTGAACAGTAGTGTGAAAGCTGTGTAAATGTGTTTATTTGAACACTGCATGGCTCCATTCAGTCAGTTGTTATTGTTAATCTCATTGCTCTTATAGAGTTGACTTTTGGCAGCATATATAAGCACAGTATAATTTCATCTATTTCTAAACAAGAGTACATTTATACTGCTTTCATTGGAATATAAGTTCAGTATTTCTTCCTGTGGAGGAAACAATTCTGTGTTCTTAGGCAGAAGTCTTTATGTTTTGTTACTTCATGCATTTTTATTGATCTGGTTGCTATCTGGTCATGAAAAGCCCAAGATCAGATTTCTATCTGTTTTGCATGAGATGCATTTATTTGGCCGAGTGTGATGATCCCTCTGTTTGTTGTGGGGTTTATCTGGTTGTGTGAAGTGACAGTCGTCGCTAAACTCTTTGTTTCCAGCTGTGTACAAAGATGTTTGAACAATGACAAAATGAATACCTTAGCATGATTTTCATTTAGAATCTGCACATTTGATATTTTTAATGGTATTTGTCTGGACACACACTTTAGGACACCATATTTTGGGACGATTGTTCATTTGAGGTTAGTTCTGTGTCTACATGTATCTCAGTTTTCCATTTTGATCTTCTGTTAGTGTTATGAAAACTGGCCATCCTAAAGCTGAAAATAAGAAGGGAAATAGTGAACGGTTTAAATTATTCTGTAGAACAATGGTTCCCAACCACGGTCCTGGAGGCCCCCAACACTGCATGTTTTCCATGTCACCTTAATCAAACACATCTGATTCAGATCATCAGCTCATTAGTAGAGACTCCAAGACCTGAACTGGGTGTGTCAGAGAAAGGAGAGATGCAGAATGTGCAGTGTTGGGGGGCCTCCAGGAACGAGGTTGGGAACCACTGCTGTAGAAGTAGTCAAACTACTACAAAGTAGAAAGATGACACTTAAAATGTTTTATTATATTTTATGTATTTGTAAAAGCAATAAGGTGTTAAATGTTCAGCTGCATTGTGAATAGAGTAATTGCAGAATGTGCCTAAAAATTAACGGAAGTTTTGGAATATATAACCCTAGTAGAATAGTAATATTTTTATAATCAGTTTTTATTCTATACTAAATATAATTTAAATATATTAACATATTTACTGTCATATCACTCAAGACTTACTGATATAAAAAATATATATATATATATATTAAACTTTATTTATGCACAATGCACATTTCTTATTAAACCTAAAATGTGTTTTAATGTATCTGTTGATGAGGTTTGTATGATCTCTGTATAATATTGCTCTTTTTAAATGCAAGATATTTAAAGTGTACCTGAAGCACACTTGCAATAGTTCTACTTTAGCTCATTCAGATATACTTCAGTATATCTTTAGATGGATTTCAGCACTACTTCCACACAATTAAAGTGCATTAAGTACAAAATTACTTGTTCCAGTTTAACAGACTTTAAGTATACCAGTTTAGTATACTAAAAGTACAATTGCAGGGTATTTTTATTAAGTACATAAATACATAAAATATGTAAATGTATTTGTAGTATACCTAGCATGAAATAAATGTATTTGAAATACATTTGAGTATATTTATTTTTCACCAGGGAAGCTATATTGGATCTCTTTATTAGATCTCTCTCCCATCAGAAGATCTCCATATAAAACTAGTCAACAAAATAAAAAGCAAAAATGAATATTAAGAAATAAAAAGATATAGAAATAACAAATGATGTACAGCACAGAGGTTGTTGTTAAGTATTTGTACTAGATGATTATATCTCTGAACTGAACTCTATTGTGTGGCTGACGTTGATGCATCATCTGTAAAGACTGTAAAAGTCTTAAAACAATGCTCATGTGCGAGACTTTCTGAACTGAAGCTAAATCTTTCTCTTTTCTCTCTCTTTAAAGAAATGGAGTGGTGCTGGTGAGTAATGACACAATACATCACTTCAGAATTCCTGCATTGTTCATTTTAGTATTTCACATGCACACTATAGACCTGTACAGTAAAGTATGAAGTTTAAATGGGGACATTCCAGGAAGTATTTTGTGTTTCTGCATGTCAAAACAATTTGGTTGTTTATTACTTTGGTCGTGGTCTCTAAAGACATTCACTCCAAAGAGCTACGTTTTTATGTGTACAAACCCTTTTATACAGTGTGAGAAAAATAATCTGCTTTTACTGTGAACTGTCATTGTGCTAAAGCCAAGAGAAGTGATTGCAGTATTATCTGGATAATGTTTATATGATATTAATTGACAGCATATCTTTTTTTTTTTTTTTTCCTAACAAAAGACACTTAATATTCAGTAATATCATTGATTTGACATCATTGACACTATTAGATGAAAACAAGACTTGAACCGAATTGAGCTGAAAGATGACACTGTTGTCTTCTGGAGAGCTGCTTTATAGCTGAATTCAATTTGTCCGTAATTGACACATTTTGCAACATTAACACTGTTATTGAACTGAATTGAATCAACATTAAACTGACTTAAGCAACAGTGTTGGGAAGTAACTAGTTACCTGTAACTAAATTACGTAATTTAATTTCAAAATAAATGTAATTGTAATCAGTTACAGTTACTGAGAAAAATGTGTAATTAAATTACAGTTACTTATGGAAATGTTAATGATTACAAATGGGGTTACATCTGAATATTTTTTACACACACACACACACACGCACACATACAGATTTAATTGATTTCTTTCATAAATTGCAGTGACTGCACTAAAATATGAGACACCAATGTTTCAGGAGTTTAGGACACATGCTTATTCAATAACTGTTTTATTTCCTATTTTGGTTTATGCATATGCTTTATTTTTAAATTAACTGTTTTTTTTTTTTTCCAAAGCTTAAATGTCAGTGTTTCCCGTCATAGCTATGCAAAGATTTGATTTCAAAAAACAGTATCATAGCTACTAAACTATTTATTGTTATGATCTTAAAACCGTATTTAACCTCAGAAAGATCTCAAAGTAAAAAGAGATGCTAAAGTCCGATTCTGTGGTAGCTATGCTTTAAAATCAAATTATTATAATGTTAATTCAAGTGATGAAGGGTTTTGAAAGTCTGACAGTAATCAGTGTTGAGTTCTACTGTAAGGTTAACCCTACCTGCTTTACATGTTTGAAATTAACAGTTGAAAACATTAAAAAGTAATCAAATATAATCAGTTACATTAATAATTGAAATAGTTACAGTACATATTACATTTTAAATAGTAACTTGTAATCTGTAACCTATTACATTTCCAAAGTAACCTTCCCAACGCTATTAAGCAACACATTTATTTTGCTGTCTATTACTGTCAAGATGCTTTGAAACAATCTATTTTATATAGTGCAATAGAAATAAACTCGACTTCTGCACACTATTAGAGTTCTGCTAGATGAACTTGGGCTGTCAACAGAATAAAAAATGTCATGATTTCTCACTCCTGATTCATGACATATTTCCTTAGAAAGCAGAATGAGATGGTAATAATGTCAGATTCAGGAAATCTTAGCTTAATCCTCCCACTCCCTGGTTTAATAGTCCAATAACTCTTTATTCATTGTTTTAGACTGCTGTTGTGTGTGATGCAGTTATTAAGTGCAATAATAATAATAATACATATATTTAGCTGACATTAACTGTGAGAAAAATACCATTCTAGTTGGTCAGACATTCTGTCTTGACTCCTGTCCTCTTTTGCATGTGTTTGTGTTGTGTTGGACTGAAAAGAGCGGCAGCTGCCTGATCTGAGACTCTTGACGCTCCGCTGGCAGGACCTGCAGGACGTGTGTGTCCGTGTGCGGCTCTCTGTCCAGCCTCTGCGTATGTACAGCATCACAGCTCGTCTTATCCGTGATTACAGATATGACTGACTGAGTTCACTGATTCTGTCTTTGTTTATAGTGACAAATGAAACTCTGACGATTGAGTTCAGCGAGTCTGAAACGGGTGACTCCCTCACGCTGCTCATGTGGAGACAGAACAACACTCTCATGGTACGTCTGGGGCCACCTCACCTTTCTTTATTCGATTTAGTTTGAGTCGGAATCACTGAGAGACCAGATTCAGCATTTTATTTATCATAACTTGTTCGCAAGCTGATTTGCTTCACAAAACACTAATCACATTTGTTATTTTTGCTAGTGGAGCTGGAGCATTTCATTTTGCATTGTGCAGTTTAGTTCATGAGTTTCAAGGCTGAATGAATGTCACACTCCACCAAGTGAAGATTTGCATGAAACGCAGTTGATGATTGATGATTGATGTGCCACAGAACACATCGAAAGTGTTTTTTATTCCTTGTTGATAAAAATATTTTAGTTAACGTAAATGCATGTATAGTTATTATAGTTAGTTGCATGTTATTTTTTGCATTTATCAATGATTTTTGCTCTGCTGTCCATGATCAGAGCAAATCTGTGACCTGTTTTTGGATCACTAGTTGAGAACCACTGGACTACTAAATGCAGCAGCTCGTTTAAAATGAATGTGTTTTAGTGGATTACAGAAATGACTAGTGATGCATTGATGCTCACTTCAGGATAGTTCACACTGATAGAGGTAATTGTATCTTTACTGTCTGCAATGACATTGGTAAAGAAAATTGCAACATATGAGTATAGGTTTCGTCATTCGTCATGCAAACACTGTATAGTGTGTTGACAACCTGTGTTTGCACCTGAGGTCAAATGAAGTATACTTTGAATGGCTAGAGTGTACAACAACACACATACACTAGCATTTGTGTAAAAAAATAAAAAATAAAAAATAAATAACTCTTGCCACACACACTACCAGTCAAAAGTTTTTGAACAACAAGATTTTTAATGTTTCATAAAGAAGTCTCTTCTGCTCATCAAGCCTGCATTTATTTGATCCAAAGTACAGCAAAAACAGTAACATTTTGAAATATTTTTACTATTTAAAATAACTGTTTTCTATTTGAACATATTTTAAAATGTAATTTATTTCTGTGATCAAAGCTGAATTTTCAGCATCATTACTCCAGTCTTCAGTGTCACATATTCTTCAGAAATCATTCTAATATGCTGATTTGCTGCTCAAGAACAGGAAATCAGTTATTTTATATCGTAAAACTATTTCAAAATTTTACTGTTTTGCTGTACTTTAGATCAAATAAATGCAGGCTTGATGAGCAGAAGAGACTTCTTTAAAAACATTAAAAATCTTACTGTTCACAAACTTTTGACTGGTAGTGTACATGTTAATTTTTCCTCTAAATGTGAATTCAGTCGTCACCTGCTCTTCTGTTTTTCTGCTGTTCTCGGTCAGTGTGAGCTCTTCTTTAAGCTAAACTGAATCTGTGGCCTTATAATGATTGTATTTTCTTCTTCACCAGTGGAGCAGGAGTAATGGTGATCTGTGGTTTCAGCTTCGCAAAGCTAAAATTCAGACGACCATGACATCCCATCAGGCCTTTGTGAGTGAACGCTTGTGTACCGTTCTGTGTGCTGATGTGAAGTGTGTTTGACTGTGTTTGTCTGTCGTCCTCCAGTGGATTCTGCGGTATGACTGTTTTCCAGCACAGCCTGGATCCACGGTCAGCGTGTCTGTTCACAACCGCAGTCAGGTGCTTATCAGCGCGACTCACATCGTAGAGCACACAGGTCTGTCTGTCTATCTGTCTGCTGTCATAATATCAGCATACAGCAAAGCAGCTGCATTCACATGTGCTGTTTTCCATGTGTGTTTCTGATCCAGTGCCCAAAGCCAGTGTTACAGTGGATGATCATGCTAAACGCTTCACTGTGCGAATGGAAACAAACCAAAGTGAAGTGATGATCAGCCTGTGCTACAAGCGTTCACATGCAGAGTGTGAATCAATCCATTTTAGTAAGGTGGGTGAAATATTTCATCTTTTTCGGGAAGGTAGAGTTCATGCAGAAGAGAAAATCATTCTGATTAATTAGAAAATAAAACCTTATTTATATGCTAATTTAGTTAATGCATAATTTTTAAATTGTAGTAAGTATTTATACATCATGCAAGAATTCATTGTGTTACTTTATTCTTGTTTAAAAAAAAAAACAAAAAAAAAACAATATTTCTCATTGTGAAAATCTACTGTAAATTTTCACACTGAATACACAATGTGTCCATATATTACGACGGTATATGATTTATCAAATGACCATATGTACTTAATAAGAAGCTGTGGCCATCATAAAGTTTAAATTTGAAATAAGCCATTGAGGTGTTGTGTTTGTGTTGCAGGATAAACTGGAGGTTAATCAAACAGTTAATCTGAACTTACCCTACCTGATCCCTTGTGTCTGTGTGCAGGTGTGCTGCTCTTCACATTCACACACACACACACTTTGTTAATTTTGAAACCCTTTTTGCTCCTTAATAATATGTGTATCATTCTGTGTTCACAGCTGTGGTTTCCAGGCCCTGATTCCAGAAGAAACACTCAGTGTCCCTTAAAAGAGAGAGCACTGCCATGTGAGTCAGTGATATTTGTGGATGCAACTCTGTGTGTGTTGTAACTCTCCACTCTGGACATTTAGAATGCTTAGAGTAAAGTTCATGCGCAGTATATATAGATATTATTAGTGTTGACGTAAAAAGAAATAATCAAACTGATAACTCAACCAGAACATGATGTCAACTCCTCCATAGGGGAGAAATTAATCCAGCCTGATCCAAATGAAATCTCCATTAGATAGACAGGTACGGTGCTGACTGTAAAGAATAAAATGTCACTACATTTGATTTGTTTAGTCTGCCTGAGATCCTCATTGCACAATCCTGTAGAAGCTTGTTTCTGCACAGGATGAAAAAAAAAAAGAAGAATTGTAAGATGAACAAGTGTGAGACATACGTGATTGCAAGAAAAAAAGTCAAATTTGTGAGAAAACGTTGCAGTTACCTTTTTCTTTTTCTTTTTTTTAAATTTATTCTGTGGAAGAAACAAGCTTTCCTACATTCTGATCCACATTTACTGCCTGGAAAAAAATCTAATATTTAATAAATAAATACAATTAGAACAAAAAGACACTACATGGAGCTGTTATTCTGAATTGGTACAACTACAAATGCATACATAGTGCTGAGAGTAATGTTTTAAAATTTAAATTTTGTTTGTATAAAAGCAATATCAAATGTGAGAAAACAGCTCTCTTGGTCTTGTGGTATTGCTTAATTATAATATGTTATAATGTAAAAAATCCAGATCTCAAACAAGTACTTAACTGCAACAATATCTTGAATTTTGTAGTCATCTGTATTAATTTTGGTGGCATTTTTGACACAATTACTCGTTAATTTCTAACCCGGCATGGCAATATAAATCATTGGTTCTCAGTCAAGGGGCTGAGGCCCACTAGGGTGCCTCAAAAAACTTCTTAGGAGGCCTCAAGTTAACTTAAAATTATTTAAAATAATTCAAAACAAGCATTAAAACAAACTGAAACAACTAAACGTTTAAGATATTTTTTAGTATTTGGTTATTTTTACGATGAATGTGCATCTTCCTAGTCATGCTAAGCTCTAACATATTTTGGGTGAGTGGAGAGGGAGCCTTCAGATATTGTTGTGGACAATAATTTTGAGATACACTGGTATAAATCAAACGATTTATTATTGTTATTTAGTTATTTAAATAGTTATTGATTGCATTTGAAGCTGGAAGTTTTACATCCAGTCACATTTATGATGGTTCTAAATAAATCAGACGATGCACTGACAGTTTAGTGATTTCCCCACAGTTGTGGTCTTGAAACAAAATCCAGAGTACAAATGCAGTCGAGACCAAAAAATGGTCTTAAGACCGGACTCAAGACCAAGACCGGTCTTGAATGCTACAACACTAGGAACTGCTATGCAGCCAGTTCAGTGAAAAATTTGAGAATGAGAGAAATGTCCATTATAAATATTAAAAATAAACAGCTGTAATATATTTTAATGAGTCGGAGCATGAATCAGTCATGTAATGAAGCTGCATTCAAGTAACTGTAGACTTGTACACCAGTCAGCTCAGTAGGTTAGTCTTGGTGTTGTCTAGTGTAAGCGGTGTCTGTGGTGTGACTGACTGACCGCATCGTCTCTGTGCTGCTCCTGCAGATGGAGGTGATATCTTGTCCTCCAGTTCAGTTAAACTTCGTGGCTCTGTTCTACACTGGAAGCCTCTCTGCCTCGCTGACCAATCAGATCCCTCCGTCTCTCTGTGCTGGCTAATCCACACGCAGAACTCTTACTGTGTCCCCGCCCCCAACGCCAGCCTCGACGGGACCAAACTGGTATGTGACGATCCCACAAACATCATAAGAGCAGCGATGACACACTGAGTTCAGTTACTACTTACTGTGCATAGTGTGTATGGAAATAGTATATGAAACAGTAGGTCATATGCAATGATCCGCATTTTGAAAGCAAAATGTTACGCTGTTGTCACATGACCTCATTGTTACATTTTGTGTAAAAATAGTTTTTAACAGTCAAATCAAAATGCGTAGTTTTTAACAATCAAATGTGTCAAGAACTTCTCTCCCTAAAAATGCAATGTCAACTTGCATGCATTGCATATACTGTACATTTTGGCACTGAAGTATTTTATGCATACTTTGCCCAGCATAAATATATATTCGGTGGCGTTTTAGTGCCATGTTGCAAACAAAAAAATCTAAAATTACGAAATTATAAATTGTAATATTTTGAGAATAAAGTTGTAATATTTTGAGAATAAAGTCAAAGTATTGCGAGAATAAAGTCAAAATATTTTGAGCATAAAGTTGAAATATTTAGAGAATAAAGTTGAAATTTTGAGAATAAACTCAAAATATTTTGAAAAGTCAAAGTTTTGAGAATAAAGTTGAAAAGTTTTGAGAATAAAGTAGAAATTACGAGAATTAAATCGTAGCAATTATAGTTATAATATGTTAAGAGTATAGCCTATATTGCACATGCAAATTGCCTGGATTATGACTTAGTTCTCATAATTTTGATTTTATTTTCGTAATTGTGACTTTATTCTCAAAATATTTAGACTTTATTCTCATATTGCTATGACTTCATTCTCATAATTTTGACTTTTCTCAAAATATTATGACTTTAATCTCGTAATCTTAAATTTTTTATTTTTTTATTTTTAACGTGGAACTAAAATGCTGTTGTAACAGTGTATTGTATGGCAGTGTTATGCTCAACATGACCACTGAAAGCGTTTTACTTCTTCGACAGGAATATAATGTGTCTGCTGTGGATAAACACCCTCAGATGTGTGTGAAGGTAACTCATGCTCAAGCGCACATTAATGCCTGATTCGAGTGTTGGTGTTTCTCATGTGTGTATGATGTTTCGTTTGCAGTTTTCTCTGAATGGCAGTCATCGGGTCTTCTGTCCGTTCGAGTCAGGTGAGGAGCGCAGGAGTGAGTGTGATGTGGTGTGCTGGTGTGTGTCTGACTCTGCTGTCTGCTCTCTCTGTCCGTCAGAGGGCCGTTCGGAGTGGAGCGTGACAGTCGTTCCTGGATCACTGCATCTGCATGTGCACCTGAGGTCCAGCCTAGCTGCTTCATTTGCTGCTCAGCTGTGCGCCAGAGAGGGAGAGACGTGTTTATCTGAAGGAAACATCATCTCACAGCGGGTGGTTAGTAGATTTCCTGCTGTTTAAAGAGTTTAATTGCAGATACTGATAGGGTTTTCATTTAGCAATACATGAGATACGCCTCGCAGATACAAACGGGGTAAATAATGTTTTATGTTTTGATTAAGAGATAGATAACCTTAAATGTCAGTGAAACCCTAAGAATTCACAAAACTTTTTACAATAGTTCTCTCTTTATAGCGTTATGCATATGACAGTAGTTATTAATGTTCTGCATTTCTGTTTTGAGCTGTGGCGCTGAAGATGACCAGTAGATTGAAGCATATGATGGCAGGTTTTTAATCAACGGGATTTAACTCATTTATCTCACATAGAATACGCTGCTTTATTTATACAAGTTAATATCTGCACAGAATGCCCCGAATACATGAACATGTCTGCATGGCTCTGAATGAACTACTTTTGTGGACGCCTTCTTCACGCAACAACGTGCAGAAACACTAAACTCTACAAATTCACAGCGTTTTATTATAATAGTGTTCTAATTATAATGTTATGTGTATATGACAGTCCCATGCATAGTCATTAATATTGTTGTTTGTCCTGCTCACGCTGAAGAGATAATCACCGTATAGTAGGCTACTACAATGAAGCGCTTTACAGCAGTGCAACTCAACTAAATGCATCTTATACGAGATAAATAATATATACACGATATATATAAACCGGGTGAAATGTTTTGAAATCACTTGTACCCTTCCTGATCTCAAAAATCCAGTCTTTCACTCTCTGCCTGTGTCAGTTTGAGTCTTGTTAAAGATTTAAATGCATGCCTCCAAGATGCTCCTCTGTCGGTCACGGATTATGGAAAGCGAAACTTTAATCTATAGGGGTGGTTGGATTTATTCACGCACATTAAAATATTTATTTAAAGCTTTCTTTTCAGATTCTTATTTACAGCATTATCTTAATAGGCTGTATACTAACTTATTCTGAGAAAACCGGTAGTTCTATGTGAAATGACATTGAACACCCCCATATTGCCAAAATGACATGATCATAACACCCCGCAAATATTCAACTGTGAGACTGGGAGTCGAATCAGGCTCCTCCTATCGAAGCATCGAATCGCCGACTCTTCGGGGTCACCCCAGAATGCACACGGTATAATTTTGAGCTACAGGCAAAAGAAGTGAAAAATGTCAATTTTGGACAAATTTGAGGTACATTTGATTATTTTTTTTCTTACTTGAATGCTTTCGTTTAGATGTACAGTGAAAAAAGTAATACACTATACACTTGTTTCTTTCTTATATTTGTTTTTTTTTTGTTTTTTTTTTTTGCATCTATTCTTATAACAACAAAGATAAAATAAAAAATAGCTGTATTGTGATTATTAATATATTACTGATCATTAAGAAAAGAACTGGAGGAAAGGATGCAAAGTTGCTAGGTGATTTTGCTTTGGAACCTTCAGAAAACTTTAACTCGATTTTTCTCAAAACTGACTTTGCTGACTCTCTCATTTTTTGTCCGATTCCAACAACTCATACATCATTTTTTGAAGGTCTTTTAATGAAGAATCTAAAAATAAAAATAACTAATTTTTGAAAATTTGCTCATTGTGACTCATTTTGCCAGCACAGGTCACATTATCTTTAGATCTATAAAGTTCAAGTGGCACTTTAAATATATCATTCAATATTTTAAAAGTTGTTGGAGCCTTGATGTTTTAGTAGTAATAGCACATGAAGCTAGAACAAGTGTCATCTAATAAATTGTAATAGTTATTCTCAACATAATCATTTTCAAATCTGTGCATCACTGAGGAGCATTACAAATCATCACTTATGAAGTTTTCACAAGGCACTGATGATGACAATAAAATGTACAATTTTAAAATGTTTAAAAAGTAGATATTACAGTAATGAGTTAAATTTTACATGGTCGGGGTGAATGATGTGCTTATGCTGTTTTAATCGCTCTCTGCAGTACTTCTAATTTTCTTTTATTAATGGCAACATTCTGCTGTCAAATATTTTTGTATAATAATCACTAAACTATAGAATATAACTGATTTTTTTTTTATATAGCTGCTCTTGCATTTCTTCTGATGATAATATAAAATATTAATTCCAACTTAAATTTAGTAAGTATCTGTGTAAGAATGTACAGTAGGTGTGTTGTTATGGCAAAAAACACCTATTACTCCTGATGATCACCCTGTAAATGCCCGGCTGACTGAACATTTTCCCTCATGTACTGCACATGCTGGTCTCCTCAGGATGCGGGCGCCACAGAGGCTGAGCTGAGCGTGCCCTTCCCCTTCCTCTCATCAGGACTGTGTGTGCAGGTAATGCCACAGGCACGCATGCCTTTCATTTGTTTTCTGTTAATCACTGCATGCGTCATAGTAGCTTAGTACTCATACTGTTTCTGCACACTGCGCTGTATCCCACAGTGCATGAATGAAGCAGAAGTGATATCAAACACTACATTTAACAGCTCTTCCTTAACTCAAAGGAGCTGAGCTCTTCGTTTTTGCACAAAAATTGATAAAAGATTATATAGAATAATTTATTTCTGGGATGTCGACCTGAGACCACTATTGACTACTATGTAGCATACCACTGTTTCACAAACCATGGTTTGTAAATAGTAGGCAGAACACACTACTGTTCAAAATTTGGGGGTCAGTATTTTTATTTATTTATTCTTGTCTTTTTGAAAGAAATTAGTACTTTTGTTCAGTAAGGATATAATAAATTAATCAAAAGCGACAGTAAAGAATGTGAGAAAAGATTTCTATTTCAACTAAATGCTGTTCTTTTGAACTTTCTATTCATCTGTGAATCCTGAAAAATAAAATGTATCACAGTTTCCACAAAAATATTGTGCAGCACAACTGTTTTCAACATTGATAATAATCAGAAATGTTTCTTGAGCAGCAAATCAGCATATTAGAATGATTTCTGAAGGACCATGTGACACTGAAGACTGGAGTAATGATGCTGAAAATTCAGCTGTGCATCACAGCAATCAATTATGTTTTACTATATATTCATGTAGAAAACAGCTATTTTAAATTATTATATTTCACAATATAAATTCAGAATTTTTGGGGGTAATTTGTGATTAAAACTTTTTCCAAAACATTGAAATTTCCTACCGACCCCCAAATTTTGACCAGTAGAGTATATTGTGTAGTATGTAGCAATCTAGTGTTTCATTGTGAAAATACAGCAGCCTATGTCTGTCTGATCTGCTGCTGTCTGTCTATAGGTGTGGCGCTTGGATCTCCGTGGAAGACGAATCATTTGCCCTGACTGTAAGTAGAAACATCCTTAATCATTAGAGCACACTTGCTGACAGATGGATGTAAACAGTCGTACTCATGCTGAATCTTCACAGTTGCACACAGACGATGGGGTCTCATCACTGGCACTGCACTGACTCTTCTGGCTGCAATGACCGTACTGGTCTGCATCACATGCTACTTGGTCAAAAAAAGCACAGCAGGTCAGTCCATAGACATTTCTTTTTGATTCTAGGCCAGAAGAATGCTCTATACAACTTAGTGTTGTCACGATACCAAAATTTTGACTTTGATACGATACCTGACAAAAATATCTCGATACTACTACTGAACCGGTACTACAACAAAAACATAGAACAACAGGAAAAGTAATTGAGTAATATATGATCCAAATGGAGGTTATAGTTCTTTTTATCTATTTAAAAAAAAAAAAAAAGCATTTCATCCCCCTTTAAAAAAAAAAAATAATAAAAATCACTTGCCAGTGCCACTACACAGGACTATGGTGAGCAGCTACTTATTTCATGATAGTAATTTTTATTTCACAATAACAATTTTATTTTTTATTTTATCATTGTTATTAATAATAAAAACATAGATGCAAGTAACAAGCTAAAGGACAAATACAATAAAACAAAGACACAAATGAAATAAATAGAGCCGAAATCCGTTTTATTTTTTTCCAAATTCCATTGCTTCCACAATTTAACAGCAATTTATTAAAAGTTTAACGAAAGGTACATTTTTAAGGCCCTATGAAATACGTATTATAATAAAATATATATTTTTTTTCTCAAATGCAGTTTTATTTTTATCAAATTCTGTGAATCTGTGTTTTCCATTAATTTTAATAGTTTCATAAAATTTTAATAATCAAAAGCATGTCTAATTAATTTAGAAAGATGAATTAGATTTTAAAAAGCATTAATTTATTATATTATTTATTTGTTTTTTTCAGAAATACAGTGTTGTGTATTTACAATTTTCTGGTAAATAAATGCTGGTAAATACTTTTCTGGTAAATATTCCTTAAATATTGTTTTAATAATATTTTTATTAGTAGTAGTAGTGGTATCATTACATTAAGAAATATATTTGTCAAGTTAAACCGAACTTTTATTTTGACGAGCTGCTGTGAAGACCTTTAAGTTTGTTTGTACATGATACGACGACAGTTTTCCGCAAAAGAAAGCGTAAGATGCTCATGAAGTAACTCTCAGAGCAGTTATAGAGATCATGTTCATGTGTTCATGTACTCATATATTGAGGCAGAAAACACCGCAATCGTCACGCGCACTTTAGTATGTGTAGTAAATGAAACTGTGCGTTTGTGCCATTCATTCACACAGAGACATGCAGAACATGCAGGATTCATGTTTAGATAGTATTTTCGTGGCTTTATTCCATAAATAAATAAACTGTTTTACTCGGGAAATAGGCTCTTATTAAAATGCATTCTTAAAGAAGGGAAAGGAAAGGGCAAAGGGAAGTGGTGTGTGGCCAAGTATGGTGACCCATACTCGGAATTTGTGCTCTGCATTTAACCCATCCAAGTGCACACACACAGTAGTGAACATGCACCTGGAGCAGTGGGCAGCCAATGCTGCGGCGCCCGGGGAGCAGTTGGGGGTTTGGTGCCTTGCTCAAGGGTCTCACCTCAGTCTCACCTGCCGGACCCGAGACTCGAACCCACGACCTTCGGGTTACAAGCCCGACTCTCTATCCATTAGGCCACGACTGCCCCTGCATCTAAAGTACTGGTACTAGTAAAAAGCGGAATCGTACCATTTTTAAAAGCAGGGTATCTTTTTAGTACTGGTATATCGTGCAACTACTCATACACAAATGCTTGGTAAATGCATTGAAAGCATGCTTGAATTGCATACATACACTAGTGCAATATGTGACCCTGGAGCACAAAACCAGTCTTAAGTAGCGCGAGTATATTTGTCAAAATTATCCTTTTTTTATGCCAAAAATCATTAAGATACTATGTAAAGATCATGTTCCATGAAGATATTTTGTAAATTTCCTACCATAAATATTTCAAAACCTAATTTTTGATTAGTAATATGCATTGCTAAGAACTTCATTTGGACAACTTTAAAGGTGATTTTCTCAATATTTAGATTTTTTTGCACCCTCAGATTCCAGATTTTAAAATAGTTGTATCTCGGCCAAATATTGTCCTATCCTAACAAGCCATACATCAATGGAAAGCTTATTTATTCAGCTGTATAGAGTTTCCTTATGACTGGTTTTGTGGTCCAGGGTCACATGATAAATTGTTTATATGACCCTTGTTCATTTCCGTGAGAGAGGATAAATGTCTTTGTTTCTGCAGTGTGGTGGAGCGCTGAAAGACGTCCAGTGCTGCTCGTGTGCTCATCTAACGATGCGGCCCACGTCGCTGCCGTCTGCGGTTTAGCCTCCGGCCTGCAGGGGGAGCTCTTGATGGACGTCAGGCTGGCGCAGTGGGCGCAGTGCCACCCTCAGTCCTCTCTGGCTCAGCTGGGCCCTGTGCCCTGGCTCTATGGCCAGTGTCAGTCCGTGCAGAAGGCAGGCGGCCTCGTCCTGATCGCCTGGAGCCCTGACGCCCGTCAGGCTTTTCTGAGCTGGAGGAAGAGCGTCTCTGGATCTGAAATCTGTGAGACTGGGCTGTCTGGTGCTGTTGAAGAGGAAGAGCTGATGTGCTGTGATGGAGAATGGATGGAGAAACCAGAGTCGTCCTCTATCACAGCTCCTGTGCTCAACGCTGCCCTCTCCTGTCTGTGGATGGGAATACGCAGCGATGGCCATGGCCGCGGCTTTGGACTGGTGTGCTTCCAGGGTCCTAACAACAACAACAGAAGCAGCAGCACTTACATCCCAAAACAGCTCCGCTGCGTGCAGAAGTACTGTCTCCCGAAGGACCTGTCCTCTTTAATTCACGATCTGACCGGCTCTTGGGATGGAGCTGGAAGGGCCCAAGGGAGTGAGCGATGTTGGCCCCAGCTTTTGTCCAAAGCGCTGTCGTTCTTTATGTCGCGTCAGCTTGTGCCCAGACTAGAGGCGGGACTTCCTGCTCCAATCATTCACAAGTCCTCGCGGAAATCCGTGAGCGGTGCAAAACGAAAGCCGTGGAGGCAAAAAAAGCGGCGAAGTAAAGTCGTATCGGCGTGTTTGTCCAGAAAGGAGTGTTCAAAGAAACATACTGCGCCAGAGCTACTAGCAGCCTGCTGATCAGATGAAGCTGTTTCGCTTTCTGACTGAACGGTCTTGAGCCGTGTTCACACGGCACGATTTCCAAAGTCATCAGATCACCGTTGTTTTCACACTGCACCATTATCTGGGGTAGCATTCAGTTGCTGCTGTGTTCACATTGCACAATGAATCTGTGACAGGAGGTTACACACTGCATGACGTCACAATAGGAAGAATCGCCGACAACACTGTCTAGTCTGCAAACTATGTTTCATATAACTCCTGCCCTGTATCTAGCTCTCTCATTGGCTGTAGGTCATCGCCGATGTATTTTTCAGTTAGAACTCATTTCAGAGCTCATTTTGAATCGCCGACAGGTCCAGATATTTAGCATGTCAAATATTTAACAGGCGTCTGTGATTCTCTCAGATCACATCTTTGATCATTCACACTGCATGATTGTCACTCATGTGAACGAGCACCGATTTGCCACTGATTTCAGGCATTTGTTGGTGATTTCAGAAAACCTGTCGGCGAGTGAAAATCGGGGCTAAAATTGTGCAGTGTGAACTCGGCATTATTGTTTGCATGGCGCCGGTACTCAGAGGGAATGAGAAAGGAGAAAGCAAAGGCAGAGGTGATTCACAGACAGACAGTGCTGGCACTCTCCAGTCCGGGTCAGATTCACAGTCTGTCCAGCAGGGGGCAGAAACAACAAACTCAGACTCGCACTGTCTTCAAGTCTTCCTGTGAAGTTCCTGATAAACCGCTCACAATGTACATGACAAAAGAACCGTGCTATGCGTCCAAGAGCCCTGGTGTTCAGCTTCATTTGGCAGCTACTGTTATCTCCAGCGGCTTTGGAGGCCCCATCGACTCTGTTCAAGTGATTTCAAGCAGATTAAATCCGTCCTTGTTCTAGCTTGTACTCTTCTAGACAATGCTTGAAACTTCATGTTGTTAGCACTTTTTGTGTTATTGCCTGCTTAATATGAATCAAATGTTGTATTAATTTACTGACACTTTTATCCAAAGCAACTTACAAATGAGGTAATACATGTACAGAATGAAATGAACTCCTAACATAGACCTGGAAATTCTGGACTCAAAGAAAACCTACTGGTAACTGACATTTATGGTGCTGTTCACATGTAAATATGATCATTCTGACAGCTGAAGTCAGCAATAAATATACAGTGAGCACTCGCTCAAGGGAAGAACAGTGCTGGCTGAAGATAAGAAATTCTCCAGAAGAACGTCTAAAGAATGTAATCATGTTATATTTTTGTATAAAGACCTGCTTTGGTAGACTTGTATTTGTATTGTACCACTGAACTTGGAACAGCTGTTAATCAGAATCAGCAATTCTGTGGTTTCAATAAATGTATCAAACGTTCAAACTCTAATATAGCTGATTATTGTACCACAGCCCAGTTTAATATGCTCAGACAAATGATGTTTTCTTTCTGTCTTTGTACAACAAATGGATCACCCTGACATGAAAAACAGTTTTCATGTGGTCACAGTGATCTTATCTTCCTTTTTTTGGACAGAATCAGGAACCATCTTGGAGCGATTTGACCAACAGTAAAATGCATGCAAATTCATCTGTGCAGCAGCAAAAGCACGTTTACATGTTTCATTAAATGCGTCATAAATTTCATAGAAAGTAAGATACAGGGAATCCTCTATATATTCTCGTGTTGTCAGAAAGCTATTTTCCCCCTGGAGCTATGCTGCAATCAAAACTGTTTTGGTGCTCAACTGTTATGTTGGCGACATGCTGTCAAACAAGTTTTCTCAACGGCCTGACATGCTTTGCAGATGCATCGTGTGTCAGCAGAGCGTTACGGCTGTTACGTCTGTCACAGTAACTGAAGGCTGGAGGTTATGCAAAATATACCAAAACTCTCATTTTATTAAGCGCATTCATCCATTTGCACACACAACAATGTCCCAGTGACAAAGCGTGTTTGGTTTCAGTAGGATCCATGGCTTTTAGAAGACCTGCTGAAGCCAACATTACAAAACAATCCAATGTCAGAATAAGTAGTCGACTCATTTGGGCTTTTCAATGATCGATTTGCTCTCCACAATTATTTGGTTACATCCTTTCCTCAGACTGCAATACATTACATCTTTATACATCGCAATGTTCCTTATAATGTTTTGAGTTTGCAAACGTGCCAACGTGTTTATGCACATCTCTCACAGAATTCACTATTTTCTTAAAAAGCACATCCTAGCCAACATTACACATTTGCAATACATTGTACTTCATGTCAGTGAAATTGGATATGCAATGTCTTGCATGTCTTGGTTGGAGAAGAGAGGTTGAAAAATAAGAGGAATTGGTGACAAATGAAAGTCATTTCAGCAAGTTACTACATTTTGACAAAAGATTATGAATACAACCTTTTTCTTTCCTTTGGTCTAAGATGCACTGATGAATCACTCACAATAAGAGGGGAAACTGAGCTAAACGAAGGCATTTGATATCAAACCTACTGTATCTCAAGGTAAACATGAAATGCCATTTCCAACCCACTGCACTTCTATATCATGACTTAAACCTGAGTTAAACGGTATTCAGCCGAAAGAAATGTGGGAGGATGAAAAGGGTTATGTGACATCAACTCTTTTCAGAGGTTATTTGATCAGATAAAACAAAAAATATATATTTTAAAATGTCAACAGAGATGATATGCCCTAATTTAAAGCTGTGAATAGGGTCCATTTTACTTCACATTGAATAAGGTTTGACAACTACAGCAGCATAGCGACTTTATTTTTATTTGATAACCACTTAACCATTTAAAGCTACTGTACCAGATGATGTCAGAAGACTGAACTGGGTGAACTATAACAGAAGAAAGTCACATCTGAAACGAAATGAGCATGAGAAAATGGTAACTGTTTTTCATCTTTACAGCTCTACAAATAAAGGGTAGGTGCAGTACGATGCATTTGAAAATAAAAATGTACATTTTTAAAGTGTATTAATGTTTAAATGAAGATATTATCCAGAGTTAACCAGTTCCTATGACCCTGAGCTATCACAAACATTGTGTCGGCAATGAACTCAGTGTTCAGCTTGTGTAAATGAATGTTCATTCAGCCAGACATAATTTGTGGTTTTTCACAATGCAGACACTTCATTCACTAAGTCATTTTCAGAACATTTGTGCTCAAATGTGCAACAGCTTCTAAGATGTAATATGAGTGCTTCAGGATTAGTTGGTGAATTTGCATAAGACCCATATAATAACTATGCTGTGCGTGACTAACAAACATGAGCATGCAAAACAGCACACGGCACATGATAAACAACCTGATCTTTCTCCACATAGAGAGTTTAAAACAGCATGAGAGCTTGAGGACAGTCACTTATCTTCACACATGTATTGATGATAACATTTTGAGTACAGCAGGACTGGTGTTTTTCTTTGGTTTGTTTTGAGTAGTTTTGCTCATATCAAAGGTCACTGGCAAACTTAGCAAGATTACCTAAGAATTCAGCCAACAAGTGACCGTGTTATCCCAAATACCCAAATTATGTTTTAAATATAGTCCATAAGACAAAAATATCCTGTATGTAATAAGAATTTGGTTTTGAATACTGACAGTGACCAGTAGTCTAATAACAGCACTTGGTGTTTCCCTTTTGATAAGGTTCCCTGATAGCACACGTACATCTTGGAGACGTCTATCTGACATATTTTTTAGAGTGTTTGCTCATCTTCAATACGTCCATAGGACGTTTCCTTTTAGATGTCAAATAGACGTCTATTAGATGTCTTTAAGATGTTTTCTAATTTAGAATGTATGTAAAACTGACATCTGAAAGACGTCTGTCAGACATTTGTAGACAGCAGATGCTTTCCAGATCAAGAGATCTTTAACAGACATCTTGCAGACGTACGTGTGGTAACTGGGTTCACTCACATTGTGTTAACTAAACACATATGGGGAAACTCCGTTTCTTCGAAATACTGAAGCCTGAATTAGTATCTTTCATGTAGCTGCACAAATAAACGGGCAGGGCCATCTGCCTCTATAAGTTGGCACTGCTTATTTTCATATCCAGATAGCCCCTCATTACAGAGCGTTCTTAAGATTTGCATTTGAGGGGTGGTTTGAAAGTAGGAAAAGTATAGCCCAAACTATATTACAATATGAAATATACAGATAAATTAAACTGTAGTAAAGCGTAAGAAGACACTCTGTAGTAACAAGATGCCTAGCCCTCCTTATTATACCAGTAGATTAATGTATTTTCCTGCTCACATAATCAGCTAACATAATCACTCCAACTCCTAAAAATTTAGTCGTTGACACTTGAGGCACCTCAATAGACTCAATAGTAATTTTTTTACCACTAAAAAAAAAAAAAAAAAAAAACATTTTTTTTTTTTAATATTTAAAGATTTAAATTAAACCAATTAGCATAAGCAATTAAACCATCATTTGCATTCTTAATCAATGAATTGAAATTTGAGTGAGAGAGAGCTAAGGTTGTGTTGTCAGCAAATATTACTGAAACATTCAACAAGGCATTTGTATAAATAAGAAATAGTAATGGTCCAAGTATGGACCCCTGAGCAACCCCACAGAGTAGACTTGCTTTGCTAGAATAGGGAGCACTGTGTGAGGGCCGGCCAGTGTTGGGCTCCTGGTCCAGCCAACATATCAACTGCCTGGAAATGATGGCGTTTCTGTCAGCCCTAAAGAGGCACCACATCCTGGTCCATTCCAACAACATGACAGTGGTGGCCTACAATATCACCAAGGTGGTTTCAGGTCGTGGCCTCTATACAGGTTGTGTTGAGGCTTCTCCTCATATGGCCACAGAGCAACCTGTGCTCTCTAAAGGCAGTGCATGTGCTGGACATGTTAAACCAGGGAGTGGGCATTTTGTCCCAGGGTGGCGTGTCTCCAGGAGAATGGACCCTAAAACAGTTCAAATGATCTGGGAAGTCTTTGGGAAGGCAGAGTTTGACCTCTCTGCTTCAGAAGACAGCTCTCATTGCCCAATATTTTTTCTCAAAGGAACAAGGTGCGCCTGTATGCCTTCCCTCTGACCGCTCCGATTCAGGGAGGACAGATGCTCGGTCCTTCTGGTGGCCCCACTCCGGAGAAACCAATCATGGCTCCCAGAGTTAGTACAGCTGCAGTCGGCAGCACCTTGGCCGATTGCCCTGAGAAAGGACCAGGCGGAAGGAGCCATTTGGCACTCCCAACCTGAGCTGTGGAGCCTACATCTATGCCTCTGCAGCTTCCTATTTCAGAGGTCAGAGTCCTCACAACTAGATGTCTCTATGCCCTCAAGTGTTCTGTGTCTCTGACTGGTGTGCAGTATTCAGACCTTTTGTCTTGTGACATTTTGTCTATCTTGTCCTTCCTTCAAAAGTTGCTGGATAAGGGGTGCACCACTTCCACGCTCAAGGTATATGCAGTTACCATCTGGGCAATCAGCAGGAAAGAACGTCTTAGCTGTGAAGTTCTCGAGGGGAGACTGAATCTGACTCATACCGTTACAACCTGGGTTCTATCCATGGTCTTCAGGGCCCTTCGAGGCCCTCCGCTACAGTTGGCCAAATTGCAACCCCTTTTGCTTAAGACCGCTGAACCAACCTGTGCCCCTGATGGAACAGGCCTATTAGAGCCATTTTTTGTCCAAAGACTCCACCCTCATGGCCTGGATCTCACTGATTCTGGGTTATATTAGCCCATGCTACCCTCAGGGCCCTCATATTGAGTAGGGCTCGCAGGACAGCGTTTTGTTCTGCACTTGTAGCACGGTGCTATTGGATATTGTTCCCCATAAGCGCTAAGTTAACGCAATGTGAGTGAACTGTATTGACTGTATTGAATGCTCCGGTTACTAATGTAACCTCGGTTCCCTGAGATAACAGGAAAAAACATTGCATAGCCGGCTGTGCTACTATGATGCACCTAAGTTGATGCTGCTACTTACCAGTCGAATGATTCTGATAAAAAAAAATGGCATTTAGTGCCAACTTATATAGGCAGATGGCCCATCACTTTTGTAGGGCTGAAATGCCATTTGTTTATGCAGCTAATAAGTGTTATCAAAAGGCGTTAAGCTAATGCAATGCTCATTCCCATTATCTAAGGCAACCAAGGTTACGTTAGTGACCGGAGCGTTTTTTTTTTTTTTTTTAACATTTAAATGGTAAACTCAAGAAACTGGTCAGTACATGACTGGCAAAAATGCTGCAACAATTTAATTGTAATGATTAAAGTAACTGCCTGGATTTAATGAATACAAAAAGAAAAATCAATGATATGCGCTTCTTTCTTACACTGTACAGCATCAGTGAGACATAATCTGTCACACTTTACATTAGAGTGATAAGTGTTGAATAAATATTTAGGTTATTTTTGAGGTAACTGATTTTGAAGTAAATATTGAGTGAGTGTTTCTGAAAGAGTGTGAAGCGCTTGCGCTGATGTGCTGCTGTTGGGTGGAGTAGGAGGATATTTGTTATTCCAAACAGTTCCCTGTAAAACAGCTGTAGACTTCCGCTCACCACACACCTCGAACCACTCGCTCCTGAGGAACACTTGGTAAGCCATTTCACTTTTCTAATCCACAAAACAAAAGACAGAACTAGACCTCAGTATTCAGTTCCTCATTTATAAAATAATAAATTCAGTGTTTCAGCCATCTTTGAGCTTTAATTTGAGAAGTCTTTATCTGTTCTCAGGCTCCTTTTCTGTTGTTAAATGTGTTTATAAACTGCCATGAAACATACAGTACATAAATACACACACACACACAAAATATAGCAGATTTCATTTACATGTGTAGATTCTTTAAATCATTCTTTCAAGTAATGATTATTTTTACTGTGTATATATATATATATATATATATATATATATATATATATATGATCAGTAAGTCGTGACTTTTGCCTTTTGTAATAAAAATAAAATCTGTAGTAAAACCATGGGTAATTTTTGTAAGGGAGTGTTTGAAGTATTGATGCAACAAATGAATATTTATTTCAGCAGAAGCCATAGATCAAAAGGTTTTTTTTGATCTTGCGAAGCATAAACTCTCTCTCTCTCTCTCTCTCTCTCTCTCACTGTGCACTTTCAGTCTCTTGTGAACTGAGTGGTGGGAGCTGTTGAGTTTCAGTGGGAATCCAGACAGTATCCAGTGTGTGTTTGTGTGTGTGAGTGTGTCATGAGTGTGTGGACACTGCTGCTGGTCTCTGTGCCGCTGTGCAGCTTCACACGGGCTCTGGAGAGGATTGAGCTCCACGCGGATCATGCGCTCACCTGTGGACAGGTACAGTACGGTCAACATGTCTGTCTTCCTAGCTTAGTTTTTCAGTTTTTAAAGTTAGTAATAAACAAGCATATCGAGACTAAAGTAGCTACAATTACCTGAAAACATTAAACTGTTGAAAACCTGTTTCTATCCTGCTTTCTGTTGTTAGTGTAGTACAGTTGATTCGATGAAGTTCTAGCTCAGACATGTTTCTACATGGATACAGTTACTGGGAATCTGCCTGTTTGCTGAGGGGTAGTGTGTGTGTGTGTGTGTGCGTGTGTGTGTGTGTGTGCGTGTTTGTGCGTGTGTGTGTGTAAACTTGTTTTAACTAATTTTACTGATGAAGACCAAAAAGTTAATAAAATAAGGAAAGTCTTAAATTGGACCCCACAACGACATGATTTTTTATATATAAGACTATAAAATGACTAAATATTGTCCAAACCCAGAGATGGCAAAAGTACACACATCCTTCACTCAAGTAGAAGTACAGATGTTTAAAAATACTCTGGTAAAAGTAGAAGTACTCACTACACTATTTTATTCAAGTTAAAGTAAAGAAGCATGGGCTCTGACATGTACTTGAGTAAAAAGTACCCATTACTACTACCTGTTTTAGTGTCACGCTGGTAACTGGACCTCACGTCATATTGACACATTAATACAAAATAACTTACATTTAATATTGTTAGCTAATGAATGTGTCATGGCTGAACAACCACCATGTAGAACAGAGCAGGACTGGTACAAAATTTCAGGCCAGGAAATCAGGCTCATCCAAGCCATCCCATACACCCACAACAAATTCTGAAACTACGGATAACCCTTTTTTTTTTTTTTTTTTGTATGGCCATCACATAAAAAAAAAAAAAAAAAAAAAAAAAAAAAAAAAGTTTAAATAAATAAAAAAATAAAAAAAGGTTTAAAACCTTAGGCTGGGGTCATGCAAAATAATTAAAGGTTCTCTCTTGAACTGCACCTTCACTTCTATTTTCCTTTTCAGTCTCTTCATTTTCCATGATATCTCTCTGCATCTCACTTTGTGTGTGTTTACTTTTTTCACTAATTTTCTTGTACCTGTCAATTTTCCCATCAGCCATCTGCTGTTATGAACAGAACTGTCTCCACCTTGTTGCAAAACAGCCACCTCA
This sequence comes from Spinibarbus caldwelli, assembly GCA_039654775.1. Taxonomy (NCBI): domain Eukaryota; kingdom Metazoa; phylum Chordata; class Actinopteri; order Cypriniformes; family Cyprinidae; genus Spinibarbus; species Spinibarbus caldwelli. The sequence goes on along the minus strand of CM077249.1, from coordinate 752,616 downwards.
CTGTATTCTGTTTGCAATAACATAACTTTATTTTTGTTCAATTTAAAAGTATCACATTATGACCGTGTTATTGTTTTATCTTAAAATGACAAATACTATAGATTTAACGAAACTATACTTTCTAAATTGCCTAAATGTCCAAATTAGTACAATAACAATTACATAATGACAATATCGTTAAAGAAAAATCCTAATACTGTACATGTTATTGCATTATCATGAGTCATATTTTCTCTTAACAAAATTAACCATGGTTTATTACAGTAAAAGTATAGTAATGTTGTTTTGTTGTTGTTGTTGTTTTTTTGGCAGATTGATTACAGTCTGTTTTAATTCACAACCGTACTTATGATTAGTGTAGCAATGGTTAGTGTAGCAAAACCATGGTTAATTTGTAATTCCCATGGTGTAACTAGTGACCATAGTTTTTGGTTTTAATTTTCATAAGGGTTGTGTCGTTATCTGCCCTAGTTCCCTCTAAACATATTATAAAACAATGTTTTATAACATTAGTTTGCTTAATTACTACTGTAACTTTACAGTAGATAATGATGCCCTTTGGCATACAGTTTTTTGAGTGATGATATAGTAATTTAGTTTAGTTTTGTTTACAGTATTATTAATCATCTGGTTGCTGCTGCTAAGAGTTGCTAGCAGTTTAATGCTTAACTAAGTAAACAAACACAAAACTACATTTACAAATGAAACTGATCTGCACTTGAAGTCTCACTTTGCCTCTCTGATCCACTCCATTGGGGTCTCTTGCATTGATTCTTCTTCTTCTTCGATTTTATGGTGGGTAGCACCAATGTTAAGGTGCATTATCACCACCTACTGTATTGGAGTGTGGACCAGAGTTTACCCATTTCATTAAAAAAAAAAAAACTCTCTAATCCATAAGTAAATATATTTTAAGCTTTAATTCATCAATTCCCACCTTTCTAAGTTCATTTTTCATTATTTCTCGTTCATTAGTATACTTTTGACAAACACAAATAACATGCTCTACTGATTCGTCTACTCCACAGTGCTCACATAATCCTGTTAGATGTTTATTTATTATTTTTAAGGTTTTATTCAGCATAGTATGTCCAACCCTTAATCTTGTTAGAATATTTTCCTCTTTGGTGCTTCTTTTAGTTATCCTCACTACTCCTACTTCTCGTTGTATTTCATAAAGTTGACGTCCTGTATTTACTGTATCCCATTTATGTTGCGACTGCTTCGTGGTATATGCTTTAATTACTGCTTTTGCTTCATATTTACTAAGTGAGATATTCATGACCTCCTCATTTTCCAAAGCCTGTTTTGCTAAACTATCAACCTTTTCATTACCTTTTATCCCCCTATGAGCTGGTATCCACATAAATATTATCGTGATATTCATATTCTTACATCTATACAGATTTTCTTATATCTCATTTACTATATCCTGTTGACTGTGAGATGTGAATGATTGCAATGACTTTAATGCTGAACATGAATCCATACAAAGTATAACCTTTTTGATTTGAGTCTCTTCTATGCACTGTAGTGCTGTTTCTATTGCCATCATCTCTACTGTGTGTACTGATAAATGATCTGATGTTCTCCTATTAACAGAAATGTTTAAGGATGGAATACTGAAAGCAAAACCTGTTCTCCCTGTATTAGGATCTTTAGATCCATCAGTATTTACTGGGACAAATGCTTGGTATACAGTTTGTAGTCTATCTTCACAGCTACAGTGTTTTCAGATTCTTTAATTAACTCTAGCATATAAAAATCTATGAGCACTGCAGGAAACAACCAAGGTGGAGTTATTGATAACGGTACTGTAGGAATGTATCTTTTCTGACTTAAAATCATTTCTCTAGCTTCTTTGTCACTATTCCATGCACAACACTTCTGTTTAGACCTTTCCTTTTCCCAGCACAGAAGGAGTACCTTTACTGTTGGATGGCGGTCTTCTTAATGACCTTGAAGATTTCTCTTGCATTGATTACTCTGATAGAAACCTTTTGGTGGAGACACGGAGCGCGCTAGCCGAATCGCCGATTCACCAATTCATGATTTATTGTAGATTTGTTATCGAATGGTGATCCACCAAAACTAAAGTAACGGACCTGGTTTGAAAATGTAAGAAGTAGAAAGTACAGATATTTGTGCAAAAATGTAAGGAGTAAAAGTAAAATGTAGTCAGAAAAATAAATAGTGAAGTAAAATAGTGATACCAGAAAATCTATTTAAGTACAGTAACAAAGTATTTATACTTCGTTACTTCCCATCTCTGTCCAAACCTACCTGTCATAGAAAACATTCTTATATATATATATATATATATATATACACACATATATATATACACATATATACATATATATATATATATATATATATATATATATATATATACACACACACATATATATACATATATATATACATATATATATATACTGTTTTAAATTAAGTTTCAGGTAGGACAGGTAGGTTTAGGTCTAGTGTAGGTTTTGGTCCATACTATAGTGAGTTTTAACATTCTATTAAACATTCATTTTTATTATCATTTTTAAGATTTTGGCTTTGTGGGGTCCAGCTAAAGGACCCCCAAAGCCAAACAAGTTTGTTATGTAAATCTAATATGTTTTCAGATGTTTGTGTGGTGGGTAAATTTAGGGGTAGGGTCTGGGTGTCACGGTTATGTTCTGTCTCTGTTTAGATTTCCCTGTGTTTCTGTTCTACCTTCTTTGACCTAGTTTCCCTTAGTTGCCCTGATTAGTTATTCTGTGCACCTGTGTCTTGTTAATTTACTCATTAGTCCCTCATTTGGTTTAGTACTTATAGCCTTGCTTTTACTCAGTGTCTTTGTCCTGTCTACATCATTTTAAGAGGTTGTGTTTTTCTGTTTACCCATGTGGATTTATTAAAGACTCTGTTTATTTTGGACTATCTGCCTCCTTCGTGCTCCTTTGAGATTCTTCCCACGGCAACCCTTGACACTGGGTTAGGAGATACGATTAAGCTGATATAAATCAATGGAAGTCTATGCTCACTAATATAGTTAAACAAACATTTGCGAGTGGGTGGGTGGAAGTTAAACATTTTTTGTTTGTAGGGAGAGTTGTGTGCATGTGTGTAGTTTTCCTGCATGCACACAAACATACGCTCAGTGTGTTCTTTTGCAAAGCCAGCAGAGACATGCTGTTATCTACAACTGAACAATCTATGCATGTCACCACTTAAATACCACTACATTAACATACATACGTATATAACTGTAATACAGTGTTGTTTTATTTAAATTATAGTAATATAAATGTAATTATATTTAGAATTAGATGTAATTGATTAAATGTACTTAACCATCATTAAAATTAAAATGTGACTGAATGTTTGTTCATTGTTTTGTCTCTGTAGGGTATCATTCACTGTGAAGTAAAACCAGGTAAGAAATCTAGACGAATGTGTTAATCGGCATATGGCAGCTATTTCACCATGAACTGTACACTTCATTGCCTTCATTTGTCTAATTGTCTTGTCTTAGGTGGTCCTACTTGCATTCGGGATGATGAGCATATCTATGTGAGCAGTCTAGATGCCTACATTGTGCAGTGCCAAAAGCAGCAGACCTGGAGCCTGTGCCTGAAAGTCCTGGTGAACGTCATAGTCACAGGTACGTCATCGCAGTAGATTTGGGTGCTTAGTTTCTCTGAACAGCTGTATTGTTTAATGTGGTGTGTTGATGCTGTGTTAGATGCAGATCAACCTGTGGCAGGTGATGGCAGTGGTGATGAAGAGGCAGAGGGCATGCATGGAGGTGCTCATCAAGAAGACTTCAACAACATGACGACTGCTGCCACTGTTTGTGTGTGTTACGCATACTCTTCACAGCGCCACTCCAGTATGCTCCGCTTCACAGTCCGTTCTTCAGCATTCGATGACAGCGCTGCACTGCAGGTTATCTATCTATCTATAACATACCAATGGTCTAGCAAGCAGAACACCTTAGTAACTGCTTAGCAACACTCTAGCAACCACATTTCAGCTTTCAAACCTCTTTCGTATCTTTTTTTAAATCTGCCCAAGTATTCAGATAAGATGGTTTACATACCTTTCAAACTGCAAGTTCTCTCAAGACTAGACTCAAAGCCTCGGCTTCAGACATTTTTCAAATTTCAGGCAAGCCTTTGTCAAGCTAACTTTTAAAGTTTAACATTTAAACCTTTTCTAGTTTGGTTTGGATTTGTTAAGAGTTGCACTGGATGAGCTGATCATTTCATGTGTGTGTTGTAGGTGTGGATGTCTTTAGTCGTGGATTTACCAAAGGCAGAGTTTGGTAGTTCTGTCCTAGTGCATTCTTCATACAAAACTCCCGTAAAACATGTCCATCTTCCTCCAAAAGAGGAAGGTAAATATGCAGTAAAACATGCACACCTCTTTCACTAAGTATTTGAGACACATAAATGGCTGTTTAACATTCGTTGATGGATGGCACCAATACATTTTTCTCTTCCAGTGTGTTCAAAGGGTTTGGATGCCATCTTCTGTAAGGGTAAGTTAACAGGTGTCCAGTTTACCTGTCTAGTTTATGTGACTGGTAGAGTGACAGTAATAAAGTTGCAGATCATGGGTTCGATTTCCAAGGCATCATGTATCCTGATGAAGTGTGTAGTTTGAATGCACTGTAGAGTTCACTAGTTCACACTGCCTCAGTGAATGCCAACAAACTTTGTGTAAAAAGCAGCAACTGAAGCTACCCTGAAATCAAACATTACTGACAAACACTAATCCATTATGGAAAGGTTTACCCAAAATACAAAATTTATTCATAAAGGGGAAGTCACAAGTTACTGGCTTAGTTTCATGAAAGTACATATTGGTTATTGCTTGTGAGTACGAAGTGTTACAGTACATGTAGTAAGGTTTTTCAAATGTTTCAGCAACAATAAATGTTAGATCAACGTCACACCCTAGCAACATATCACTAAGTGTGCTGGTAGCCCCAAAAGATAATTTGGGTGGCTCGAGAAATTCCTTTAAATCAGTAATTGAATAATTTATATATAAAGTCAAGTCAAGTCACCTTTATTTATATAGCGCTTTTAACAATACAGATTGTGTCAAAGCACTTAACAGTATCAAATTGGAGGATAGAGTGTCAGTAATGTATAATAATAAGATTAAACACTCAATTTTCAGTTAAAGGCATTTCATTATTGAATTCAGAGATGTCATTGTCTAGCTCAGTTTAGTTTAAATAGTATATATGAACTCAAATTGATGATAATCGTTAGAAATTAAGTATCCCCAACTGAGCAAGCCAGAGGCGACAGCGGCAAGGAACCAAAACTCCCTCTGTGACAGAATGGAGAAAAAAAACCTTGGGAGAAACCAGGCTCAGTCGGGGGGCCAGTTCTCCTCTGGCCAGGATATTATTATTTATTTTTTTACTTATTGTTTTAATTAAATTTTAAATGTATAAATGTATAATATTTCTATTTTTATATTGTTGCAATTTCTAACAATAATAGTATTATGTAGTTAGGTATTTTATTATATTATAGTTATTTTGTTTAATTTTAAGTTTTATTGTATTTAAGTCGAGGTCTTCACTGGGGATATGTCCCCGGGGCTCATCCAGGTGTCCGGCCTCTGCCGACGGTCAGGGTCGCAGACATCATCTCCCGGCGCCATCTGATCCGGACACGGACTGAGAAACAGAATAATAAAGAAACAGACAAATATTAGCGTAGATGCCATTCTTCTTACGATGTAACGAGTACATCGTGTGTTATGAGGAGTGTTCCCGGTTCCGGTTGATCTAATTAATGCAGTCTAACAATCCTTTAACGGATTTCAATAATAGAAGTGTATTAGTGTGTTATGTGTAAGCCAGGTTAAAGAAATGTGTCTTTAATCTAGATTTAAACTGACACAGTGTGTCTGCCTCCCGAACAGTTAGGTAGATTGTTCCAGAGTTTGGGCGCTAAATAGGAAAAGGATCTGCCGCCCGCAGTCGATTTTGATATTCTAGGTATTATCAAATGGCCAGAGTTTTGAGAACGCAGCAGACGTGGAGGACTATAATGTGATAAGAGCTCGCTCAAGTACTGAGGAGCTAAGCCATTCAGGGCTTTATAAGTAATTAACAAGATTTTAAAATCTATCCGATGTTTGATAGGGAGCCAGTGCAGTGTTGACAGAACCGGGCTAATATGGTCATACTTCCTGGTTCTAGTAAGGACTCTAGCTGCTGCATTTTGGACCAACTGTAGTTTATTGATCAAGCGTGCAGAACAACCACCCAGTAAAGCATTACAATAGTCTAACCTTGAGGTCATAAACGCATGAATTAGCATTTCTGCATTTGACGTTGAGAGCATAGGTCGCAATTTAGATATGTTTTTGAGATGGAAAAACGCAGTTTTACAAATACTAGAAACATGGCTTTCAAATGAAAGATTGCTATCAAACAGCACACCTAGGTTCCTAACTGATGAAGAAGAATTGACAGAGCAGCCGTCAAGTGTTAGATAGTGTTCTAGGTTATTACATGTGGGGTTTTTAGGTCCGATAATTAACACCTCTGTTTTTTCAGAATTTAGCAGTAAGAAGTTACTCGTCATCCAGTTTTTTATATCGACTATACATTCCGTTAGTTTCTCAATTTGGTGTGTTTCACCGGGCCGTGAAGAAATATAGAGCTGAGTATCATCAGCATAACAGTGAAAGCTAACACCATGTCTCCTGATAATATCTCCCAAGGGTAACATGTAAAGCGTGAAAAGTAACGGCCCTAGTACTGAGCCTTGAGGTACTCCATACTGCACTTGTGATCGATATGATAATACATCGATAATGTATTTACATCAGTTCAACAACTGAGACATAAACCGAACAAATTTCAAAGGCATTTGAAAAACAGAAAGGGAATGAGTCCATGAACAAACGGTGGGGGAAGGGGTGTGCATCTCATTCTCATGGACTGCACCAGATTTGCCAGGTCTGGCTGTGAGATGTTACTCCACTCCTCCACCAAGGCACTTGCAAGTTTTTGAACACGTCTGGGGGGACTAGGGTTGCAAAGGGGAGGAAAATTTCTGGTAAATTTCTGTAAACTTTCCAAAACTTTTTGAAAGGTTCCAAAAAAAAAATAAAAAATAAAAATCCAAAATGGTTACACATGGTTTGCCACAGCAAGAACGGTCATCTTAGGCCTTATATTACAGACATTATTACAGTTTATTGCTCTGGCCACATCTGCAGTCCTCATGCCTCCCTGCAGCAGGATTATGGCATGTTTACACAGGTGATCAGGAACCCTGGACATCTTTCTTCTGGTGTTTTTCAGAGTCAGTAGAAAGGTCTCTTTACTTTCCTGAGTTATTATAACTATAACCTTAGTTGCCTGCTGGAAGGTCCATGGCCCATTTTCAACTTTGTGACAGGGTCACTTAGATGCTGATTTAATATCTGTTGGTACTCGATGGACCATGTATCCCAACAAGATGTCCGGTGTCTCCACCATACTTTATCACAAAGGTGAACTCAGAAACTAGGGAGGAACTAGGAATCCAAGAAATGCAAAGAACAAAACTGAGTACAGCAACAAGACATTTATACATGGTATAGTAAATGAGGCTCTTATTTTAGCTTTTGGGGAATCGAATCTTAAAGATCCGGGTTGATTTGATTAAACTGATCTGATTCAAATAATTTACACTATATCAATTTAGACGTCCAGCATCTTTGCCGACTTTAGTGTATCTTACCAATTTTGTTTTACTACTCGTGGCCAACGATAATAACACAAAATTGGTATGGGTTAACTTTGAGCAAAGGTAACAAAGGATTGAAAGCGCAAGGCAGTAACTGATCAAGCACAAAACACAAACACTGCTCTTTAACGTGAAACAAAAATTTATTCGCTATTCTACAGCACATTAAACTAAGCTAAAACACACACACTCATCCACACACATAAGTTTCATAGGATGAGAGTTATCGTGATTTGAAGGAAGTCCCAAAGGTCTAGCACTCCTTTGCTAGTTCATTAAATTCAACCTGAGAAAAAATCATAAGCAGAGATTCTTAGCTTATTGTTACTGCTTAAAGATCAATTCGCCAAGTTCAGCAAGAGATGGTGATTTGTTTGTTACTTGCGTTCAAGTTGACAGCTGATCTTTTTGTTTTCCTCCTCTGGCTGAAGTCAGGGAATCCCAGGCTGCGGATTGACTGCTGACGCAATCGTTGCCTGACGTATTTCTGGGAACGCCCTCCGGTGATTGGTTGGTTTCCTTGTGACGTGACGACGTGCTGGAAGTTCATCGGAGAGTCTGTTTGCGTGGCTTTAGACTTTGAAGATATAGGCAGTCATAAAGCTTCAATGGAGTGTTCAGAGTTCTGAGTGACCCAATCACATGATGGTGTGGCGAGTGAGCGCCAGTTGGAGCGCGATCAAACGAAGGCGAAAGAGCAAAGAATCAGTTCATTACATTGAGTTTTAAGCAGGCCGACTAAGTCCGTCCCACGTCGTAGTCTTCCAATCGGCTTGTTGCTGCAGAGCAGAGCCACGCCCCGTACTGTTCCTTTATCATGCATGAATCACATGCTCCCCGTGGGGAGTATTTCTGCAAGTTTTAATAACTTCTTGTAAAAGTATTATCACCAGAGAATGATACCGAATATAATTTTTTCATTCACACTAATGTTCTGCAATTATCGTGACCATTCATAAGAAACTTTACTTACCATATTTCACACACGTTAATAGCTTTTCTACTAATGGGGTTATAATGCATAGATTAAAATAGCAGTTTCCAATAACACATCAAACATATAAAAGATATAAAATACATTATTTGGGGAGTATATTTGCTCTAATAGCAGCAGTAATAACTGATTGTCCTTTAAAAAGAATCGAGTTAGTGTGTCTCTTGGTATGAAAAAGACAAGAGGGTGAGTTGGAGGAACAGAAGGGCAGGAAGCAGATGGTCGCAAGTCGTGGGACAGTCATGTTGCAGATCCTGTGTTTGCAGGCCCGAGGGCGTCAGTTAATTTGATCATGTACCGTTGTCTATACCATAGTCCCATAAATTGCCTGATCACGAGGTGTTTCTTGATACAAAAGATCTTTTGTTATCTTCGGATTAGATTAGTTCTTTATCACTCCTCTGAGTACATAACGACGAGGTGCTGATAGGAACTGACTCAGAATATTGACGTCACGTGATAGTGTGATTAGTTTAGACCTCGTGATGACTTGATTCAGTGGCGTATCTATGTCTGTTCAGTAGCTTCTTTGTGTCTGTTCGAGAGGAATCCTACAATGGACAAGACTTAAACAAGAATACAAGAAAACACAAGGACTTATATATGCTGGGGTTAACAAGACTAACTAGACACAGCTGGAAACAATCAGGAGCTTGTGGATCAGGAGACCAAAGTGGATCAGGAGATACAGAGAGTTGAAACTGAACTCTATGTCTGCTCATGTCAGAGCAGACATAGAGTTCAGGAGAGCCCTCTGTGGCTGTATCGGCGCAGACATAGAGTTCAAGAGTGGAGGCTGCCACCTCGGGACGAAAAGGGGAAGTGTGTGCGATCCAAACATACAAGATGGCGGTTACCATTACAGGAAATGCAGTCAACAGTGAAAAGACCTCTGGGAACATTGAACTTGGAACCACTGGGCAAGGAAGGACTGAGCCCACCAGACTGGCGACCACCAGACTTGGAACCACCGAGCAAGGGACCACCAGAGTAGAGAGCTCTGGGTCTTGTCCTTACAGAGGGAACTGGTGGAACTGGTGACCAGGGCAGAGCTGGGGGATCTGGCAGCCAGGGCAGAGCAGATGACCAGGGCATAGCCAGTGGAGCTGGAGACCAGAGCCGAGCTGAAGAGCAGGGTGGAGCTGATGGATCAGGTGGCCAGGGCAGAGCTGGAGACCACCATGTTGGATCAGGCAGAACGGTCACAAAAAGCACTGAGAGGTTAGTAATGGCCTCTATGGTCATAACAAAACAGACAAAGAGTTCAGGGACGACCTCTGTGGCCGTGCCAGGACAGACAGAGAGCTCAGAGACTCTCCCTCCTGCATCCTTGGAAAGTACTGCCTTGTAAGAATCTAGAGCAGATGCCGCTGCCTTGGGAGGATCTGGTGTGGATGCTGCCACCTCAAGAGGATCAGGAGAAATGTGTACAGGTACACATAATGGTGACCACCGGCATGGGAAGCGTTGAGAACAAAGGAATGACCTTTGAGACAGGTGGTACTGTGGCTGCTGATCTTGAGGGTGCAGAGGATGTCGGAATGCCAGTTGCTCGCACTGACATCAGTGGTGGGTCCGTCAAACTGGAAGCCAGTCTCAGATGCCTAGGGATCACCCTTGTAGCCTCAGATGTGACGTTCACCCAGAAACACTGGTGTGGTGTCCATGATGGCTGAAGACTCATGTTGTGATGAGACTCTGGAGTGGTGGGTCCAGTGGCCAAGATGGTGTAGGCTGATAACATAAGTAGCAGCTCAAGCTTTGTGTCTCCCGAAGCTTGAGGAGCATAGCTCTCGCCCCAAAAATATTTAGGGGATGGATCTTTTCCCCTTTCCCCCACGCTAAAGGGGGATCCACTCAGCTGAAGTGCGTGCTCCACAAATTGCTAAAAAGTTCCTCGAGGACCAACAGAGGATAGTCGTGTGTGTGTAGTGGTTCATTAAGTCCAGCATGATAAAAGGTAATGAGTGAATTGTCTGGAAAGTGCATTTGGTAGGCTAGGTCCGAAAACTCACAGGTGTTGTCCTCTAGGGAATGCTATCCCTGGTAAAGAAGGGTAAGACAGACTACTGCTAGATCCATAACAATGGTTAGTTGTTCTGTAATGTTGCTGGAACTGGTGAAAACAAGCAGCGATGAGGATCTATTTGCAGGGAGTTTAATTAAATAAAAATAAACAAAGAACCAGAAACACAGATAACCAGGAACACAAACATGGGCAAACTGAACAACCATTACATTTAACAACTGACAAAGCACAAGAGAAACACAAAAGGGCTGTTTATACACATAAGAACAAAAGGAACCAATGAGTTACTATGGGAACTAACAAGTAGATGGGTGTGGTCCAATGAGTGGCTATGGGTATTATTGAGGGTAAATATGGAGACAAACAAGGGACACAGAAGACAGGAGCAGAACACACACACAGGGAACATGTAACAGGTCTGTTCATGGTTTTGGAAACCTAAAACCCAATTTGTGTCTGAAATCTCCAACTGTGATTATTACAGATTGTTTGGCTACTTGAATAATGCTCCAATCCTCCTCACTGTGTGGGGCCAATATGTCATTTTGGCCCACACATTTTGGTGAAAAACAGTTTTATGATTATTTTGAATCAAAGAACAAGAAAAGAAACTGCAAAACCAAATGTTTACTGTTTCGTCTGATATGCTCATATTTACCAAGTGTACCAATATTAGTAGAGGACACAGTAAATGCCAATCTGATTTAGTCAAAGAGGTTTTTTTTCATAGATGTGTAGTGCAGGCCCATCAATGGCCCACTAGGACCTCCTCTCATTGGCTTTGTTTTCCAGTAGCACCCAAGCTGTACAAGAAAACTGACAATGTGACAGGAGCAGTGATACTGTATGTGGCCAACGCAGATCAAGAAAGATTTCAGGAGTTTAATGCGTGCCAGAAGCTGGACAGGAATGGACCCTGTGTTAAGGTGGAATGGGTATGTCACGCTGCTCTATAATACATTTGAATTTACTTGGTTTATTTAAACTTTAACTTATTTGTCTGTCTCTTCCTTAATGTAAAGAAAAATGCCAGCCATGAGTTTATGATTTCGCTCAGCTCTGTCGTCCCCTGTCTATGTTTTGAGGTAATGGCACCAAATGTTTATTTACATTGATATTTATGCATTTAGCTAGCAGACACTTTTATCCAAAGTGACTTAAGAAGAATACAACAAGTGATTCATCATAAATAGGCAACAAAACACAAGAAGTGTTTCAGATATGGTTTAGAATTGTACAAGCTACAGGGAGGGATTAAAAAAAGTTATTATTGAATTATTAAACAAATAAATAGAAAAGCACTATACAGAATAAATTTGTTATATAAGTAACATTGACTGAAGATTGAAAGATACAGTGATGTTTAGATCAGAACATGTGAAAATTATGTAAAAATCTGTCTACCAAGAGAGTAAATATTAGTTATGTAATATTAGCTAGTAATATTATATATTATTGTTTTTATTGCTGCTTAACTGATGCTTATTCTGTTTCTACTTTTGCATAGATTTGGGGAACAGAGTCTATCCGAACAGAGTATTGCCCATTTTTGAATGAAACAGGTATGGCATTCAAAAATATTCAAAATATTTCACTGCACCTTGGTAGAATCAAAGAGTTTACAGGCTGGAAGTGGCTTTCTAGGGGGAAGTTGAACTTTCACACTCTTTTCACGTTAAACCAAGGAGAACACAGCATTAAACCTCTATGAAGGAAAGGCACGTTTCACTTTAAAACCTCCATTCCACAGGCTCTGTAGATTTCAAGCAAGCACATATACTGTAAATGGGACTTTTGTTTTGACAAACTGAAGAAAGCATGGAAATGATATTCTTTGATAATCGTGCATGTAAATAGCAACGCAGTCAGTGCAAACACTGTATAACATCATGAGTGTTTTTCTCTGGTTTCGTTCTCAGCTGTCTCAGGCTCCAGCGTGTCCGTGTCTTTGGCAGAGAATAGAACTCGTCACAAGCGGCCAGCTCTGGTCTGGAGCCTCAGGGCCCCCTGCAGGCTGGAGGCTCAGCTGTGGTTGTGTAGGAAGGGCTCAGGACTGGACAGCAGCTGTGAAGCGGTCAACAGCAGATCTCAGGTCCACACCTGCCTGAACGACAGCTGGATGGTGACCAACGACAGACACTGGGTGCGAACATGTGCTTGAAATATCAAATATGGTACAGGACAAGCCACACGATGAAGATTAATAATTCGGGTTAGGGGTTCATTCAAGTCACAAGAACAAGAACTGTATAAGCAATAGTAATCATGGGGCTTGGCTTGACAGTATAAGTAAACACAAGTGTAATTTTTAAGCATACTTCTCTTACACATTTATTCTTTCATCTTTTACAGCAGTTAGAGGGAGAGTTTTTACAAGTGGAATGTCATCCTTCATTGTGTGTGCAGGTACTTAATGCATATCTCATTATGTTTGAAGTTCATTTCTGACATACCTGTGTGTTTGGGAAACTGGCAGCGTTGTGTGTCTTGTCCAGGTTAAAGTGGCAGGAATGGATGGTTACCTGGGACCAGTATGTCCTTTTGAAGGCAAGAACTCACATCCATTAGTTCTGCATAGGGAGCAGTTTTTAATGTGCCATAAAACTTTAGTACTACAACACAATGCATTGCAGATGATGCAGATTGCGATGTGATGTAATAACAGCGTGTTATTTCACTGTTGCAGAGGGCCTGTTGATGAGGGCTCGCTGGAGTGTCCCGCTGGTGCTGTGTGCACTGCTAGTGTGCCTGTCAGTGCTAGCAGCCTATGGAGTGCAGGGTACACTGAAGAGTGAGTAGAACATGGGTCACACAAAAACATTAAGCAGCACATCTGTTTTCAACATTGATAATGATCAGAAATGCTTCTTGAGCAGCAAATCAGCACATTAGAATGATTTCTGAAAGATCATGTGACACTGAAGACTGGAGTAATGATGCTAAAAATTCAGCTGCGCATCACAGAAATAAATTACAGTTTAACAGATATTCACATAGAAAACAGATGTTTTAAATTGTAACAATATTTCTCAATAATACTGCATTTTGATAAAATAAATGTAGCCTTGGTGAGCAGAAGAGACTTCTCTCATATTAAAACTTTTGAAACTTTTAACACTTTAACTTTTTACAAGTAATTTATCAGGTTTTTAATTTGCAATAATAGCTGAAATTGTGCAACTACAATTTAACCCCATTAAAGCTATGAATTTATATGTATGTTGAAAACAGTGGCATATGGTGGAAAATATGTGCTGTTATAAGGCCAGCTGGTCATCATGGTAAAATAAACACTCAACAGGGCGAGCAGAATCCTGACACAGAAGGAAAGCACACTGTATATCATTCTGCTTATTACATGGCCACAATTAATGCTGATTTGACCTGAAATTCATTTTATTACGTAAAAAAAGGGGGACGTGATATGAGACAGTGGTTTGGACAAGAGTCAATTAATCAGTCCTCAATAGGTATCTTTACATGCACTAATTTTCCTCAATTGGAATAAATCCAATCCTATTTCAGATTCTGATTAAATGAACCCTAAATTTTGCAGTATAGTTTAGATTTTTGCTGCAATTTTGATTTTTGTGTAAAATACAGTGGTGGCTAAAATGATTAGAACACAAGTATTTTCAGCAGCTAAAAAATGTTTCAAGTCAGTTATTTTTATCTTTTGCTGTAGTGTATCAGTAGGAAATATCAGTTTACATTTCCAAACATTCATTTTGCCATTAATTGTAATAATCCAGTGAGATTTTTGATGAGATCTGATCTGATCATCATCAGTCTGTCTGGAATGACAAGAAGAAACAGAAAAAACTGAGACAGACTAAATCCAGAAGAACTGATGCTTCAAGAAACCTACCTGGAAAGCTACAGTACTGTTAAAAGTTTTAGGCACTTGTGTAAAAATACTGTAAAATGAGGATGCTGTCAAAAATAATGTCATAAATAGATTTTATTCATCAAATAACTTCTATGAACTAAATTAAATCAACATTTGGTGTGACTGTGACCATCCTTTGCCTTTAAAGCAGCTTTTGCACTAGGTGCACTTGCACATAGTTTTTCAGGAGCTTTGCAGGTAGGTCTCTTGAAGCGTCTTGGAGACGTTGCCACAGTTCTTCTGGATTTAGTCTGTCTCAGTTTGCTCTGTTTCTTCATGTCATTCCAGACAGACTGATGATGATGATGTGATCAGATCTCTGTGTGGAGCAAACAAAAATCTGACTGGATTATTACAATTAATGGCAAAATGAATGTTTGGAAATGTAAACTGATATTTCCTACTGACACACTACAGCAAAAGATAAAAATAACTGACTTGAAACCATTTTTTAGCTGCTAAAAATACTAGTGTTCTAATCATTTTGGCCAGCACTGTATGTATCTTTGTGAGCTGAAGTGCTGATAACCCTTCTCTCTCTATAACAGGCTGCGTGTTCAGATGGCTGAAGGTGGATGATGTGAACCGTGAGTTTCCTTCATGCTCTCACCTCTTATGCTGGTCACTCTCTATAGTCCTTGTGACTGACGGTCATGTGTTTTCAGCCGCAGTGGGAGGTGTGGAGGTGCTGCTGGTGTGTCTTCCAGAAGCGGACTGTGCCGTCTCTGAGCCGCTGTGGCGTCTGTGCTCCAGTCTGTCCACTGTGGGCTTCAGCGTCTCTCTGGACCTCTGGAGCCACTCTGAGGTGAGCGCTCTGGGGCCCGTTCCCTGGCTGCACTCCTGTCTGGACCAGGTTCAGCGGCGCGGAGGAAAGGCGGTGTTGGTCCTGACCCAGGCGGCCTGCGAGCGGGCAGAGGAATGGGGCTGTCGGATTGCGAAGCAGAAACCAGAAGAAGAACGGAAGACGTGGGTAAACAAGGGTGTCCAGTCATCAACGAGCTCTGAGGTCTTCAATGCATCGCTGAGCTGCATTCTGGCTGACTATCTGCTGGGTCGAGCAGGAGAGCGCTTCATGCTGGTGCGGTTTGATGGGCAGAGCCCTGCGACGGCCCTGCCGGAGTTCTTCAGGGGAATGCCTTTGTTCAGCTTGCCTTCTCAGAGTCTGGGCTTCATAATGGAGCTCACGCAAGCGGCCCGTAAGGGACAGAGAATGTCAGGGCGGTGGGTGCGAGTGGGGGCGCTGAGAGCAGCATCAAGGGCAGTATCACGGTCACTGCGAGGGCTCGCCGGAGAGACAGGACACACCTCTGCAACGGAGAAAACCTGGGAAACTGTCCCGCTACAGGCAGACCAGTCGAGCCCTGCTCTCACCACGAAAACAAGCACTGAAGGTTGGGTCTAAACTAGTGTTAGACCTCTGGTTAGACAGCATTTTTGTTGTACCTTATTCTGGTCAGAAACCAGAATAAACTGATAAAAACATCACAAGTAATCCACACCACTCCAGTCCATCAGTTAACGTTTTGAGACAACAAAAGAAACAAATCCATCATTAAGATGTTTTTAACTGAAATATAAGTCTATAATTCATAATAACACTTCCTCCAGTGAAAAAGTGTTCTGGTCTGAATCAGGAGAGAAATCTGCACAGATCAAGCAGCGTTTACAAGCCAAAACAACTCTAAACAAACATGTGGCTGGATTTTGATGTGAGAGACAACAGGAGATGGACTTTTTCACTGGAGGAAGAGTTATTATGGATTATGGACTCGGATTTGAGTTGGATGCTGGATTTGTTTCAGCTTTTGTCTTCTCCAGATGTTAACTGATGGACTGGAGTGGTGTGGATTATTGTGGTGTTTTTATCAGCTGTTTGGACTCTCATTCTGACGGCACCCATTCACTGCAGAGCATCCATTGCTGAGACAGTGATGAAGTGACACATTTCTCCAAATCTGATGAAGAAACAAACTTATCCTGATCTTGGATGGCCTGAGGCTGAGCACATTTTCAACATATTTTCATTTTTAGTGAACTATTTCCTTAATGTGTGCTCACAAGTAGCACAGCTCAGTGAAATCTCACGGGTGAAATCCAGTCATTTGAAAAGAGTCCATGTGATCTTGAGTTTTGCATGAGCATTTTTCTCGTGTTCATGTTGATCGTGTGGATTCGCTGCCTTCAGTGACAGAAAGCTGCTTAGTTTGAAAGTGACTTCTGTGTGAGCTGTGCTTCATATATCACTATTGACAATAGACAATGGAGCTTTTTCACCCATGAAATCTCTTGTCTGCACCTTTAGACAGAAAGACACTGTGTGACCCGAATGGATGATGTTTAGGTGGTGGGTTCATCTAAGACATACTTTGCAAAACATTTACTGAACTGAACTGCATAGCTGAGGAGGCGATTTCAGAAACTGCCCAGGTCTAAATGAACTTAGTCTGCAGGATGGACCAGAGGTTTTTTATTTTATTTTATTTATTTTTTTTACATAAGGAACCACAACAGACCAGCTGGACTCCCTCTTGAAAACACGAAGACACACACAACTTTCCAGAACTCCAAAAACAAATGAAAGGAAAGTCACTTTCTTCTTCTGACTTGTGCCCAATTAAACTGCTGTGCCATTTGGAGTATAGCGGAGGCAAATAAGCTGTATCTTAGAAACACAGAAGGTAATAAGTTATATCTCTCATATAAGATGTAAGCTTTTGAGTCAGGTGTCTGGTTACATGAATGATTTGTCTTTTTCAATTGTTTTTTATGGCTTCAAGTTGTGTGCCTAAACAGTAAGAAGTGTGACAACTAGCGCTAGTCTCCCCAATTGGTTTATTTGAATAATAATGTTCAACAACATGGGATTTTTTAAATAAATGGCACAACATGTGTTAAAATTGTATTTTAACAGTTATGCAAAAGAAAGAAGAAATGCAAAGAAAAATAATTTTAAAACATCATGCAGACTGAGAGTCAATGGACTGAATTATATATTATAACTATATACAGGTGCATCTCAATAAATTAGAATGTCATGGAAAATTTAATTTATTTCAGTAATGCAACTCAAATTGTGAAACTCGTGTATTAAATAAATTCAATGCACACAGACTGTAAGTAGTTTGTCTTTGGTTCTTTTAATTGTGATGATTTTGGCTCACATTTAACAAAAGCTCACCAATTCACTATCTCAACAAATTAGAATATGGTGACATGCCAATCAGCTAATCAACTCAAAACACCTGCAAAGGTTTCCTGAGCCTTCAAAATGGTCTCTCAGTTTGGTTCACTAGGCTGCACAATCATGGGGAAGACTGCTGATCTGACAGTTGTCCAGAAGACAATCATTGACACCCTTCACAAGGAGGGTAAGCCACAAACATTCATTGCCAAAGAAGCTGGCTGTTAACAGAGTGCTGTATCCAAGCATGTTAACAGAAAGTTGAGTGGAAGGAAAAAGTGTGGAAGAAAAAGATGCACAACCAACCGAGAGAACCGCAGCCTTATGAGGATTGTCAAGCAAAATCAATTCAAGAATTTGGGTGAACTTCACAAGGAATGGACTGAGGCTGGGATCAAGGCATCAAGAGCCACCACACACAGACGTGTCAAGGAATTTGGCTACAGTTGTCGTATTCCTCTTGCTAAGCCACTCCTGAACCACAGACAACGTCAAAGGTGTCTTACCTGGGCTAAGGAGAAGAAGAACTGGACTGTTGCCCAGTGGTCCAAAGTCCTCTTTTCAGATGAGAGCAAGTTTTGTATTTCATTTGGAAACCAAGGTCCTAGAGTCTGGAGGAAGGGTGGAGAAGCTCATAGCCCAAGTTGCTTGAAGTCCAGTGTTAAGTTTCCACAGTCTGTGATGATTTGGGGTGCAATGTCATCTGCTGGTGTTGGTCCATTGTGTTTTTTGAAAACCAAAGTCGCTGCATCCGTTTACCAAGAAATTTTGGAGCACTTCATGCTTGCTTCTGCTGACCAGCTTTTTAAAGATGCTGATTTCATTTTCCAGCAGGATTTGGCACTTGCCCACACTGCCAAAAGCACCAAAAGTTGGTTAAATGACCATGGTGTTGGATGTGCTTGACTGGCCAGCAAACTCACCAGACCTGAACCCCATAGAGAATCTATGGGGTATTGTCAAGAGGAAAATGAGAAACAAGAGACCAAAAAATGCAGATGAGCTGAAGGCCACTGTCAAAGAAACCTGGGCTTCCATACCACCTCAGCAGTGCCACAAACTGATCACCTCCATGCCACGCCGAATTGAGGCAGTAATTAAAGCAAAAGGAGCCCCATACCAAGTATTGAGTACATATACAGTGAATGAACATACTTTCCAGAAGGCTAACAATTCACTGAAAATGTTTTTTTATTGGTCTTATGAAGTATTCTAATTTGTTGAGATAGTGAATTGGTGGGTTTTGTTAAATGTGAGCCAAAATCATCACAATTAAAAGAACCAAAGACTTAAACTACTTCAATCTGCGTGCATTGAATTTATTTAATACACAAGTTTCAAGTCATTTATTAATACTTATTAATATTTATCAAACGCAAGTATATTAAGAAATCTGTTGATGAATGAAAAAAATCGCGGTAATGTTAAATCAAATGTTTTTTTTTTTTTTTTTTTTAATTGAAGAATGACTGAACATTACAAAAAATTAACAATGTTAAATCAAATGTTATTCTGGCATGGGCTGGGCGATGACGAAACGTGATCCACAACTTTCATTTTGGCACACGGCGGTCTGTGATTGGCGCATCAGAATCCTTCTTTGATAGGGATTGGCTGTTTACACACGGAGGCGGGGCTTGAGCGATCAGCCGCAGCACGCGCAGAATGAGCTAGAAGAGCGAGCGCTGGAGATGTTTAATGCAGCGCTATTATAACTGCTCCTGAAAACACCCTTCGAAGACGTGTTTCTGTCGAAAGGATTTGGAGGCTGCTTACCGCCCAAACGCAATCTTATAAGGTGAGTATTCAGAACAAAAAGCATCGCGCTTCGGCACACGCAATGTTCAAATAAGAGCTTGTGAATGTAACACTGTTTCGATACAGTGTCGCGTCACAGAAAGCGCCGTAGAAACATTGTTGCAATTGAATGACTCTAGTGTAGATGAGCAATGCATGAATGACATCGTTTATTTTAAGACTAGAGCTGTAGTGTTTCATGAATATATGAACTCCAGCACTCAGTCAGTCACTGCATCTTTGATCTGGCCTACATACAGCAGCATCAGCATCACTCGACTGAAGCAGCATCTCAGATCAGTTCAGCCCATACACGAACATCACACAGGAAGAGGAACTGATGTTTCAGGTCACACTGGGATTCACTGCCACAAGGGCTTGAGTCAGTCTAAGGATGCACATAAGATCATAACACACCACACCATATAGCTCTTTCCTGTCACATTTGTCATGGATCATGCTACAGTCAGCTTCAAAATTCTGAGACCACTAGTGGAAATGTTTCTGTTTTGCATTTTTAATGTAACTTCATGCCATTTTTAATTTTTACAAATGGGTCATTCTGTGTCAACCAGTGGTCCCCGGCTCAAATTTTGGATTTTGCTAATATTTTTTTCTAAAGAAAGACAGACATGTGTAGTGATGAAAGCCAAAATTTTAAATGTCATGGATGAATATTTACTGAGTAATCCACTGGTTTGTAGACGGGGGGTTAAAATGGCAATTTTCACCTGAGATTCAGAATCAAATTACAGGGGGGTAAAAATGACTTCAGAAAGATGGCAGCATCGTAATGTTAGTTTTACACAGAGATTGGTAGGTCTTTTAGTAAAATCTGTTGACTTTAGTGATCTTTGTTGCATTATGTGCCAATAGTGACCATTTGAAAATGGGGAAACAGCACTTTTCAAGTTTTTTCTCCAAAGTTTGCATGCCTGTGACCCAAGAAGTATTGAAGATATCTTATTGCCCTTTTAGATATTGGGTCTTAATAAACTTTCCTTTTGGCATCTATATTTTTAAGGCCCTACTGTATATGGTTCAGTTCCAGAGATATTGGAATTTTAATGTGGCTCTCATTAAAATGTACACATTTTCAGTGGTCAAAAACCAAATGTGGGTCAGTTTGCAAAAATATGATACTTATTTTGTTTTAAAGAGGAATGTCTGAAGAACAAATAATGTTGAAACTAGAGATGTATCTTGTTTCCTTCTGTCAGGACAACTGCATTGAACATACCTGTCTGAGAGCCATAAATATTCTTTTTCCAAAGTTTGCGTGCCTATAATTCAAGAAGTATTAAAGATATCACAATATGATTTTAGATTCTAGTTGTTAATAAACTTTTCTGTTGAAATCTTAAATTTCAAAGGCCTACATCATTAAGTCCCAGAGATATGGGGATCTCAATGAGGCTTCATGTCCAGATTGTTGAATATTATCCATTTTCAGTATTCAAAAACCAAATCTGGTCACTTTGTATGCATCTGATTCTTATTTTATTTAAAGAACAATGTCTGAAGAAGAAATAATGTTAAAATTAGAATTGTATCTTGTTTCCGTCTATCAAAATATTTGCATGGAACATACCTGTCTGAGTGCTAAAAATGCACTGAAATGGTCAAGTAGAGGCACATTCATATTCATAAGATTCTATATTTGAATCAGTTTCTGTAATATTTGGAAGAAGGGATTTTGTTCATTTTAACAACTTCTTCAGCTAATAAGAGTTTAAATATGAAATGTTATGTGTTTGAAACAAATCCCACACCTCATAGAGAAGTGTGGTTACTTTCTCCACACATTGTAATTCACATCAAACCAAGATTTACCTCACCTGGATTATTAGAATTTCTTTTTCTCTTTTGTTGTTATAAAATATGAAGCATAGTCATAGATAAAGTAGTATCTACTGCTAAAGGGGATATTTGGCAGAATCACTTATAGTACCTCAAACATTTAAGGTCTCTCACACTTGAAATAATTAACACAGGGTTATTCTAAACTTGGGGTAAATGGAATCTTGGGTAATCTTATTTTACATTTGACACTGTTCATACTATACCTGGAGTTAACAGTTAATCCTGGTCAGTCATAATCTGACGTGTCACACTGTACAATCCTAATTGTTATTATTTGCATAATTGCATTGTCAACAGTGATGATTAGATAAACACAAAACCACTTTTAGTTTTTGACCATTGAAAATGGGTAGGATACTAATTTTGGACATGGAGCTGCACTTGAGATCTCGATATCTCTGAGATTAAACCATACAGGGCATTAAAAATTAAGATTCCAAAAGAAAAGTTTCTTAGGAGCCAGAATCTAAAATCATGTTAGGATAACTGTAATATTTCTTGAGTTACAGGCAAACGAAGTTTGGAAAAAGATTATTTATGACACTCAAAAAGCTGTTCAATGCAATTGTTTTGATAGAGGGATACAAGATACAATTCGAATTTTAGGTAATACGAATGGGTAATATTCAACAATCTGGACATGAAGCCTCATTGAGATCCCCATATCTCTGGGACTTAATGATGTAGGGCCTTGAAATGTAAGATTCCAAAAGAAAAGTTTATTAACAACTAGAATCTAAAATCATATTGCAATATCTTTAATACTTCTTGAGTTATAGGCACGCAAACTTTGGAAAAAGAATATTTATGGCTCTCAGACAGGTATGTTCAATGCAGTTGTCCTGACAGAAGGAAACAAGATACATCTCTAGTTTCAACATTATTTGTTCTTCAGACATTCCTCTTTAAAATAAAAGAAGTATCATATTTTTGCAAACTGACCCACATTTGGTTTTTGACCACTGAAAATGTGTACATTTTAACGAGAGCCATATTAAAATTCCAATATCTCTGGAACTGAATCATATAGGGTCTTAAAAATAAAGATTCCAAAAGGAAAGTTTATTAAGACCCAATATCTAAAAGGGCAATAAGATATCTTCAATACTTCTTGAATTACAGGCATGCAAACTTTGGAGAAAAAACTTGAAAAATGCTGTTTCCCCATATTCGAATGGTCACTATTGGCACATAATGCAACAAAGATTGCTAAAGTCAACAGATTTTACTAACAGACCTACCAATCTCTGTGTAAAACTAACATTATGATGCTACCATCTTTCTGAAGTCATTTTTACCCCCCTGTAATTTGACTCTGAATCTCAGGTGAAAATTGCCATTTTGACCCCCCCCTCTACAAAATAGTGGATTACTCAGTAAATATTCATCCATGACATTTAATATTTTGGCTTTCATCACTACACATCTATCTTTTTTTTTGTTAACAACTTTTTATTAAATTTTCTTCTGGGAACAGTAGTAAAAAACAAAAAGCAACTGTGCAAATTTAGAACCCACCCCAACCCACAATAAAATAATTTTTACAAGGATTTTAGAAAAGATGACACAACATTAAAAGCTGAATGCCATAAATTTACAGTTTTCACATTAGATCCATGTATACGAGAAGTTGAGAGTTCCATCGAGATGATGTCCAACAAATACACAGTCCAGGTTCTTCTGTCCATTGTGTGAGGAGGATTCCAACGGTTGACTAGCAATTTTTTTGCTACTGTGAGAGCAGCTAACAGTAAACGTCTTTGTTGGACGGACAAGGTGAAGTCCCAAAAGTCATTTATGAAAAAATGGCACGGAGTCAAACATATCTCAGTACCCAACAAATATGATAGGTCCTGTGAGAGCGGAGTCCAAAAAGGTGAGAGAGAGGGGCACTCCCAAAAAAACAATGTGAAAGCGTGCCTAAAGATCCTTGCGAACAGAGATTACACTTAGGAGAAGATGACAGATTCATATTCAGAAAATAAAGAGCTTGAGAGTGTGATTCCTTTGGTCCAGATCTATCTAGGATATGTGACATTACAGAATTCGTATCTGCACCCAATACAATTTCAAAATCTGAAACTTTCAAGAAATAGGTTGACAAAACAGAGAAAAAAGTAGGGTCAGGAGTACAAGGAGCATAAACTGAAAGAAATACAATAGTCCTATTCTCCACTATTGTTTTTAAATGTGTTATTCTACAGTCTGTATCACAACCTTTATCTAAAATAGTGATATTTAAAGTCCTCCACACCAATATTAGGACACCCTTGGTTTCCAAAGATGAGAGATACCACTTCATAAAACTTATTATTACACCTGTGTATATCCTCCTCTTTCAAATGGGATTCTTGAACTAACACTATATCAATCTTTCTTCTTCGCAAAAAATCCAATCCAGAAAACCTGTACGTTTGTGAGGGCCATTTAGGCCATTAATATTACAACATTACAATATTATAATATTACAATATTAAGGTCAATCATAGGTATTGAACAGAATTACTGCATAATAAGACAAAATACAAGTTTGAAAATAAAACCAGTTGAGTCTACCATTAAACCACCCCCACCCCCACTCTTCCCGTCACTATTCAAAAAAACATAAACACATTCCCATGAACTATGGCAGATCAAACCAAGAACAAACCTTGATCTGCCACCACCCCTTAATATGATCTGTGGCGTCAACAAAAGCCTGCACATTACTGAAGCACCAACATTGGCCCCATAATCACATACTGACTAGATAGTATCTCTATTTAAAAAAATAAATAAATAAATAAAAAAAATAAGAGAGACGGAATATAACTAAAACATAAATAAAATAACATAATAATCAGTAAGCGATTCTGTATGCACATTGAAAGCTTCTAGTAACGATGAATTCAGAAGTGAACATTAAAGTGCACAGTGAAAGAGTCACCTAACCATTTAGAGCATCTCTTCACCGATTAGACAGCAAATGTCCCGCTGAAGTTCACTGAGAGCTGGTGGATGAATGGGATCTGAGAAAAACTCTTGCTTCTTCTGGGGAGTATAGCATTTTAGGTTCACCTTGATTGTGAATGACCTTCAGCGCGATGTGCTCGCTCCACTTCAATCTCTTTGCCCACCAGAGATGAGAGCCACGTCGGTAGCGATCTTTTCAAAAAGCCCATAGGGTCGTCCTTTTCGGAACGTTCAGGCAATCCGACCAGACACAGATTGTTGCGCCTATTGCGATCCTGTAAGTCCACAACCTGCTGCTCGAGCACAGCTACTCGCCTATCGTGATCTGCCACAACTTTCTTTTGTTCTCTCATCTCTGCTGTAAGAAGATCCAATTCAGAGCATAGCGACTGAACAACTGACGTGTGAGAAGCAAACTCGTTCCGCATCGCCGTCAATTCAGTTCTTAGAATGTCCTCAAAGTGTGTAACAGTGTTCGCCATCTTGTCCACCATATCGCTCGCGGACGGTGGCTTGGGTTTCTTCTTAATCGGAGAAGCCGACGGAGACAACTCCTGCTGTTTCCGATTGTGTGCCACCAGGGAAAGTATTATTAATGAATAAAACTTAAAATAAAACTAAAAAAAATCAGCAAAAAGGGGCCAAACGTATGGAGCTCTACTCAAGTACGACTAGGTTCATGAGCATGTCATGTGACTCCACTACTGTCTATCTTTCTTCAGAAAAAATACTAGTAAAATCAAAAATTTGAGCCAGGGAAGTTTTTGAAATTTGGTTGATTTGACACAGAATGACCCATATGTGACCCTGGAGCACAAAAGCAGTCATAAGTAGCACAGGTATATTTGTAGCAATAGCCAAAAATACATTGTATGAGTCAAAATTATCGATTTTTTTTGTTTATGCCAAAAATCATTAGGATATTAAGTAAAGGTATTTTGTAAATTTCCTACCGTAAATGTATCAAAACTTCATTTTTGATTGGTAATATGCATTGCTAAGGACTTCATTTGGACAACTTTAAAGGTGATTTTCTCAATATTTTTTTGCACCCTCAGATTCCAGATTTTCAAATAGTTGTATCTCAGCCAAATATTGTCCTATCCTAACAAACCATACATCAATGGAAAGATTATTTATTCAGCTTTCATGATGATGTATAAATCTCTATTTCAAAAAATTTACTCTTATGACTGGTTTTGAGGTCCAGGGTCACAAATAATGTTGACAGCATAACAGTAAGAGTGAGAAGTCGAGTGCAGTGTTTCATATTATATGACTTCATATGTCACACAGGATTCCCACAGTCTTGAGCCATTGGGAAATATCGTGGAATTTTTAAAAAGCAAGCATGGTGAAGTGAATACAATATTTAAAAAATCATGCTTATTGCTATAGTGAATATATATTTTTCATATATTTCAGCAAGAATTTTCTCTATAAAATGGTTTGTCAAAATCCTTATCCAGTAATCATAAACTCCAGTAATCCTCATGGAAGTTCACTGGCTGAGGATGGCCTGGTCTGTGTTGTGTGTTGTGTGTTGCGGTGGGAGGGTGGGGCAGTAAGATGCTGTTGTTGTGTGTATTCTGAGTGATCTGGACACTGATGGCTGTGCTGTGCAGGACGGGATGTGGTGGTCGTGGCCGCTGGTGTCTGTGCTGGTGCTGTGCTCTCTTCTGTCTGTCGGGACGGTGAGGACAGCACCCTGTCAGACCTGCCGCAAACTTACAGACAGCTTCATCAAGGTCTGTGTGCCTGCTGCCTTAAAACACTTTTACATTTGACTGCGTCCTAAAATTTAGAAGAAAAACCTTTGCTTTTCTCTTTCCTTAATACCTCACCTAATAAAAAAAGTAATGTATTTAAAATATACTTATTTTATACTTGGTATAGTTCAAATCTATTAACATATTTACTGACATATCCCTCAAGACTTACTGATATAAAAATTATAATGAAACTTTGTTTGGAGTACTACTTGTGCACAATGCACATTTCTTAATATTAAGCCTAAAATGTGTTTTAATGTCACTATTGATGAGGACTGTATGATCTTTGAATAATATCGGTCTTGAAATGCAAGATATTTAAAGTGTACCTTACGTATGCTTGCAATAGTTCTACTTTAGCACAATCAAATACACTTCAGTGTATCTTTAGTTGGACTGCAGCACTACCAGATTAGTATACCAAAAGTACAATTGCAGGGCATTTTTATTAAGTACATAGTATGTAAATGTATTTGTAGTATACTTAGCATGAAATAATGTATTTAAAATACATTTTAGTATATTTAGTTTTCACTAGGGTCCCCATCTAGCTTGTACTAATCTGAACAATGTCTGAAACGTTCTATTACGAGCATTTCCCTGCATTTATTTGTCTCTTTATGATGAATCGCTTTTTGTATTCCTCAATTGTAAGTTGCTTCGGATAAAGGTATCTGCTAAATGAATAAATGTAAATGTAAAACAAGACAGCATGAAATGCCATTCACTAGCTATTTTTCATCGTGATATGACTTTGTAATTTACTTCAGAGTGAATAGTGAAATAGGATATTCAGTGAGCTTCCATGTATATGAGAAAAAAAAAATACAAAATAGTAAATGGAAAAAAAAAAAAATCAGATGTCAGCACACTGAAATTAAAGGTTTATTCACAAAAAACAGAGCAGTGTTTCAACCAGTCAGGTCTTCAGTAAATAAACTTTCTGGAGATGCAAGCAATAATTTTTTTAATCTACTCAGTTTATAATAAATGCTTTTATTTATTTATTTTTTTATTTTTTATATGAACATGTTCTTTTATATGCACACATATTAACAAAACATAAACAATATTTAAAATTATTTCAATATAAAATTTTTAATATAAAGTCCTACAAATAAAACTCACACTTGTGAGAACTATGAAACTAATCCAATCATTAAAATCACAGTCTTGTTGAATTTCACCAGTAAAATCTTTGCAAATATGTTGTGAATATTTGGCCAGCCTGATTGAGCACAGGTGTGTAATTTATGCATCATTCTCTAAACCCAGTGTTAAGGTGTTGACAGGAACATTGTAGCGTTCAGTTCAGATGATGGTGCTTGTTTCATTAGGGTTTGGAGCGAACTGCCAATAAGAATTTCGGAGGAGGGAACACAGCTTGGGAAGAGGAGAAACTGGCAAAATATGCACGCAGGTAAACATCTGATCCAACTCACAGCGTTATTTCAGAACAGAGGATTGTCTTCCTCATATGTGATCTTAATGTTCGGTCTGCAGCCTTTGTTTCAAAGCCTGTTGTTTGTGTGTGCAGTGAAACGCGTCTGTTAGAGATCGTTGAGTCTGTGTGTGAGAAGTCTGACTTTGACTGCAACAGACTGCTGGAGCAGATAGAGGACCAGGTGGAGACGTGGTGGTTTCACAGGTGCCTGTCTTCTTTTGTTTAATGGTCATTTAGATTCTTTGTGACATTGCCACCTACTGGCTGGTTTCGCAGTCTTTTTTCCCCCAATTTTTCCCTTTTCCCTGAGCCATGCTTCACTGACACTTACGTTTTTGATGACGGTGAACAAAGATTCTATAGTTTGCTTGATGCTACATAATTGAAAAAAAGAAAGACTGATCAAACAGGTTCTGTTCAGAGTGTAAGTTAGCTACTTACATATCCTGAGAGAACAAATTATGATCTGTTTACTCTGAGTAAACTTACCTGGGTGAGTCGTTTAATGTCATTGATGTTAGCGTGAGATGTGGAAATCGTTAGCTGACATGCGAGATGTTGTGTGCATGAGGATGTGTTGTGTGTGAGGTTACAGACAGCAGGAAGCTCCAGATCTGTTTGAATGGCTGTGCATTGAGGAGCTCAGACTGTGCTGCCCACCTGGACACTACGGGCCTGAGTGCACAGGTGACCACACACACACACACACACACACACACACACCCCTGTACAACACCTCACCTCCTGCAGAACAGCTTTTATCTGATGGATTGTGTTATGGTGCCATCAAGCCATGTCGTATTGACGGTAAATTTGTTGAAATTAATAAAATAATTATTTTTTGTCACGTACAATAAAGCTATAAAAGTTGCATGTACAAAATATTATATTATTGTATAATTACTATAGAACAGCGGTTCTTAACCTCCTTCATGATTATCTGCTCTTTTCACATCCATTGCCATTCACCCAATACGATTGGTCACCGTATCATTTAACACTGGAATCAATGCTAATTGATCAGCAGCTCTTTGTCCACACATAACAGAAACAGCCTCTCTAGTGCAGGGCAGAAAAAAGTCTCACCTGAATTGCGTGGTTTCCCAGTTTTGGCAATCCAATGAGAGATAATGAACGAAGTGTGACCGTAGCGGCTTTCTGTTGCAGTGATTTTTGACCACGTAACGTAAGTAGTTTTTGCTGGAAAAACTCCAGCAGTTTTGGTTACAGTAATTTTGTGTTTAGTTGTCAAGTTACTGTTATTTATGTAGCGCATTTTACAATACAGATTGTGTCAAAGCAGCTTTATAGTATTAAACTTTTCAAAATAAAAGTCTTCCCACAACCCCCCTTCTACCTCTTTGTGACCCCCAGGTTAAGAACCGCTGCTATAGAATATATAATGATTCCGTTTACATCACCTTCATAAATTGAATAAAAACAGAAAAAAAGTAAAAACACAGTGATGCACAATCTTTATTCTTCATTTTGTAGATGTAGAGTTAAAAAAGTCATTGAATTTTATATAGAAAAGTTAAATCGCCATCTTGTTCCAACCAAAGTGACTTAAACACATGATGATGACTTGTCAACTCGTAAATACAAACTTCCCAGCAGGACTTGAATGCACCATTAGTTGAAACTTGTCAGAGTAGACAGAACGTCTTAGATGGATTTTGAAAACCAAATGAAAGTCATATTATTACTATTACCATGTCATTGTATTCAATAATCTCTTGTTAAACATCTTTTTGTAATATCGGCCCCCAGGCTAGGTAATTTGAGCATCTCTGCCTTATGACAACTCATATAATGTTTGCTCAGATACACAAAGCTCTCTTATATTTTCCACAGAAGCAGTGGTTTGGTTATGTTGACTCTTAAAACAAAGGTTCACCCAAAAATGAAAACGTGCTGTTAATGTACTCACCCTCAGGGCATCCAAGATATACGTGACTTATTTTCTTCAGTAGAAGCAGTAAAGAAGATTTTAGCTGAAACTGTGGTCCTTGATCATAAAATCAGTCAATGATGGCTACCGACACTTGAGTCAAAAAAACCCCAAAAAACAGACAAAATGAATCCCTGTGGCTCCTGATGATATATTGAGGTCTTGTGAAGTGAAACAATCAGTCTGTGCAAGAAACTGAACATTATTTACAGCATCGTTACCTGTAATCCAGAGCCTCAGACAAAGAGGGAAATCCGATGAACTGATTCTTTTGGACAGTTAATTTCAAACTAATTCACCAGTTTGTTTATGTAATCATGGAATGATGCAACATAAAAACAATTATACTATTAAAGCATCCAATAATGATAGGTTTTTTTTACATGTTTAAAGCATATAAAGTGAATAAACTGGTCTTCAACAGCTCACCTTCTTACATAAACAATGAGAAACAATAAAAACATTCATTTGGTCGCTTCATTCATGCAAGCGCATCGGTCCGAGTTCAACAGATCTGTGTCGAATCGTGCCATGGACTGTGTCAGACGGTTCAGATTTATTTGGTGAACTGTCCCTTTAAAGCTGGGTTGCCGTTCATTATGCATGTGCCTGTATGGTGTTTTCTCACACAGATATGAGTAGAGAATCCTGTTTCTGTGCTTATGGCTCTGTGTGTGTGATGTTTGAGGTGCAGAGTGTCCGTCGGGTCCTGGAGGAGTGTGTGGAGGTCTGGGCCGCTGTGAGGGCGAGGGCACGCGTCTGGGAGATGGAGACTGTGTTTGTGACCCGGGATACTCGGGCGTGCTCTGTCAGGACTGTGCTGACGGATACTACAGAGAAAAGAGCTCCAATCACACACAGCCAGCCTGCTCAGGTAACCGTCTCATGAGTCTACAGAGACATCTGATCTCTTGTGTGATTTGTGAATTCTCTATGTATGATGTAGTTGTATTTGCTGATAAACTTTATTCCACTTTAACTAGAACGAGACTCATACACGCAGGTTTAAAGGAGCATCATGCAAATAAATAAATGCAGAGAAAGAGAGTTGTTGCAAAAGAATCACTGCTAAAAATCTTCTGCAGAGCTAAAATGTATTAGAAGAAGAAAGAAATGAATGTAGTAAATGTTGTCAATCCCAAGCGCTGAATCTCAGTTGACCTGCTCAGTGATCAACATCATTCATATATGAAGATATTGACTGAATGTTCTCATTTCTCTCTACTGTATGCAGCTTGCCATCATTCCTGTAAAAAGTGCACAGGACCACAAGACAACAAGTGTCTGGACTGTAAGCCTGGATGGATCCTTCACAGCAACAAGTGTGTCGGTGAGTTCAAGAGATCCATCATGTTAGTCTGAAGTCATGTTGTCTCTGGGTTTTTCCTACTCAAACTACCTGACACTGATTTAAAACATCTGTAGTTAATAATTCACATTTATGTTGTTCCAAACCCATATGACCTTCTGTTTGGAACACAAATTGAGATTTACAACACAAGCACACAGTGACCAGAGGTTGTCAGGCTAAACCTAGAGCTTGATTAATCAGAATAAAACAGAAATTGTAATATGGCTTAGTGCAACTATGAATTCACAAATGCTCTGTGTTTCAGAGTGAAGTGCAATGCTGTGTTCGTTTTCTCGTGAGCAGCTCATGGTGTTTTCAGCATCACAGAGTGACTCGAATCACAGTAAATGCTGTGAACTCCATCTCTGCATCTGCTCTGAGTTTGAGTTGCTTTAATGTGCTTTTAGAAATGCAACATGCACCAGCCATCTTCTTGTAATGAGAAGTACTTGTCAACAAGAGTCCAAAACTTTAAGGGCTCCCTATGGTTTTCCTTCGAAATAAAAGTTAGATGTTATAATAATGTTTGAAAATGAGGAAATAAAGACAGCAAATGTTAGTATTGTAATGTTACAGTTGTAATGTAAAATAATTCTTTACTTAATCAATTTTATCTTATATTAAAATGTTACAATATTAATTTATTTTCTTCTTATTCTTATTTTATATCCAAATTAAATATAACCACAAAATTGTGTCCAAGTTGTGCCAGTTGTTCTACAAACAAGCGCAGAAAACTAGATTTTTTTTAAAATTGCATTTGCAATTTTTATCAGAAAAATCAAAATTACATTTATTTTTTTTTCATGAAATTGTGCAGCCCTACTAAGTGCCGTAAAAGTTGGCTTGTAAGCTGTATTCCTGTGAAGGCAGTGGCCAAAATTGAAGTCTTTCTTTGTTGAAATCTTTATCTCTGGAGATCATAGCATGTGAATAGTGTGGATATGTTTATGATACTATTGTGAGCTGATCAGACATACTGTGAAATGTTATTGTGTGGAAGAGATTTTTTTGTGTCCCACGGAAGTAATTCAAGTTTTCAGACAACATTATGCTGAGTGAATAATGACACCGTTTACTAGATTATAATTATTTTCAGCTGCAACAAGATGTTTCCACATGACCTCTATTCTACCTTCTATCATCAGTTAACCATAGTATTCCCAGCTCTTCATCACTGTGTGTGTGTTTACTGCAGATGTGGATGAATGCGGCACTGAATTGGCTCGCTGTCCATCCAACACGTACTGCTTCAACACAGACGGCTCTTATGAGTGCAGAGGTCAGTCTCACGCTAATGCTCTCTAATGCATGCTGTGTGTTTGAGTGTGCGCTCATATAGCTGTGTGCAGGCTGTGATCAGGCCTGTGTGGGCTGTATGGGAAGCGGACCTGCTCGCTGTAAGAAATGTGCTCGAGGGTTCAGACTCACTGGAGCAAAGTGTCTAGGTAAGTGGATCATTTCTGGACAACTTCTATGAACCTCATATTAGGCCTGGTACATTTGATGCTTGTGAGAAGGCTGTTGATATGATGTCTGGTCAGAGTCTCTCACTGCCTTTCTCAGACATCGATGAGTGTTCAGAGAGAGCCATCGCCTGCCCTGGACTCAATGAAGCTTGCGTTAATGAGGAGGGCTCGTTCCGCTGCGAGTGTGCTGAGGGATTCATTCGACGGGACAGCATTTGTGTGGAGAATCTGCCACCGGGTGAGTAAACACACCAGCGCTTCCACACTAAAAGTGTATACCGGTGATGGGGAAGTGCAGGTTTGTCCTGATCCCTTGTCCTGAGTTCTCCACACTACAGTATTAATTAATGTTTAGGCCTCTTTTGGGGGACAAAATGAGCTGAACAAAGCATGAATGGATGGATGGTAATATTAAAGCAATCAGTCTGTCATCATATGGCTGCTTGATTATGACAAAAATCATAATCACGATTATTTTAGACATTATTGTAATCACGATTATGAGTGACCATATGATCAAAACTTTATATGAGTGATTTATTTAAAGTAGCAGTATATATCAAATATATATTTTCTGTAAATAAGGTTGCTGTGACATCTACATTTTAGAGATCAGCAAAATGTCAAAATTCTCAATACCACAGCAGAAAACTAGGGTAACTAATATTAGTAAAAACAAATAAAAAGTTCTCAAAATGATTGAAAACAATTAAAACTGTCAGTAATAAAAAAGCAAAGGACAAATACAATAGAATGAAAAAAAGATACAAATGAAACAAACTGTGCTTTAAGATTTATTTTTATTGCAAGTCTAAAGTATTCAGTTAACAGCCTGCTAGAGAAATTAAATAATCTAATGTAAAATAAAACAGCATAGACTTCAGTGTAAGAATTAAACTTCCTTTGTTTCTTATTTAAGCTACAAAAGTCCTTCAGTCAAGAGCAGTGTGTGGGTTTGTCTTTGTCTTTTGTTGTTTGATTATTAAGCACACAGTCAGCAGCAGGAATATAAGCGCGCTGTCACTTTAAGTGCTGCATGGATCCAATATACCGTTACACACACATTTTCATTCTCAGCTGTTTACGTTCTTTTATTAAGTGAAGTGCTGTATTTTGACACATTTTTGCGTGTATTTGACCATTTAGGTGCGCACCTTGAGCTAAAAGATGACTTTATCCTCCCGAGGACCAGAGCAAGTTCTCTTTT
The DNA here is from genome assembly GCA_039654775.1 of Spinibarbus caldwelli. Taxonomy (NCBI): domain Eukaryota; kingdom Metazoa; phylum Chordata; class Actinopteri; order Cypriniformes; family Cyprinidae; genus Spinibarbus; species Spinibarbus caldwelli. Next base: position 718,957 of record CM077249.1, on the reverse strand, counting down.
GCACTGAAACATCAATAAATCTAATCAACTTTAGTAAATCAAGCACACCCAATTTTGCAAAAGTCACGTTACATGATTTTACTGAGTTGCACATATAATTGGGCTTTTATAGAGGAGCGAAAGTGCATCGCTGGAAATGGGGCGCAATAATCGTTTTATCTTGATTATTGTATTTTCATAATCGTTGGAGGCCAAAATTTAAACTGTATTCCGTTGTATGATATTGTATATTAATTGCACAGTCCTATGTCATCATTTACTCTCATGTCATTTCAAGGTGAGATAAACATATTAAGGGTGTGATACAGTATATTCCTGTTCATGGTAGTCATTGGTGGCAGTGTGGTCAGAGTGCTTGTGTTGAAATCCCTCTGCATCTTCAGCAGGTATCTCAGGGTCAGGAGCTTTTCACCCCTCAACCTGTACACTTCACCTGAGTGGGGCAGTGAAGATCTCTTGTTGACCACAACCATCCTGAGATATCCTTTGGTGCCGCTGCTATCATCTCGGTGGCCTTTCTCAGGCGTTTAGGTTCTAACCCAAGCTTCTGTGGCTGCATGCCATCCTTTAGTAGAAGCCTCGTTAATCAGCTCATGAGAGATGGCCAGGCCTCACAGGGCGCAGTAAGCTCCTGGACAGAAGACCCATGTCTGGTTGAAGTGTGGTCACTGCCACCTCCTCTGGAAAGACAAGCTTCTTTTTGAGGCCGACTTGCATCTCCCATTCAGAAGCTTGATACAGAATAGAGGGCAGGGTACTGTCAGTTCTTCTGAACTTGGGAACCTTGTCTCCTTGTCTTAGGAAACTGACTCCTCTGGGCGGTGGTGCCTGATATTTATTGGATATGAACCTCTGGGAGTCTGTCCATTGGGCAGTTTCAATGAGAAGCTTGTCATGTCTCAATCTGTAGCAGCCTTATCCCATTGCCTTGGAACATCCTGCTTGCAGGACGGATCCTTGTCTTTTCCCCAGATCTTTAGATTGTTTGGAGTTGATAATAGGTCAGCTACGGCATGCAAGTGACAGGTCAATTTGCCTTGGTCAGCACTCCAGAGATCCTTCCAGGACAGTGAACACTCGAGTGCCTGATCCCACTGCATCCACTGCCCTTGAGAGGAGAACCCTACTGCTCTTAGAAGCCGGCCTTCTTCTGCAGCCTCTCGAACCCTCTGCAGTGTTCTCCTACCTTTGGTCTTACTCCAACTTTTGGGTTTGCAGTTTCCCAGTCCCAGTCGTCCTTGGCAGACCACACCAATGATTTCCTGATGTTTCCAGTACGATTCTGCTTCCCTCACTACCTTCTTGGCTTAATTTCTGTTGCCCTTGCCATGGTGGCTTCGAATTCTTCCACCACCGATGAGACTGGTAAACAGAGCTCGGAGGTCTTGCTCCTCTCCATCGCTTCCACCTGAGTCTAGGGGATGTCTTATAGCAGGAATGGGTACTGCTGCCTGGTTGTGAAGCTGCACTGGAAGCACTATACCTTAAACATCCCAAGCAGCTGGCTGCTGTCAATTTTCTTGAGCCAAATGGTCAATTGAGCTATGGCATCCTTAAGATTTTAATGCACTTTCCCAGGCATTAAATTCCTTGTTCTTCAATAGTTGGAATCTTGGCCCCTTAAATATTGAAGGTGTTCCTCAACATCTTTGTTTTCAGTATGCACAAGCCCCTAGGTTTCCCTGGTTTAAATTGCACCTGTGACCAGGTGGCCATCTTCTCCTGGTGAACTTAGGATCCACAAAGGTCCCTGGATTAAACCTGTATGACTTTCTTCTGAGGAACATAAAAGAAGATATTTTACACCATGAACAATGACACCAGTTGACTTCCATTGCATGGACAAAAAGACATTTCTAAAAGTATCTTATTTTATAGTTTGGAATTACATAAGGGTGAATAAATGATGAGAGAATTTATGGGTGAACTATTATTATAATTCATAAATGTTATTAAGGGTGACCTGAACTAGTATTGGCTTCTGTTAACAAAGTCAAATTATTGGCCAATCACATGGGTTTTTCTTTGCATGTTGGATGAATCACATGACTTGATTTGACAAACGTTTTCAAATATCACAAATGTCAAGCAGTTTGAAGAAACTGTATAGTATGGCGAATTATCTTCATAATTTTTATAATGTCAGGACATTTGTATCACCTTGATATTTTGACTGTACGCATCACAAAAATGCATTTTAATTAAAAAATTCAAGTCATTGTATTTATGAATTGCATTTTTAATGTATTTTTTTTAAGCATGACATCATTGATTCATTGATGATCAGTGTGAATGTTGACTGTGTAGTTGAGCAGGTACTCATTTAGTGTACAAAAACAGTGCTGAGAGAAAAGTAGCCAGTTCATCAGGTTTGCATGACAAAGCCACATCTGGTTGACTCTGCCATATCATCATACACAGGTAAAGCCTGAGTTACACACCTGATGCACAGTCTGTGCTCTTCATTTAGCACTGCTAAAACTCCTGTCTTCCCGTATCGGTCAGGAAGTGAAAGAGAGAGGAATGAATATAAAATTGTCCATTACATTCCAACCAAGAGTACTTGAAGGATATATATAAGGTGATTTATCCCAATTTAGATGGTGACACATTCTCAGAAACTGAGTTCTCCTGTGCACCTACCCAGAAAGACATGCTGTGTAACCTCCTCGGTTTGTGTTCTCACAGCGGGGCCAGAGAAGGGCTTGTTCGATGACATGACGGATGACGAGGTGCTCGTGCTCCAGCAGATGTTCTTCGGCGTGGTGATCTGTGCTCTTGCTACTCTAGCTGCCAAAGGAGACATGGTCTTCACGGCCATCTTCATCGGCGGAGTGGCTGCCATGGCAGGATACTGGCTGTCAGAGAAGGGTGACCGCGTGCTGGACGGCCTGCTTAAAGGACGCTAATGAACTGGACGCTGATGGACTCCGACAGGGTGACGCCACTGAAACGTGAAGCTCTGGGTTTGGTGAGCGCTGTGGCTCTGGGAATGCATGTCAGTCAGGGACGTTTAGCACTGGGCTGGAGTGGCAGTGCTGCTGATTAAAGCTCTGTGGATAATGATGATCAGCTCTTTTACAACACTGTGTTTCAACAGTTCAATGCTGCTGTATTTATGAGACTCCACACGGTTAGTAATGGATATGTTTGGCCAAACCCCAAGAGATGTACTGTATGCAACCCATTCAGGTAGAGGTACTGTACATACTGGCATGGACATATTGACATTCCCGCTACATTACTGTCATTTACGCCCATTTACACATGGATACTGTGTTCATTTTTAAAATCCGTCCCAATGCATAAAACTATTTATATGAAAGGTTTCAGAAGTGACATAAGCTTGACAATGTTTTTGACACAAAGGATGCTCCAAACATCTTGTTTGAACCGCTCTCACGCGGCAACATTCCCTAATGTATGAATGCAGCACCATCAAGGATGATGTCCAGTGAGTTCACTCTCAAAGCAGGACTATGTGATTGTGTGTGTGAGAAAGTAGGTGAAACAATTTCAACAGGGTTCCCACACTTTTTCATCAATGAATTTTCATTAACACTGGATAAGTTTATTATTTATTTGTGTAAAATATTAGTGTTTTCGATTCGGATCAGGTTGTGAGCTCGTTCAGTAGATTTATTGAACTATCACAAACAAGGCATCACTGTGGCTTTCAAGTTTTACTCTTCACAAACGCAATATCTACTGAGCACAACTAAAAAAATGTATATTCATTACTGAGATTTCATTTCACTTAGATTTTGTTCAATATAATGACTAGGAAAACACTGGAAACCACCATTTTAAAGCTAGCTGGTATTTCCAGGTTTCTCTGGCTGTGGGAACCCTGTTTTAAATATGCAATTGGTAGAATACAGTAATGAATGTGATTTACTGTTTAGCTGAGTGTACTGTACCTGCAGATTCATCACGTGGCCTTCCAGTCATTTCTTTGACGTTTTTAGTTTCAGCACAGGCGGCTTTAGTGCATTGATCATATCATGTCTGCATGCTTTACCTTCTGCTTTAGATGAAAATGTGGAAATAATTCATCACAGCTTCTATTTGTCTTGTTTGTCATATTTATTTTTTGTCCAATGTGAATATGCCCTATAATCATAGACAGCTGAGATGTGGGCATGACTTCTCCCAGCCTTAATGTGAGTTATGTTTTATCACGTTGTTAGGGTGGAAGACATGATTTCATTAAAAACTCATTGAATTAACTTGCTTTGCTCATGTCTAACTGGCAACACAGGACACTACAATAGAAACAGTTTGAAACTACCTGAACTCTTTTACAGGCACACTATTTGGTATTATGAACTCCACACAAGAGAAGAGGACGCTTTCTGTCTCACTTTTTAAAGTTGACATGAAATCACAATTGTGATCAATTCATCAGCACACGCTACTCCAAAGAATGTTTTCTTAAAGGTAAAGCTTCTCTTGCTCTGAAACAACTTACCAACCAAAAGCCTTGAATTTAAACTCTTCCTCCCATCTGTTTCTCTTTCGATCAATTCCTGACTGATGAAATAAAGTCCTGTCTGCATGTCTGCCCTCAATAAAGACTCGTTTGTTTCTCTCAGAAAATGTCACAAAAGGGAAATGTTTCTCAATATCATTTCACACTGACTTTAAAAGCCATCAATCCATGAAACCGCATTAAATCCAAAGCATGTAGGAAAGATAAAATGTTCATTTATTTATACACAACATTTACTTATACGTTTTTCCTTGAACTGACGAACAAACATGATGAAACAATAAGAACATCTCGAATATCAGGAGAAAGCAAGGGGCTGATCTCTGGTGAGTTACTGGTACAGCGACACTACTGCAGATATTATGATTTATTAATCTCCTGGAGTGTAGGTGAAATCAGATTCCCAGTTGCTCCTGGTTTTTCCAGAGCCAGGCATGATAGTCGTTGAGCTTGTGGTCATCTGGAGTGACCTGCAGGACACACACACACACACACACACACACACACACACATATGAACCCGCTGCAGGTGAGCACCGCTGCTCATTGATGTACTGCAGTGTTTGTACCTCTCTCCACTCCTCCACACAGAAGATTCGGTACGAGTCGTTGCCGTATTTGCCAATGCCGTGGAGCTCGATGGGATACCGCCACGATTTACTCAGATACTCATCTGACAAACAAGAGAATATGTCACAATCATGAGACGCCCACTGCACCAATCTCAACTAATTTTAAATCAGCAGCATAATCATTTGTGAATGTATATTGTAACTATGATATCCTCTAGCACTATATGTAAGCACCAGAGTCTTTATATTGACTCAAATTACCATGCTTTGTTCAAATCATTAAGATGATTTTCAGTTGAACTTATGGTTTATGCAAGTCAATGTATGCTGTAACTTTGAAAAGTTATGTTTCCATCCACCTATTTTATGCACATTTTGAGATATCACAAAAAAAAAAAAACGCTGGAGATGTGCATAAATTCTAAAAACGTGCATAAAAACTTACGTGCTCAACTAAGTTGGATAAATTGATAAGATAAATCTGATAAGAAAACATGCTCATAAACTACAATGCAAACACTTTTACCAAATATAAATTCCATAATATAATATAATATAATATAATATAATATAATATAATATATGACATGACATGACATGATATATGATATGATAATATGATATATGATATAATATAATATATGATATGATATATAATATAATTAATATAATATAATATAATATAATAAGTTATATAATATATATAAGTTAAGTTATAAATAAGTATAATATAAGTTAATATAATTAGCTCGCAGGATTGCATCCCCAGACAGCAGGCTCTGTAAATAAGATAACATGACCGTGTTTCGTCTGCACGCTCTGAAGCTCGTAATTTATTGTATACAAAAATTATTATATGCAGTGCCCTCTCCTACAGCAGCAAATTTGATTTTTCTTCGTGATATTTAGTGCAAGTTAATCAGGAAGTGATGATTTTGTTCTCTTCAACTCACTGGATGGAAACAGTGCGAAACAATTTTGCGGTCTTACAAAGCAAAACTTTGGTCTATTCAAAAAATGTTTCCTGTATCTGCTGTTTTTGACTCTCTAAGCGAAGACACTCGGCATATTAAGGATCAAGGTTTCAGCTAAAAATCTTCCTTAATGTTCTACTGAAGAATAAAAGTCACCTACATCTTGGATGGACTGAGGGTGAGTATACTAAGAGCCAGTGCTCATTTTGGGTGAACCGTCGCTGATCAGATGTGCTGTATGAGCGGTACGCACCAGAGAAGCGGATGAGTGTTTTTGCGCGGAGCGTGCTGAGACCCAGCGGCTGCAGGAGCAGAGCCAGTGGCCTCCAGTCAGTCACCCGCGTCGCCTCTGCGCTCGGATAGCGCTTGAAGAACTCCCACAGCACAGGGATCGCCATCTTACCTGCTCATACAGGCCAGGAATACAGAGCAACATCTGCAGGATCAGTCAAACTCCCTCTCAACTCGCTCCTTACAGTGCATTATAGGATAACCTTGTTTATGAAGGGTGTTGCTGCTCTAGAATTTGCTCAAAACCATTGTTTTAACGCCACTACAGAACAGCTTCTGTGTCCAGAGCACAGCTGTGATGCTCTTGAGGTTTGTGTTTTGATGTGCTGGCGTACCGCTGGTCTTGTTGAGGAAGATGGTGGCCACCAGAAGCTTCCAGGGGTCGTGAAACAGGGTCTCCTGCACCAGATTGTAGGGCGAGCGCGGCGGAGTCCACTTTCTGAAGGCCTTGCGCTTCGGCGGACTGAGAGCTGAGGAAGAGAGCTTTTAAACTCATCGCCTTTGAGTGCTATAAATGTGTGTACCTAACCAGACATGATGTAACGAATCGTGTGTCCATGCTAACAGCAAAAGTGCTGGACGATGCTTTACAACAGAACATATTCGGGTTTTTTACAGTTATGCAGAGCGGTGCGACACTGCAGAAATACTAAGTGACTGATAAAATTCACTGCTGCTCGTACAGTTAACATGATTATATCTGCATAAGCCCAACTACAACCGGATCATTTCATTCAGGTCTGTTAGTTCAGTTTCACTTCAGCGTCTGACTGAAATCAGACTTGTATGGAGTCACAGAAACACAGCATCACTCGATCAAACCCGTCACCTACCGTCATTCCTCCGGCCGAAGTATGGACTCGTTTTCCGTTTCTCTGCTAATAACTTCAACTCTAAAAAGAAAAAGATTACAGAGCTTTTGGATGAAAACACAACTATTCCCAAGTTCAAAAACCATTTCATATTTTCACGTGATTAAATGAGTTTTGAATATCGTGACTATTAGTAAAACTAGACACTAGATCATATATATATTACAGATCAGCACAGTGTGAAATCCAAACAATCTATCCTCAACAACTCCTTGAAGTTTTATGTTTGTTAGAGGAAATTTCCAGCAGGCCTCCACTGTGTGTGAATTAATAATTAATAATTGAATTTATAATAATTAATCCTTCTGATCACACAACAAAAAAGTGCAGTTCTCCCTCAGTGTTTTTGTCTTGTTTTGCAGTGCAAATGTCTAAAGACTCTTAAATCAAAACTTGAGAAGCAAATGACATACAAAGTCGTTTTCTGAAAAATAGATTAAAATTCTGTAAGTCTGATTAAAAAAAGAACAAATATCTGCCAATCAGTTTAATTCAAAAGGAAAACAAGTTTTCATTCTTCTTTGGAGATATATGTACTCATTTTAAGCTTAAACTCATTTTCTTCAGTTTTTCAAGACTGTACATTTGCATCTAAGTAAACATATTTTGGTTTAAGGATGTTTAGATATTTGTATTGAAAAATAAAAACACTGAGGAAGATATATATATATATATAATTGTTTTTTATTTTGTTTTTTTGCAGCACATGCAGCTTTATGAGTATTCCTGTTACTTGTTTCACTTCTGTTTCAGTTTTTATAACCATTTCTTACTATGTGTAAGTTGTTGTTTTTAGCCTGTGTGTTTGGCTCAGTGTTATTTTTTTTAAGATTACTGATAAACTCATGTATTGTAAATAATGATTTTTATTTGTTGTCTATTTTAATTTCAAAGTTGGAATAATGTTTGTCATTTTATTAGTTTTTTTTTTTTATTATGTCTGAATAGGTTTTTTATTAAGTTTTAGTTTTATTTAATTTGAGTTATTTTAGTACTTCAACAAACTACATGGAAATGAAATCATATATATTGAAATTTATAAGTGTGTACATATATATATATATATATATATATATATATATATATATATATATATATATATATGTATGTATGTGTGTGTGTGTGTGTGTGTGTGGGGTTGTACATACACACATATGTAGTTGTTTTTTGGCTTAGTGTTATGTTTATACTCTTACACCTTTTGTTCTTTAATATATTGTGTTTAGCATTATTTTTTGTTTTCATTAAAATGTTAAGTTTTGAAATTTTGTTGTATGCATTTGTTATTTTTATTTAATTTCTTTATTTTTGTTTTTAAATGTGTGTATATATAGTATTTATAAAGTTTTAGTTTTGGATCAGTTGTAGTTGTTTTAATACTACAGTTGATTGTTTCTGTTGTCTTCATTTGTAAGTCGCTTTGGATAAAAGCATCTGCTAAATGACTAAATATAAATATATAATATATGAGTATTTAAGACTTTCTACTTTGAATTAAGATCTTATAATGCCAAAGGGAGGATTATGAGTTTATAAGAGCCACAGAAGCCCTGATGAGGAGTGTTGTTATGATGTAGGTAAACTCTTTGACTTGAGTCGGACACACATTGATTGCTGTAATATATGTTCAGGTGGTGTTGAGGAGAAGCACTCACTGCTGTCAGTGTTTCTGGATGGAGACAGGTCCTCTGGTCCTCCTGGCGTCTCTGAAGAAGACCGCAGTCTTACGTCTAGAGCTGGCTGCAGATGACGGTCTGGACTCTCTGTGTCCTTCTGCTCTCCGGTCTCTCGGCTCATCATCTGCGCTCCTGTGAGGAGTCTGAGGCGTTTCGTCAGCTGGAGGCTGGTGTCCTGGATCTGAAGATCTTTCTCTGAGAGAGAGAGAGAGCATCTCAACATCAACTCTCTGGAGATCTAGAAGAGATCGACCATCTAACCTCACCCTACACCAGAGGACAAATAAATAAAACTTACTTTGAAGAACCCAAAGGCTGGTTGCTAAGGTGTTCTGAGAGTTTATTATTTGGTTGCTAGGTGATATTCATGCTGTGATATCTTTATGTTGTTAGCTGGTTACTGATTTTTAATCTTCTTGACTTGAAGGCCTCACACAATATTAGACTGACAGATATTTCCTCTGTGATTAAAACAATGCTTTTTCTTTTTATGAAAGTGTGGATTTTCTGAAAATAATGAACCACAATTTGTTTTGTGATTTTAGAAGACTCTGATTTGGTAAGTTTATCAATAAGAGCATCTTAATTTATTTGTGTTGCGAGCATTAAATTAAGTTCATGGGCCAGTTGCATAAAAGTTTTAGACTAGTCTTACAAGTTAGTCACCTATTTATTTTTATTATTATTTAAAATGTTTTAAATTCAGTTACATAGAAGTATAGATTAGTCTAAGTTGAATCCAAAAATTGGACTGATTACCTCTCGGTGAAGAGCTCAGTTGGTCAGACTGGTACTGAAGACACAGTCAGTAAGTTTATGTGAGCGGTCCATATTTAATCAGGGCGTCCCGTCCAGCTCCTGCAGCTCTTCATTCAGATGGGTCCAGTGCTGCCAGCTTAACAACTTTGTGGCTAGATTTGACTACCCTAGCAACTTTTTCTTCCAAAAGCACCTAGCAACAAATTAAGCAATTTTTAAAATTTATTTGGCAACTTTTAACAACTTTTGATAAGTGACTCAAATGATAAAAAGGAACATTTACGGTTTAAATTACACATAAAGAGAAAACCAAAGATACCTAGTAGTGCACACATCACGTCAATTAAGTTAGCTGTTATTTACAATTGTTTAATAGTAATAATAATAATAATAATAATAATTTAGTAATAATCGTTCATTTATGATACACTTTGTTAGTAGCTTGTACACTGTAAGAAAAATATCTCGAAAAATGGGAAAGGTACTAGTAATGTCCCAGAACATTTATCTGCTGTGACCCGAAAACACAAAACACAAGGTGTGATTAAAAATGCAGGTAAAAACCTGGAAAATCAATTCAGAGAATTCTTTCATATTAAGATAGTAGATTGTGCCCTATTTTACAGACTTTTCTGAGAGTGTAGCACACTAACTAACTACTAATACACTGCTTAAAACTATAACTGTTCAGAATGTGTAATGTTAGTTTTAGTAGTTTACTAGTAAACCTAAATTGCAATCGTTCAAAAATGTGCAAGTTTACAAAAATGTAATGTATTTAAAAATAGTTATTTACATTTTACATTTATTTTACGAACAAATCTAAATTAACGTATAATATATATATTTTTTGCTGAGATTTGATGCGGTGACGCAATTTCGCGTCGTGATTACGTAATGATGTCATCGCGCAGTGACGTCACAACGTCATTTAGTAAACTTTTAGCACCAAAGCTTGCTTCAGCAGCGTCCTCTGAAACGAGCGCTGAGTCTGATCTGATCTGATCTGAGTCTGAGTCTGATCTGAGTCTGAGTCTGGTTTGATTTGAGTCTGGTTTGATTTGATCTGATTCGAGTCTGATGTGAGTCTGATGTGATTTGAGTCTGATGTGATCGGTTGTGCTCCTCTCGCAGCGGTGTGTGTGTCGGATGACTCACCTGATGATGCAGATAGAACAGATCTCACAGCCGGTCATGAGCGCGGTTTATATCGGGTTTATTTCAGATCAGTCTGGAGGTTTAAACTAGTGACGAGCGAAACATTTGCGAATCTTTTGTTTGGAATCTCTCTCTCTCTCTGTTTTAGTGGCGAATCGCAACCAACTTGTTCAGGTGTATACCGCCACCTGCTGTCCCGGGTGTGCAACTGCAGGACTTTATTAACAACAACACTGTCTATATACTGTACTGTGCTCTAACCCTGTATTCTTTAGAAAATTAAAGAGAGATCTTACCTTGCAAGATATATATTATATATTTTTACATTTCATAATGATATGCTCCACATTTTCTGGAACATTACAATCATCGATGATGTTATAAACCAGTGTGTCCAAGTCTTAATCTTGAAATAATCACTTCTTCTCTTCTGCATTTCCCTTTAAAAGCCTTGATTTCTGAATATTATAATAACGTCGCTCTTTGCTATCTATATGTCCCACTTCTTCTGCCATGATTCTCTCACTTTTGTTTTAATTACTGATTTGGCCTCACCTTTACCAAATGAGACTTTCATTATTTCCTCTTCTTTTAATTTCAGTGTATTCTTGGTTAAATCTGCCCTCGACGATGAGCTGGAACCCAGCTCTACTGAAGATGAACTCCACTCCTCTCTGTATTTAAGATTATCATGGAGGTTTCTTTAAATAAATCATCTCTTATAGTTTCAGTTGAGCTGCAGCAGAGTCTGAACAGATGACAGGTGTTTTCAGTCCATCCTCGTCTGTCATTGTAATCCTGAGATTATGGCTACCACTCCAGCTGTAAACACACATAATTTATCATGAACTCTTTCTCATATGGTCAGATCACACTCTGGTGTGTACACTCCTGCTCCTGCATGACCAGTCCTTGAATTACTTGTTTCAAAACTCTGAGGATTCACTTCTCTTGGACTTACAGATGACAAAAGGAGCGCCGGGTTTTTGATGTATTGTGGCTAGTTTTCTAAAAGGATGCAATTTTATTTTTGTACTTTTATATAGAGATAATACCATAATTTAACACACGCAAATCAAGAATATTTGTTTTATGTTCTTCTTTTATGTTTGCTCTCTGTTGGAATATTTTCATGTCTCACTTCCCTGTTTTTGTATGTTTCTAAAAGTTTTGCAATAAAAAACAAACTCCTGCGGTTCACCACGAGGACGTGATGATCTCGAAGTCAAGCCTTGAAACACTTCTGGAATCATGTGACATGAAATCCCAGGAAATTTTACTATAAAAATAAAGAATTCAGGGCCAGATCTTGTCAGTTAAACAAAAGATAACTTCCCTTTAACACAGATGGCTGTATAGTTATAAAAATGTGTAAACATTCAGTACTTTCAACCCACAGATAGAATTACAATAGAATTAAAACCACATCCTTCTGACTGATAACACTACTGTTGCCTGCTGGTTTTTATTAACAGCTCTAACAAAAAAAAAAAAAAAAACATATATATATATATATATATATATATATATATATATATATATATATATATATATATATATATATATATATTAAATAATTACATAAATCAATTAATTCATTAAAAAAAATGTGTGTGTTAAGGGTTTAACACAAGCACTAATATTTAATGGTATTTTTAAGTGTTTATTATTTATTTTCTAAGAAAACATTTCGATTTGTTTAGTTGGTGTGGTCCGAGTTCTTGATGTTTTCAGAAGGCTTTGACCCGCAGGTGTCGCCAGCATGTGCTGTTTCAAGTGATTCGAAACACTGAATCATTTTACCAAGCAATTGATTCAATTGATTCGATGCTTCGAAAAGCTTCGTTTCTCCGTCACTGGTGTAAACAGAGTAAACTTCTGCTCTATCGACACCTACTGCTTCGGAGGATAATGACGCTAGTGAAGTTCTTGAAAACATTAAACAAAGAAAAAAAGGGAATATTCATATCCCAAACCAATGTTCTCTTAGCTTTTATTTTCAGTATATTAAGAGAAAGGAAGAAGTCACAGGTCTCTGAAAGTGTAATTCAGATAACACTGAACAACCAGTGTAGATTTTCTGGGAAATTTCTGTTTTTAAAGGTCAGATTTATGTGTAATATGAATCCATTTATGGAATATTGTAACTGAACACTGAATAATCAGTACTGTTTCTCCAGTAATATTTTCACTTAGCAATTGCAGAGTGTATTTATAGTACACTAAGTGTATATTATCAAACACGGTACTGATGGGGTGAATTAAGGTCTAACTATAATATTTCAATCTAAATACAGTTCATGTGTCATTTGCAAGATATATACCAATAAATATCATGCAGTCCAGACAAATTTATTTTCAGGTAAAGTGCCATATTATTAAACAAACATATCAACAAACCCAAAAACATAACCTATGCTATGAGTAAATATACAAAATTATATACAAATTTTATAGTCAAGACAGTCACCAGTTTACAGGGTAATACAGACCAGGGAATGAGAGATTGGCTGGTTATCATGGTTTTGTTTGGATAGTCCGTCATGGAGGTTTGAGACTCCGCGTTTTTATGATGCCATGAGCCAATTAGCATTGTTATGATGTCATTTTCCCATTTTTTACACATTTTCTTGCTCAAATGGATGTTTCCCTCTGAAATCATGATACAACAGGGAGAGGAAAAGAGAATTTATTGAACAAATTAATAAAACATGAGTTACAAGTTAAAGAAAACACACCAGACGACGTATGCATCCCCTTTTATAGCTGTGTCAAATGTTACCTTACACACTGTCCCATTTTCTGTAATTTTTCATTACATATGTAAAAGGAGAGACTTCTGTGTAAAACTTTCACCTTAGGATAGTAGTAGTCATCCATTACGCATCAGTTTAAAGTGGTTAAACTAATGATGTTGCAACTCAGCCCATGTTAGTCATCTCTGGGCTCCCAGATTCATGTATTAAGTCAACAAAGAACACAAAGTCTCTTTTCAGGAGGTGTAACAATGGGTTGTCATACAGTTTTTTTTCTGACAAACAGTTGTTTCAGGCCTGTAGTGGTTCATTAAGGTAAGAGAGACTTATAATTATTTAGACACACTAATAATCCTGGGCTTACCAGAATGAGATCTGGCCCACACAGATACACAAACACACTTTTAAACATACACTGAAAATGCAAGTCCATTACTGAAAAGTCAGTTACGTGCGATATGACACAGATAACTGATATCAAGATATGTGTTTCCTTGTCTGTTCCATAATTTCTGCTAATAATTCCATGTGTTGTTAGTTTGATTAGGCTTTTCCTCTCCACCTCATTAAGTTTCTTGTTTTGCATTTTTTCTAAAGTGTTTACCCAGTTTTACCTCAGTATTCAGTCCGTGTTTACATCGACTGTGGGCTGAAAAGGTCAGGACCCCCTCGCATTTGCTAGTCATGACATCACCATGATGACCAGCATGCCAATGAGGCCAAATGCTGCGTGTTTCTTATTAGCATACTTGACGACGGTACCTCAGAAGCGTGCTGTCTGAGGCTGTACCTTCATTTACATAGCAGATGTCAATTTTCAATTTTCTTTTTTTACTTTTTTTCCTCAGGTCCTGTCTCTTGTGATTCTCTGATGATTTGGGTCCTCACTGATCCATAGTGTAGTGGTTAGAGATCTGAACTTCCTGCAACACACCCTGGTGTCGAAGCCTGACCGTGACAGCAAGACTGAGCCACCAATATGATGGACCCAGCAGAGGCGGAACAGATTCATGGAGCCATTAGCAAACAGGGAGTTTTGCTTGGATCACATGAGACACAGCTTCAGACGCTGACAGATGCTGTGAATCTCTGCAACAATTTCAAGCACGCTTGCCTCAAAAACTTGTGGTATTACCAGCCCCAGACCCTCCACCACTAGCTGCACCAATGTTCCAGGAACCCAAGATCCCAGCTCCTCAACGTTACGATAGGAAGCCTGGTACTTACAACAGCTTCTTGACTCAAGTTTCTCTCATTTTTGAACTACAGCCTTCTATAAACTATATAACTATAGTTACTCGCTGGGCCCCAGATCTCGCTTCCATGCAGGGCAATAGACAGTATGACACTATCCAAAATCTTTGTCCAAATTCTGATGGGGATGTTTATTTTGAAAAATTTTGTTTGTATGGTGTGCTTTTATTGCCAAATTGAAATTTCCAGTGGGAGTTAAAATCAGACCAAGATAATTATATTGTAAAGTATGTTGAAGTGTGGTGTTGTTTAATGTAAATATATGGTTATGTTCTAGATTTCTGTTTTTTTTTTTTTTTCTGAAATATCGTAATCTTAGTTGTTTGGATGTTGACTTTAGGGTCCAATCATGGCAGTATTTAGTTAAAATGTCAAGGTGGTTCTGGAAACCTTTTGGTGTTTTAGATAGAATTAGCAAGTCGTCTGCATACAGTAAATATCTGACTTCTGTGTGGAATAACTGTAGTCCTGGACTGTGATTGGTCCAGTAGATCTGCCAATTCATTGATATATATGTTAAATAAAGTCGGGCTCACTCCTCACGGTTCAGAAAAATTGTCTGTCCAATTTTTATTGCACATTTATTTTGGTTATATATGTTTTTAATTAAGTCATATATTTGACCCCCTATGCCACTTTGAATGATTTTATAAAACAATCCATTATGCCAAATGGGGTCAAAAGCCTTCTTAAAATCTATGAAGCATGTAAATATTTTTTCCTCTTTCTTTAGGTGTATATGTTCATTTATTAATGTGTGTAGTGTGTGAATATGGTCAGTGGTTCGGTGTTTAGGGAGGAAGCCAATTTGAGATTTGCTGATGACATTGTGCTGCTTTAAGAAAGATGAAATCAGAGAGTTGATTTTAGAGCAAAATACTTTTCCCAAATTACTGGTTACACATATCCCTCTGCAGTTATTAGGATCTGTTTTGTCTCCACTTTTAAAGATAGGAGAGATGAGTCCTGTGTTCCAGACCTCAGGAAAAACACCTGAACTCAAAATCAGATTAAAAAGTTTGAGTAATGCAATCTGAAGTTCAGGAGAGCTGTTTTTAAGCATCTCGTTATTTATGTTGTCAGGGCCACAGGATTTCAGTTTTCCACTAAGTTCTTGTTGGGTTATTGGATAATCTACTGGATTTTGGTTGTTTTTGATACATGATTCAAGAGCATTCAGTTTTTCAAGGATTTTTAACAGGTTGGGATTATTCAGAGGGTCAGTTTGATGTGTATAGAGCTTCTCAAAATAATCTTTCCAAATTTGACCATCTTGTATGGCTAGTTCTTGTGGCTTTGTATTGTTTAGACTGTTCCAAGTGCTCCAGAACTGACCCTGATCAATTGATCAGTTGTGTTTTCCATCTTCTGAAGTGTGTTGTTATAATAATCCAATTTCTTCTGTCTCAGTGTGTTTTTAATTCTTAATTCTGAGTTGCCTGGATCTTTGTGTTCTTGATTTGAAATTAATCGTAGCTCTTGTCTTATTGTTTTACAGTCATGGTCAAACCACTTTTCAGAAGGTTTTTGTTTAGCTCTATTTTTGAGTTTATATGTCGTAGTTTTATTTACATGAGCTTTTTTTGCTATATTTTAAAAAAATGTCAGTAATATGTTTAATTGCTAAATTTATTCCTTTCCAATTATTATCATATTGTTGAATTGTTAAACAGTGTTATGGAATTGACTATTTCATTAGAATTCAATACTTTAATATATGTTTCAGCAGCATTATGAGTCCATCTATATGGTGTTTTGAGCTTATGTAGATGAATTGGGTTTTTCTGAATTTCTCTTGATTTGATGTTTTCGCCTTTAATGCAAAGATTGATCTGGCTGTGATCAGACGGGTGACTGAGCTTTGACGGTAAGTGCATTCAAATGTGAGGGGCTTATATTTGATATGGCATAATCTACAACACTGTTGCCGAGATTTGAGCCATTGGTAAATTGTCCACAGGAATCTCCTTTGATTCTACCATTGAGGATATAAAGACCTAAAGTTTGACAAAAGTGGGCTACCTCTTTCCCATGACTATTGACTCCAGTATCCTGGTTATTTCTTCTAGAGTACTGAAGAGATCTTGGGGTGAATGTGTGATCATCCTGAGTTATCAATATAATCTAATTCTGAACCAGTTTGAGCATTTAGATCTCCACATAGTAAAATTTTCCCCAGAGTTTGATATTGATTAATTTCTTCCTGTAAAGTGTAAAATACTTTGTCGTCGTAGTATGGGGAATCTGATGGAGGAATATAAATTCCACAGATAAAAGGTCTTTATCTAGAATTCCAAAGCTTTTATCCAATTTTAACCAAATGTGATTTTTGCCTTGCTGTACTGGTGATGTAAAAGGGGCAAGGTCATTTTTTATCCAAATGACTAAACCTCCAGAATCTCTACCACGATGTATTGATTTGAGTTTCCAGGAGGGCACTGTGATTTCAGAGTAACTTGCAGGACACCGAGTGGACACATCTGATCTACAGCATGTTTCTGTCAGAATTAGGATGTCAACATTTGTGATGCTATTTAAAAATCTGTGTTTGTGCTTTTTAATCTCAAAGTTTTAGAGCACAAACCCTGAATATTCCAAAAGCGAATATTTAACATTTTTATTTGATCGGTGATTAAGCAATACTGTTCTCTCTCTCTTTTGGCTCACTAGAAAGGCTTTGCTCAGAAGTATTAATCATAGTGACTCCTTCAAAGCAGAGAGAGAAGTATTTGCATGCTGTTGCTTACTATTGTATTTACTGACATATTAAACCAGTTTTGAGGATTGGCTATTTGCTGTTTTTCCCATCTCTCATTCTACATGCCCACCCCACCATTTATGCTCCGTGTTTAAATAATGTTGGGATGAAACATCACACAATTTCACCACTTAGAATTATGTATATGAGTACAAGACTGTCTTGAGGACTATTCCCATAAAGCTGAGAGAATATATCTGAAATGGTGATCCTGGATTAATACATCCTGAGCCTCGTGTGAAGTACCTGCAAATACAGAGCACATGCACAGACCTTACAAACACCTTCCCTTGAGCTGGAAGACTTCTATTCATGTGACACCAGTCTTCATACACACAACAATTTATTAGGCTACGACAAAAATCATTTGAAGCATTTATTATTGAATACTTGTGCTGGATTGAATATGATCTTGTAATGTGAATTAAAACTGTTAACCACTGTGGCACAACAGTTCAGCAACAATCATCAGTGGTGTTTGTAGTCAGGTACTGCTTGTTTTGATCCATACTGAGTTTTTTAAAGGTGTCATGTGTTTACGTCAAGCTCTGTCGTCACTGCGAGCCTCTGAGCGTTAGACACTTGTTAGATTATATTTGTTAGCTAAAAGTTATTCTGCTGGCAGATTGAACTGTCCCTCCACAATAAATTTGAAAAAATCTGATTATAATTGTGTGATGTGCTTGATGTGTTCTGCTCTGCTGTCTGATGGTGAGTTGATGTGTGTACTGAAGACTGGAGCAATCACATCCACCCACGGCGCAGCAGACAGATGCAGAGGAGATGTGTCTGTGGCCCGCTTGAGTTTGACAGAGTAAAGGCTAATTAAAGGACACCCCACGGACCGCTGCTTCCTTGAAGTCAAAGCTCTGAGTGTTGAGCTTATGAAGTCCTGCATCACACTATGACTAATGTATGCGGCCCCAGCATTTTAATATAGACGGAGCCGGCTGTTTCAAACGCCCAGATCAAAACTGCCTGAAATAAGAATATGTCTTGTGAATTCTGTCCTCCTAACTAAGCTTCCTTTAGCACCATATTTTTATGGCATCCGTTGGAAAAAAAGTGAACACAATAAAACACACTGGCACAATTTCAGAGAAGAGTTAGCTATAAAATGAAGGTAGATTTTAACTGAGAGCTAATGTATTTTTTTTTTCCAAGCATGTAACATGCAAAATGTCACGTGTTTTTAATGTCATCATTAATTAATTAATTGTACATTCTCCTGGCCAAAACAATGGTAAGATATTTTTGTTTGCTTTCCCATTTATGCTGTTTCATGAATCTGTCCTTTTATTGGCATTTAAAATCCATTAAATAGCCCAAAATACATGTTTCAATTTATACACTGTAAAAAATGACCATGATTTTAACAGTAAAAAAACTGTGAAAATGCTACAGTAAAAACCTGTTAAATGGTTAATGGTAAATTCCCCTAATATATACAGTGAAAAACTGTAATAGACATTTCAGTCAATTTTATGGTAAAACACTGTTTTTTGGAAGTGAGAAAGAATGTAAAATTTACAGGGAAAAAGCGTAAATTGACATTCCCAGAATTCCCTGCGTTGCATTTCAAATTTGATGTTTTTTTTCTTTGAAATAACTGTTTCTTAGTTTTTTCTTATCAGTTATGTTTGTTAGGGTTGTATGTTACATCTAATGTTGTTAAAATAATGTTCATTGCATATTTCAGTTTTCTGAGTCTCACCATGATGGTGTTTAGTGTTTGTGTGAATGACATTGTGCACCTTCTATATATATCTATATATATATATTAGTATTGGCCTTCTCAGCTTGTGGAAAAGCTGCTTGTGGTGAACTTTCTCATCACCACCTGATTTAGATGGTTATCTGTGTAGGTACAAAACAGATTTCAGAACTTCAATAGGTTGGTATATTAACATTACATTAGTTAAAGAAATACGGTTTTTAATTGTAAATTTAAGTTAAATCCTTAAACCCTAAAACGTTTCTACTGTATTATTTTTTTTTACAGTAAAATTCTGGCAACCGCAGCTGCCGGTTTTTTAATGTAAATTTTATGGGATTTATTTTATTTATTTATTTATTTATTTATTTTTTACAGTGTATTGTATTTTTTAAAAGGCATTTCTCTCAGATCACTGTCAATAACAGCAGGTGTCCTGATCACAGAATCAGTGTGTGTTTAGTAAACTGCATCACTTTACAATAAGTTTGTTATAGCCTGAATCTGAACGGTATTTGTCTATGCATTACCTGGCTTGATATAAGAATAAACGCAGCCCTCTCCATGACTCTCCTGTCTCTTTCTTGAAGGAAGCGTCATGTTTCGATGGTGTGTGTGATTCTGACTGACTCTGAATCTGATGCATTCTCGCCTCATCATATTTCATATGAACTGTGACTCTGGTGATAGTTTGATGCTCAAACCCAAAGCACACATTCGCATCGAAAGCATTTTATTGTACAACATTATTGTCATTTATATGCTCTTTATCAATAAAACAAAAATAAATCATGAAATCATGTACAGGTCAAGTCATGCAAGAATTAAGCTACTGTAGAAAAATATTTCGGCAACCCGTTTCGTAGTTTCGCGAACCAAATCGAAGGAGATTTACACTGGACGTTTGATTTGGGGATCTCGCTGGAGATGTTTGCTGCTCACATGCATTAGTGTAGAATAGCGGGACATTTCGTTTGAGACACACCTCTTGGAGCAGCACAGCTGTGCGCGGAGCAAACCCGAGTCTCAAGGCGGAATGTGGAGCAGGACTCCCGCGCACAACCGGTGTAGAAACGAAAAACGACGCACGATGAACTGAGATTTTGTATGCTCGCTCGGAAAACACCCTCTTGCTGGAACGAAACGAGAAACGTGAAACACATGGAGACGGGTGCGTTTTCCATGAATCGGATGCTGTGGAAAGCAATGGACACCTACTTATTCATCCGTTCTAACAACTCTGACAAACTCTTTTTTTTTTTTCACAGTCACTCTTGCTCCGTGAGATCGTCCTCCAGCTCAAAGCGTTTCCCGGGATGCTGGCGCTTCTCCTCTGCGCCGCTTTTGTTGGCGCTGTCCAGAAGCTCGAGCAGGACGCTGGCTCGGTCGCAGTCCTCGCACAGTCTCTTGCCGGGATGCTGGCGCTTGGCCCGGTCCGCAGAGTCCCCCGCTGCCTCCTGCAGCTCGCGGCGGCCGGGGTGCTGTCGCTTGTGGAGCAGCATCAGGTAGCGTTTCCCGGGGTGCTGCCGCTTGGAGAGCTCGCTCTGCGCGCTGGGCTCCTCCAGCATCAGCTGCTCCAGAGACAGCCGCTTCCCGGGGTGCTGCCTCCTCAGCCTGCCGCTGTCCTCCTCCTCCTCCTCCGCGCGTTTGCCGGGGTGCTGTCTCTTCTGGAGCGCGAAATAAGCCTCGTCTTCGTAGTCGGTGTCCTCGCGCTTACCGGGATGCTGTCGCTTTCCAGGGTGCTGTCTCTTCTCCAGCCACTCCGTCTGCTCTCCTGGACAGAGAGAGAGAGGTTATCAAAACTTCTGGAACTCTGGGAACATTTCTAATTGTCTTCATGATGCCACGGAGAATTCAACAGAATCATTTCTATAGTGTATAGTTGGTTTCTTTCGAAACTTTGTGCTTTTGATTCCCGGTTTTCGATGCAATCGTTGTGATTATAAATGTATCCAAAAAAATTAAAAATGCACAATTTGTATTTAGACTGTTGTACATTTGTTACATGCAAAATAAATAAATAAAAATGGTTGCACTTTATTTTAAGGTGTCCTTGTACAGTGTAATTATAATTTTAAGTACTGAGTAATATTAACTACCATATTTGTTTTAGGGTTACTTGCATGAAATTATGCATAGTTATTTGTGTTATTATAATAGTAAGTGCATGCAACGTGTAACAAGGACACCTTAAAATAAAATGTTACCAAAAAATGAACCGCTGATTGATTTGCGATATCTTCGATACTGGACTGAGCAATACATTACAACATTTAGTGCGAGCTTATTCATACAAACATCTTAACAAGAAAAAGTGTTATTATGCCTGTTATTAATAACTAAAAATATATTTTTGGAATAGTGATCGAATGAATTGGTAATATTGTGACAAACAAAAATAATCTGTGGTTAAAAGAACACGGTCTCTATGAAGTGTCATACGCGCTATGTCGCAGTCTTTTTATGAGAGTGCTGAAACAAACTTCTGGTTGATTGCTGTTTTGTAAGTTTGTAACTATTTTAAGTAAGTGAATGTGAAAGTGAGCAGACACCGTTGTTGTTGTTGTTCTCGTCCTCCATCTGTGTGAGAAGGGAGCGGATCAGCAGACTCTGGGCGCGCTGGAACAGCTGATCCAGAGACGGGTCACCCTCACCCGCCAGAGCCTGAGCCTGGACCACGGTTGACATGGACACCGTCAGAGAGGCCAAGATGATCACACACGCCGCCCTCATGACAACCACTGTCCCGTTCAACAAAAACACATCAAAAACTGCAGGTGTAATAGCTACAGGCACAAACGCAACAATTGATATTTGGCCTATTTGGTGATACATGTGACAAGTAATTTGTAACAAGTAACATCAGTAGCACACGAGTCTGGTCATCACTCAGATGAGAGAGTGTTACATATAAAGGTTCCTGCGTCCTCGCCTCACCTGCAGTGTGGAGCTGATTCACCTGTAGCCTGTCTCAGTCTGTCGCTGATGGAGAGTGAGGATGTATCAGCAGCGCGAGTGGTAACGCGGCGCTCCTCGCTCGTTTGATGTGTCTGACCCGTTCAGGTCGAGCTTAGTGGAGTGAAGCGTCAAAGTCGCATGCATTTTTTTATATAGACGCTCTCCGACCCCCTCCGCGCGACCCTCTGACGTCATCTCGGAGGAATTCATGGCTTTGATGTCACGCGTTTCGTCCTGCGGGGGGCAGTGTGCTGCTGCTGCTGAGACACAGACCCTGTTCATTCATAAAACTTTAAATCACTAAACCTTTTTTTTTTCTCTCAAACAATAACGCAATAGACAATACATATAGTTGCCTATAAAACATACAAAAATATACAATGGCATATAAAATGTCTTTCTTTAGACTATTCAGAGTCATTTATTTTTGCACACTGTTTCACACACTCTATTGAAAGAGGCTAATATGTAGTGGTCCTTATAGTAAGTAAAGGCAGGTACCATGATTGAATGCCATCAGATGGTATATTAACAGAATGACATGGTTGATATGTTTTCAACCATTGCTATATTTATACTTTTTGAGCTAAAGAAATACTCAGATGACTTGAGTTGCTATGTAATGTGCAGTATATAACCAAAACACATTGCACAGAATATAGTCACCACAAAATGTATTGGATATTGGTCAGCAGTGTTGGGGAGTAAGTTACATGTTACAAAATTACGTGATTTAATTACAAAATAAATGTAACTGGGTAATACTTTATTTTAAGGTGTCCTTGTTACACGTTACATGTGCTTACTATTATAATAACAATAAATTATGCACAATTACATGCAAGTAACCGTAAACCAAACCCTAGTCTTAATTCTAATCATATAATAAGTACATGTAGTTAATTAATATTACTCAGTACTTAAATGTATAATTACACTGTAGCAAGGACAACTTAAAATAAAGTGTAACCTGTAACTGTAATCAGTTACTGAGAAAAAAATGTCATTAAATTACAGTTACTTATGAAAATGTCAACGATCACAAAGGGGGTTACATCTGATTTTTTTTTTTCCACACACAAACAGATTTAATTGATTTCTTTCATAAATTGCATTGACTGCTCTAAAATATGAGAGACACACAAAGAACAGGACACGTGTTTAATCAATAACTGTTTTATTTCCTATTTGGGTTTTATGTATATGCATTATTTTTTAAGATTAACTGTTTTTTTTTTTTTCCCCAGGCATTGTTAGATGCCAGTGTTTCCATTCATAGCTATGCAAAGATCTGCTTTCAAAAACAGAATCATAGCTACTAAACTATTCCTTGATATGATTTTAAATCTTTAACCTCAGAATGATCTCAAAGTAAAAAGAGGTGCTAAAGTTGTCTCAATACAAGGCAGAGACAACAGGTAAGTGAATGAAAGGCAGGTTTATTGACAGGTTAGCAGAGGAAGATCGTCGGGAGCAATGACAGGTGAGATTCCTACACATAGTAAAGTTCAAAGGAATAGTGTACTGATGTTTGGTTTCTGTGCAGGTTCGTGGGGAGTTCGGGATCCAGGAGCGAAGGAGAGCAACATAGGAAGATCGTCGGCGATGTAAAGGCAAGTAGAGACAGGTAAGCAGCATCAAGGGAGTCTGATTAAGTTCAGGGTAGTGAACGTTAGATCAGACGGTGAGCGACTGGAAGGAGCGTGCTTATGAGTGGTGACTTGATTGGAGACGGCAGGTGCAGGTGATCAGAATTCAAGTGATGGTGATAGTGACTGCGAACAGGTGTGAGCCGGGGAGGATTCTGGGACATGGAGTCCAGAGCTGGTGACTGGTGACAGAGACTCCCTGACAAAAGTCTGATTTTGTGGTGGCTGTGCTTTAAATTTAAATGACTATAATATTAATTCATGTGATGATGGATTTTGAAAGTCTGACAGTAATGAGTGTTGAGTACTACTCTAAGGTTAACCCTGCCTGCTTGAAATGTTTGAAAATGATTAACAGTTGAAAACATGTATTAGAAATTTAGAAAAGTAATCAAAAAGTAATCAAATGTAATCAGTTACATTAATAAAGTAATAGAAATCGAGTAACTTGTAATCTGTAACCTATTACATTTCCAAAGTAACCTTACCAACACTATTGTTCACACATATGAATTTCAAAATGCTGTTGCATTAGATAATAAAATATCAATTAATGTACAGTAATGCTGCAGGATCTTTTATCTTTCTTCATTGTTTTTGCTCAATGACTTGTGGTCAGATGAGGTCACATCCTATCAGAGCAACCACTGCTGCATTACATTACTGTAACTAAACATGTTCCACAGCCTCATACAGTAACATCATACAGTTTATCACTGCATGGTGTTTCTCATGCTGTATAATGCATATCCAGTCAATGGTACAACAATATTTTATTGTGGACATAGCTGTGGTAAAAACCATAATACTATGCTATAGTTTTTTGAATGTAGAGTCTGTTAGTAACACACTCTTAGTGATTGACTTGTTTATGTCCCTTAGCTGGCATTGCTAGTTTAAAGGACACTGAGTGTTTCGTCAAATTCTCGCTTTTGAAGACATCCTGAAGAAGCTTTAATTTTCTTTCAGAATTACAATGAGGCATATAATGGGCCAGGAACTGATGGGCGACCGAAGTCTTATTCTTAAAGCAAACATCATTCTGCTGGGCTTCCTCTAAGCCTGACTGAATTCATTATGCACCGCTCACATCATTTCAAAATCTCCACAAACTCTCGTACAGTCGGCCAGCTGATGGGAGAACGGCAGTGAGGGAATCACCGTGTAATGGAATAAATCAGGCCTCTTTATGCGCTGTCACGTCCAATACTTCAGCTGTCAATAGCAATCATTTCATATGGGTAGTGGAAAAAAGAAGAGGAATTAATTGCTTTACATTTTAGGAGGACTTCCTGTGCATGAGGTGACATGAAACAAAGAAATCAGTCTGATGTCTGTATCTCTCACTGAATGAACAAAACAATAAACTGTGAAACATGCTTATAATTGTGATCGGAAACATCAATGTTCAAAGTTTGTCTTGAAAAAAACTTTCTTCTAGTTCAGCATGTTTTCTAGAAGATGACTGTGGCTTTCTACACCTACTCTTGAATTCTGTGCCTTTTTGTTCTGTGAAATAGTCACCCTTTTGTGTTCATAAAGGGCCAACACACACACACAAACACACAATCACTTATAATAGTGCAAATTAGCTGACAAGCAGATCTGACCCAAAAGGTCATGCTGTCAGCCACTGTCAGGCTATAATTACTGCATGAACGTGAACACACAGACACACACGCTTTAATGGTGTACCCAGAACATCACATTAAAATACAGTCAGCTTATTCATTTGCGCAAAACTTAAAGGGAAACTGAGAAATACTGGAGGGTGGAAAAACTCTTGTTCAGACATAATGATCAGTGTATGTTTAGTTTTTTTCCTTTGGACATTTAATCGCTTCGTCTTAGTAGAGAAGATCACTTGCGGATGTAGAAACCGATGCTCTAGTTTGTTGTGGGAGTGTGTATTCCTGTGTGTGCATGAACACATCCTTTGGCAACAAAATATGAGTGTCTAGTAAACATGGAAAATTATTTTTTTTTTTCTCGTCTTTTGATTTTGCAGTGTTCCAAATTCACTGTGATGCAAAGAGACATTCCTGATGTTTCTCAAACATTTCTTTCAGTGGTTTGGAAAGAACATGTATCCTGGATTAACACTTGAATTTAACCACTTTTTTTTGTTCATTGTGGAGCATCAAATAGTTATTTAGTAATATTCTCTAATATAAAGTACATCTGGCCAATGCTCAAAGTGTTTTGCCAGTTGTCATAGGAGTATTTTTACATTCTTTTTAATAGTTACTCCCTGTGTCCCAGCATTTATGCCAATATTTGGTTATTTTCCTGTTCCTGTTCTCGTCAAGCCTAATTAGTTCATTCCCTGCACCTGTGTTTTAGTGATTACCCTGTGTATATTAGTTCCTGTCTGTGCATTTCTCCCCTGTCAGGTCTACTTTGTCATGTGTGTGTGTCTCCAGCCGTCTCCCTGTGGATTAGCCCTGTGTTTTGAATTATATTAAAGACAATTGTTCGTGTTGACTTCTGCGTCCACGTTTTCCTTGCTCCTAGTTCCTCCTACGCAGCACAAGTGTGACATTACTGGTTTCTTCTGGTTAAACATAAATGATTTTAAGCTTATACATTTTAGTTTGCTGAATATGAATACTACTACTACTATGACACTGCTATGAAAATTGCTAGAAATAATATCACTACAATATTACTATTATTTCTATAGCATGTTTTTTTTGCATGTCATGTGGAAGGCTGTGTAGTATGTCATAGTAGATCTGTTAAAAAAAGGACAGATAACAAATATAACAATTGCCGTTTGATTGTTATTATTTACATTTTTAGACATTTAAGAGCTATGCATTATTAATCAATAGCTGGAATCTTACACATTTCTATGGTTTAAAGTTTGTCAAGATTAAATATGATATATTTTAATATTAATAATTAACTATGATATAGTTTTATAATTATTATTATTATTAATATCAGTGTAAGGGTGGTTTCCCTACAGTGGTTCAGGCTGTAGGATTGCCGAATGACTAAAGAAATGTTATCAGCACGATGGTATAAAACTGTACATTTCTTGTCTATTACCACTTATACCAACGACAGAAATAAGCACAGTTATAATAGCTAAATATGTGGGAGAGCATTGCTATTAAGTGACAATATTGTATTGCAATAGCTAGCATTTCAATATTAACCTTGAATCAAGACTAGTTAGCACACAATTAATAATTGAAATGGTTTAATAACAATATTTTGTTATGGTTACACTTGGGGCTCTGACTGGGGGGATCAGAGCCCCAAGAAGAGCTCCAGCAAAGAAAAGAGGCAGCAAAGCATAGAGACAGAGCAACAGTTACAAACTTCTTTTATCCCTTCCTTAACCATGTGACTAAAACCCAAATGTGAGACATTCAAACTGACCACTCAGCAGATTACAGCTTCACCCACTGTGCAAAAGGTGAGACAAAGACCCCCGATGTATACACATGTTGGCCTACAGGCCTTGATCGATATCAGCACTTCTGAGCTTTCAGGAATGCCTAATGGCCCTTTTGTTACTCAAGATAGGTTTGGGACAGGAAAGCAGAAGTCTTTGATTATTTTTGACCCTACACCAGTACTTTATTTTGAATAATAAAAAGTCATGATTCCAGGCCTGGGCGGGGGCACATTCTAAATCTCATCATCCTCTTCACAATACAACAGTTTTAAAGAATGGCATCCATGTATGAATTAACATTTTCATAAAAGAAAAAGAAAAAAAAAAAAACAAACAAAAACAAAACCCAGAAGAATTATCATATAATATAACGGTTGAGCATGAAACTTTACTGGTTATTCATTATTTTTGTAAAAAGACTAGCAATAAATAGGTCTGATATTAATAACTTGCTAAATGTGACAGTTTCACTTATTTAACAGCGTTGTGAAGGAATAGTTTTCTTTCTTGTCTAAGCTGTTCAGCTGCTTACTCTGTCACTCTAATGCCTGGCAGGTTGTTGGGCTCATGAATATTAAACATGTTGTCTTCGTTCTGCCAAACTGATTTGCTGAATCAAAATGCAGGCAGTGTCAATGGTCTCTACCATCTACTTATAGGCTTAAGATGCTTTTGGGAAACACAGTCCTGTTTGATGTCTTTCAATCCGATAAGCAGGACTTTTTAGCTATTCACAGTTAAGAATTAATTTTCAAAAGGACACTAAACTTCTTTCAGATGTCACAATCTCACACATAGTAAGGAATCTGTCGTATCATGTGTTGGCTGAGTACACTAATACTCCAGAATTAAATTTCTCCATCACTAGACACGGACAGATTTCTGTCCTTTGGATTGCAGAGACAGCACGTATGAGATCAGCACACATCTGAAGGAGAAGAGAAAGGTTGATTGTTATAGCACTGCTGGGTCATTCAGGTTAGCTAGCATGGATGCGGTTCTCACGTTCAGGGAATAGGGAGCAGTGAACACTGTGTAGAGAGTCAATGCTCAGTTCATAGAGCTCTCTCCTAGCGAGCTGATGGTCTGAATCAGGTGTGATAGATCAGAGAGACATACTAAATGTGCAGAAAGGTGGATGTAAAGGAAGTGTAAAGGAAGAAAGTAACTGAAATGCCAGAATTGGTGGTGATGTCAGTGAAAACTTTTGCTCCCGCTGGCCAAAAGAATCACATTTTGCTGTGTGTGCAAAGTGTCTATCCTGCTAAAAAAAAAAAAAAAAAAAAAACCTCTAAGCTGGTTTGCTCGTTTTAGCTGGTTGTCCAGCCTGGTCATAACTGGTCAGCAGACTGGTTTTAGAGGGGTTTTGGACACTTCTTTAGCTGGTCAGGCTGGGAGAGCAGCTTAAACCAGCTAAGACCAGCCAACCAGTTTAGACTGGTTTTAGCTGTTTTTTTCACCAGGGAATGAATCAATAATAATACAAACAAAGACTCAGAAAAGGCCTGGGCTGCGTTTCCCAAAAGCATCATAACCACGTAGAATCGACTGTAGAACCATTGCCACCAATGGTCTCTATGATCAAAACGCAGCCCTGATATGTGTGGTTGGTGTTGGAAATGGCCATGCCTTGACACTATAGTAGTCCAGCAAGTTCTGAAGGTGTTGTGAGAATTCAGGACTGTAGACAATAATATAATCTACGTGAATCAAACAAATGCTCCAGTGCAGACACTGAAATACAAGCTCCACTGAGCACTGGGGACTGGGATACTATGTGTAGTCAAGTTGGTTTTTGGCATAATCATGAAAATGGGAGCTAAAAATGTTAGCAAAATCTGTCGGCAGGCCCTTCAGCTGTGAGTTTAGCTCTAAACCTAATTAAACATACCTGAAGCAGCTCATTAAGGTCTTTAGACTCACTAGAAACTTCTAGGAAAGTGTGTTGGAGCTGTTTGGAGCTAAACTCTGCAGGTGGTTGGTCCTCCAGGAGCAGGACTGGTGTCTTTGGTGTTGGTGGACAAGCATTAAGGGTTTTATAGTCATACTCAAAATTGGACCAGTGCTTCCATTAAGGCAAACAGCCAAAGTTTGAGCTTCCATAATGACGTCTATGGGGGGTATATTGGTCAGATTGTGTCTTGTGAGAAATGTGTGGCTCCTGACTTATAGACTTTGATTTCTTTGGTTCATGTGTGTTTAATTAGGGTTGGTGCTGAACTCTGCAGGACAGTGGCCCTCCACGAACAGGTCTGGACACCCCTGCTACAAGTGAACTTATTTTACCCACTTTTTGTCTAATGAAAGTACTGTTACAATACTCCACATCTAAAATAGAGAGCAAGTAAAAGTAAAAGTAAAAGACAAATTAAACAAACATGAAGAGACACAGGATGATCTAATCTCCTGCCCAGAATTCAACAACAGAACAACCAACTTAAGTGAGAATTAAGTAGCTTTTAATTAAATTAAGAGATGGAACTTCAGGGGAGAAGCTATAACTATCCAGGAACTATCCAGCTATAACTATTCCAATAGCTATAACTATCTCAGGAATGACCTAAATAACCTATAAAACAAAAAGGAATAAAACAACATATAACTTCCATAACTCCTTGTCTAAACATAAAGAGCAACTCAGGGTTATAAACAAACTGGCACACTCCCATTACGTTTCCAACCAGAAGAAACTATTTACAAACATAAATTAAATGAAGATATACATGAACCAGGCTTAAGTAACAGATTATCTCTTTATCAGAAACACACACTGTAATTACATACAATCATGGGTGTAGCTTGTGATTGAAAGATTTTAAAGCATTTTGGTCACACTTTATTTTAATGTCTCACTATTAATTAACTATTAACTGTGACTTTTGCCTGAAAAAACTCTTAATTTGCTGCTTATTAATAGTTAGTAAGGTACCTGTAGTTAAGTTTAGGTATGGGGTTGGATTAAGGGATCTAGAACAGTGGTTTTCAATCCTGGTCCTGCTCTGAACATTTTCTGTGTCTCTCTTTTGTGACACACTCAGTTCAGTTCATGGAGTCTAAATCAGGTGTGTTAAATGAGGGAGGCATGCAACATGTGCAGAGCGGTTGGTCCCCAGGACCAGGATTGAAAACCACTGATCTGGAATATGGTCATGCAGAATATGGGATTGATATGTGCTATATAAGTACTAATAAATAGCCAATATGCTAGTAATATGTATGATAGTTAATAGTGAGAATTGTTCCTTAAAATAAAGTGTTACCAATAAATATTTTTAAGTATATTTTTCAACTCAAAAGTAAATATGCATATACTGTGGTTATTTTAATAAATTTTAAATTGATATTTTGCAAACACATGAATAAATAAAATCAAAATTAGTAGTGCCTTCCCCAGTCTCATTTGCATAAGAAGTTGTCACTTGACGAATCTGCATTTTGGCAGATAATAGCCTATGGTGTATACCGCTTGCCTGTTGCATGGTGTGAATGAATATTCAGTGTTTTTTTTAACAATGTACAACAACTGCAGAGAAATCTGAACCTAACCATAATGAAGTCAGATGAAGATGCCGATGCTGATGATTGCATACAACATAATGCAACCAACTAATTTTAACACAGGTATCAACTCAGATCAACAAATGAATCTGGGAGCAAGAGAATGGATCCATTCTGTTGGAAGGAAGTCTCTCGTAATGTCTGCGGGAACAACAGGGTTATAGCCATGCTCCTTCACTCCAGCATCCAATCACATCAGACGAGCTGATCATCCACAGCTGATGAAGACCAGAACACCTGCAGAACAAAGACAGAAAGAAGCCTCTTTATTGATTGTGGCAGTACAACAGTTTGAAGTTGAACGTGAATTATATGATGAAAAGCTGTTTTTTTGTAATCATGTTCATTCAGTTTTTACATTTGATGTCTTCATACACTATACTGCCCAAAGTATTGGGTCACCCCCTTCTAATGAACAGGTTTGACTATAATAATTTCCATGAGTACAAATCTTAATGTTAAAGCATATAATGATATTCTAGGGAATTGTGTGCTTCTAATTTTAAAGCAACAGTTTGGACAGGACCCTTTTCTATTCTAACATGACAATGCCTCTGTGTATAAGGCAAGGTTCAAAAAGAAATGATTGATTTAGTCAGTATGGAAGAACTTGACTGGTCTGCAGAAAGCCAAGTCCTAATCCAAGCTGAACACCTCTGGTGTGACTTTAAATGCAGATCTTGAGCCAAAATCTCATCATCAAACATCAATGTTGATGAGGAATTGACCCAATAAACCACCAGCCAGTAAACCAAAGAACTCTTATACTTGCTAATTGTTGGAAGCAGCAACAGTAAGAAGTCACAAAGAAAGACCGAACCAATGGTCATAGGTCTTAGAGTTCTGGTAAACCTTTTTATAAAGCATTACATGTTCCAGCAATTTAAGAAGAAGAAGAAAGACATACCTTATTCAGAGACATCTACACAAGTTGAACAGCAGCTGCAAGAAAGGTGCAGTCAAGTTCAAGTAAAGGTACTTAAAGTGGTCTAAACACTGTTAACTGCTAGGACTTTATGTATTTAAAGGGATAGTTCATCCAAAAATTAAAATTACCCCATGATTTACTCACCCTCAAGCCATCCTAGGTGTATATGACTTTCTTCTTTCAGACGAAGACAAACAGAGTTACATATAAAAATAATGTCCTGGCTCATCCAAGCTTTATAATGGCAATGGGTAGTGGTCCACATTTTGAAGCAAAATAAAGTGCATCCATCCATCATAAAAAGTGCTCCACACAGCTCTAGGGGGTTAATAAAGGCCTCTTGAAATGAAGTGATGCGTATATGTAAAAAAAAAAAAAAAAAAAAAAAAAATCCATATTTAAAACTTTATAAACCATAATCTCTATCTTCCGCTAGCTGTCATTTGCGTCTTCAAGAGAGAGTGGTGTTCCAGTGGATGACATAGGTGAACGCGAAAGTGACAAACGCGTAATCAAGGATTTGTAAATAAAGAGTTAAGAGGATTTCAATGTAAGCCAAGAGGAGGCTGGTTTTCCTTTGCTGTAAACAAAACTTGGTTCTCACAAGTCTTGCATATTCTCACCAGAGCTCATCCATCCTATATCATCTGCTGGAATGACTCTCTCGTGTATGCGTGTAGTGTAAGTAAATCATGAGGTAATTTTCACTTTTGGGTGAACTATCCAAGTCACAAGTTTATGTCTTTCGTAAGACATTGTAGTATCATGTATGTGCAAAGTTGTTTGTTTTCCATTTGAATTGGTTCATTTGAAAGTAGACATTAAACTCTCTATAGATATATTTTTCATGTCTGTAAGGCAAGTATACGTGGAGTTCTGAAGTTTTACTCTCAACGTTTCATTGTTATTCTGAGTGCACACAAATAAACTTAGAGTCTTTACAGATTCGAAATATGTATTACTTTATCTGTATGATCAAAAATGTCGGAGTATTTTAAGAGCAAGTGAGTGCAACAGCGCCTCCATCTGTCATGCAGTGAGCGCTACTGTTCAGCTTCCACACTCCGCACAGACACTTCAATAGCGCATATTTTTCTGGGTTAACATTAGATTGAGAGGCCATGTAAAGTAGCTACTACATACATCTTTCAGATGAAAAGCCATATTTGAGGTCGATGAATGATAGGTGAGCGTTTGGATGTCCTGCCCAATGTACTGTATTACCGCATAGACCAGCTGTTAACAATCTGTCCGTCATGGACTGCCTAACTTTGTAACTTCCTGTGGAAATTTTTTTTCTGCGACTAAGTGACTAATAATATTTTTGTTGACTAAGACCCTTCTCGTCGACTAACGGTTAATCGACTATTAGGGGGCAGCCCTACAAAAATGGCTCCTTAAAGGTGCACAAGTAAAAATTTGCTTATGTTTAGCTGCTTATTCATCCCAAAAGTGCCCTTGGTTTTGGACTCTAGACTGACACCTGTCAGCCTGGAAGTACGAAGATTATTTACTAACCACTGCCGCTTCACAGAGAAGCTATTTGTTTGTCTTTGTTTTGTTTCTATTTGTCTATGTTTTTAGTCTTGACAATCATTTGTGTGTTGTGTTGTTATGAGGCTGGCTGCTTTATTGCGCTGTGACTGGAGGGTGAGTGGTCTCCCCGCAGCGGCAGCTGTGACTTGTGTGCGTTCACGCTTGATCCTTGATCTGTGTGTGGGAGCTGCTTAGGTCATTGCGGTGTGTTTCATCCAGCAGGAACAGGGTGTCTAGACTTTGCATTTTTCCACTTACGTCTGATGTGAGTTTTAATGACATTTTAATGACATTTCTCAAAAATGTAAATCCCTTTACATATAAAACTGTTAATTAGCAAAAAAATAAAAAAATAAAAAAAATAAAAAAAAAGGTTAAAAATGTTAACTATTTCCAGTGTATGTATCTATTTCTATGGAAGTCTCAAAATCGAGAAGACAGAAATGTTAACTTTGATACCTTTGGATACCCAGTGCTTTATTTTTTCCACAGTAAGTTCTCGGGAAGTTTCTAGACGTCACCAGACACTCCACATGCGTAAGATACAAGGACAAGAGAAGACATCTTGGACTAAAACAACCTTGCCTGACTGACAGACCTTGCCGGCTGACACGCTCTTAGCCTAAACTGCTTGTTATCTGAGAGATTTCTCTCCAGGTGAGAAACATACACCCTCCAATAAATAAAGCTGCTGCTTGCGTTCACAGAGTTGAAATATATGCCTCTGACTGATTCAATCCCCCCAGCCCTGCCATCGCGAGCATAATCCACTCTCCTCTTATTTTTCCTGACACTTCTCTGACAGGGGTCACCATGGCAATGTGTGATTGACACCTGCAAGGCGGGGTGAGGATGCTGTTTCTGCAGAGGTCAGGAGGTGATGTACTGTGACATGAGTTGAGTCACAAAGCCAGCCTTCCCCACACACATGCTAACATGAGTCGTGACCCGACCACAGATCCACTGCCACAGTCAAAGACAACAGTTTGTGGCTGAAAAAGAGGAGACTATGAAAGCATGACGTTATGGTAGATATGGAAGATTCAATTCCACAAAATAGATTCATATACATTAATACATTCAAAGCAACAGCTGTTATTCTAGATTTCATTCTGCATGCTATTTCATTAATAATGATCTTATTAACAATAATTTGGACTTCACTGATAGTCTGATAAATGCTCACAAAAATAGCAAAAGCTGTTTGAAATCCTCTCCCAACCTAAACTTTTTTTGAGTCGGGAAATGTTGATTCTATATCAGCAGCTGCGAGCATCCATACATTGCAAGCAGAAAAAAAAAAAAAAAAACCCTCTCAATCAACTCTGTCTATACTGAGCACATTAACAATGTATTTCATGTTGTATTCATTTAAACCAAGTATAAATTTTATTAAATTATTGTTATAAGCATTTTATATTTAGTTTAAAAACCACCTCACTCACAGATTGTTATTGTAGTGGTTAACCTCTCATATCATCATGTATCCACTTGCTAATTTGTCATTATCAACCTGTGAGTTAGCAGAAACACTCACACATTACTTTATAAAGGTGGTGACATTCTTAATCCACGTAACTACAAACTAATAAACTATTTTTTTTTCTGTTTCGAAAGTATTTCAATATGGATTTAGACCTAATTATTCACCAACTTCTGCTCTTCTAAAACGTATTGATGATTTTTTTCAGCATCAAATACTAGTAATCTCACTGGGGCTATTGATCTATGGGGATATTATCCACATTTAGACAAGCTTTATGCAATCGCTTACCACAAAGATGTAGAATTCAAGTGTTTTTTTTTTTTTTTTTTTTGTTTTTTTCTAAAATGAGCTCAAGTAAAGTTCAAGTATACTTTCCAAATATACACTAAAAAACGGTAGCAACATTTTAGGTTTTACGGATTTAACCTAAATTTACATTTAAAAACATTATTTCATTAACTAATATAATGTTCCTATAACAACCTATTGAAGTACTGAAATCTGTTTTGTACCTCTGTAATACACTGATAACTACCAAAAGCAGGTGGTGATGAGAATCACATGATGAACCAAAGCTCATCACAAGCAGTTTTTCCACAAGCTGAGAAGGAAAACACTAACATATATAGGCGGTGCACAGTGTCATTCACACAAACACTAAACACCATCATACATGAATCTGAAATAATTTAATAAACATTAATTTAACAACATTAGATGTAACATACAACCCTAATGAACATAACTGATAAGAAAAAAACTAATAAGACACATAGACACAATATTTCAACAAAAAAAAAAAAAAAAAAAAAAAAAAAAATCAAATGTGAAATGTAACACAGGGAATTCTTTTTCACTTCCAAAAACTGTATATTACCATAAAAATGTCCAATACAGTTTTTCACCATATATAGTAGTGATAGGTTTTTACTGTAGCATTTTTACAGTCTTTTACCGTTAAAATCACGACCATTTTTACAGTGTACTTTATGTAATAAGTATACTACTATTAATGGACTAATAGTACACTTGTATGTGCACTACTTAAATACTATATTGGCCCACTTTTTATTGATTGTTTCAACCAGTTTTTGTGTTTAGTATGACTTGTACACAGTGAGAAATGTAGTCATAAAATCAGAGCCCATCTCCTAGAATCACAATCACGACCAGGTGTAAACTGTGATGTGGCCTGACCACTCGGATCACTCTGAGATAAAACCAGGCCTCAAAGCTTCCAACAGTGATATTGTTCTACAAATGTGAGAAATCCTCTCACCTCACAGTTTCCCATCTAAAATGAACATCTGCACAGTGAATATCCAGTTATCTATCAGAACTGATGCCTAAATACTCACCATGGTACAGGCATAACTGCATAACCCTCCCACATTCGCTCCAGCCCTGAAGATAACACGCACACCCTTGACAGACGTGTCTGTGTGCGTAAGCATCTCTCCCATCAGCATTTGTACTCTATTCCAGCAGAAACATGGGGTTGTCTCCATGACGACAGCATGGACACAGGGGTACTGGTTGCTATGAAGTTGCTAATACTTGTTTCTTGAGGGACAGCAGTTCCAAATCTTCATGTGCTTCCAGAGGGTGATGCTTAAATAACCACGTAATTCCTTCATCATAGGAGGTGCGTGTTAAATCTTAACCATCAATTACATGAGTTTAGCTTCAAGTTCTCAATCTCTCTTTTGGGAAAACAAAAAAGTGAAATTTAGAAAACAGAAAATTCTCACTCTAAATTCTGAATGAATGTGGAATGTTGCTACGTTGCTTGACTTCAGTAAACATTTCAGTAACACTTTAGTATAGGGACCAATTCTCACTATTAACTAGTTGCATATTAGCATGCCTATTATTAACATATTGGCTGTTTATTAGTATTTTTAAAGCACATATTCTGCATGAGCATATTCTACATCCCTAATCCTACCCCATACCTAAACTTAACAACTACTTTACTAACTATTAATAAGCAGCAAATTAGGAGTTTATTGAGGCAAATGTTGTAGTTAATGGTTTGTTAATGGTGAAAATTGAACCTTCAAATAAAGTGTGACCAACATTTTTCAATATGGCGCCGGTGTACATGGCGCGCCATCGGTCTCGGAAGCTAGTATCTATATTGTTTGTTTTATTTTATTTTATTTTTAAAGTAACGCAAAGCGCAATATTGGTCTATGACAGGTCAACTTTCTTAAGCCTGCGGACCAGTTCGAACAGTTTGCTGGGCTATGACTCAAATGGCTCATACTATCCACCTCCACCTTTCCTGTCATCGATACCTGACTATCTTTGGCGATGGCCATGCTTGCTACCGATGAAGAGACAGAGGAAGAAACGCGGAAAACGGGGCGGCTGTGCCGTTAGGCTGAAGTCCTACCTGACTCTGCAGTCTGGTGTGCGGCCTTTGGCACTTTGGGAGAGGTGTTCGGTCGGCGACTATTCTGTTCGCTGGCGTTCCCTGGATCTATCATATGAGTGGAGTGCTCCCCTGGCCACAGTGACCTCTGGTGTTTATGGCTCTCCCCGAATCTACCGTCGAGGAGTGTGTTTTAGCCATCTTCGCACTTTTCCTCAGGTGCGGCAGTCGGAGGAGCTGACGGACAATCCGCTTCGGCCAAGGATGGGTCTACTCAACTTGAGATCGGTGGTAAATAAGACATTTATTATAAATGACTTTTTTACCTCGTGTGAGTTGGACTGCTTATTTATTACGGAAACCTGGCTTACCATTGGTGATTCAAGCCCTCTTTCAGAACTTTTACCCTCAAGCTGTTTGTTTTTAAATTTGCCTCGCTTAACTGGCAGGGGCGTTGGATTACTCTCTATTTTTAAAGATAAATTTTCTCATCGTCAAATAGTACAAAACGATTACAGAATTTTGAGCTGCAATAGTTTATACTTGAACTGAATAGTCCACTATTGATTGCTTTGTTATATCGCCCTCCTAAATACAATGGAGACTTTTTAAACGAGTTTGCAGATTTTTTGGATGAATTTGTACCAAAGTATGATAAATTGTTAATTCTTGGTGATTTTAATGTACATGTGTGTTGCACAACAGACCCTTTAGCTAAAGAGTTTATTATGTTGATAAATGCCTTTGATCTAGACCGTCATGTAAATGTTCCTACCCATCATGGTGGTCACACTTTTGATCTTGTGTTATCATATGGAATTTCTCTCTATGATCTGGAGATAGTGGACAATGGGTTTTCTGATCATAAATGTGTTATGTTTTCTATTCCTAAATCATCAAACTCTTTGCAACTCAAAAAGTAGGTCCGTAAATCACGATTAATTAACTCTTCTACTAATATAGTTTTTTCATCAGCTTTCTGCGATATTATGCAAGCTATGGATGCAAACCAGTATGAAACCAGTATTAAGTGCAGTGGAGCTTTTGCCTGAGTTCAACTACACATGTGTGAATGTTTTAAACACAGTGGCTCCTGTAAAGACCTTAAAACCTAAACCAAGAGTTGACCCATGGATTGATGACAACAAACGCTCTTTGAGGCAGTCTTGCAGAAGAGCAGAGCGTAGATGGAAGAAAGATAAGCTCCAGGTCTCTTTTGAAATATTGAGGGATTCATTGTTAAAATACCAAAAGGCTTTAAGAGCAACAAGATCCAGTTATTTTACAAAACTTATTACTAAAAATTACCATAGACCAAGAACTCTTTTTACTGTTTTTAACTCTGTTATTAATCCATGTGTTTATAAGGTTACTGCTGTATCAAAGACTCTGTGTGATGATTTTCTTACATTTTTTGTGAATAAGATTAGTGATATTAGATTGGGTATATCTTGTCCCTCTTTTGATCCTTCTATCTCTATGGCTTGTAAAGTGGAGTTTCAGAAATTTGAACCTATTTCTCTCTCCCATCTTCAAGAAATAGTGAGTCAATTAAAGCCGTCAGGCTCCTCTATGGATGGCATCCCTCCTTTTCTTTTGAAACAAGTTTTCAATGCAGGGGGCCTTATCTTTTAAACATAATAAATCAATGTCTGGAAACATGCACGGTACCGGAAGCTTTAAAACATGCTATAATTCGGCCGTTGTTAAAGAAACCAAACTTAGACTTAAGTGTTTTGGCTGCAGAGTTTTCTGGATAAAAATAAGGCATTCAAACTTTTTCAGTCAGGTTTTAAAAAATATCATTCAACAGAGACTGCACTCCAGAAGGTTCTAAACGATGTGTTAATAACTGCAGATTCTGGGGATTGTACCGTACTTGTGCTGCTAGATCTGAGTGCGGCTTTTGATACGGTAGATCATGCTATCCTTCTTGCTCGCTTGGAGCATTATGTTGGTATCAAAGGAGCTGCCCTTGAATGGTTTAGATCATATCTTTCAAATAGGAAGTTCAGTGTTAATATTGGGGAATATTCGTCGGAGGCTGCTGTTCTATCTTGTGGTGTTCCACAGGGATCTATTTTAGCTCCCATTCTTTTCACGTTATATATACTCTCATTAGGGTCTATCTTCAGGAAATATGGGTTGTCATTCCACTGCTATGCGGACGACACTCAAGTATATTTGCCCTTAAATGTAATACTGATGGGTTGGAAACACTTAGGGCTTGCCTATCTGATGTGAAAGCTTGGTTATCTTTAAACTTTCTCAGTTTTAATGAGAATAAATCTGAAATCATAGTTTTTGGCTCATCTGATTTTCCTAGTCAAATAACCCAAGGTAATTCAACACTTTCTGCAAAGCCTTGAGTAAAGAACTTGGGTTTTGTTTTCGATGATGGTCTAAAATTTGACAAGCAGATAAACTCAGTGGTCAAATCCTGTTTTTTCCAGCTTTGTCTTTTAGCTAAAGTAAAACCTATATTATCTTTTAATAACTTTGAAATAATAATTCATGCATTTTTAACATAGAAGCTAGACTATTATAATTCACTGCATTACGGGATTAGCCAATCAGCTTTATCCCAGTTACAGATGGTACAAAATGCGCCAGCAAGACTTCTGACATGTACTAAAAAACGGGACCATATTACTCCAGTGCTACGCTCTTTGCACTGGCTGCCTGTACGATACCGTGTTGATTTTAAAATTCTTCTCTTAGTATTTAAATCTTTAAATGGCTTGGCCTCTCCTTACCTTTCTGATTTACTGACAGAACATTGTCCAGTTGTGTCTTTCCGGTCGTCTAATCAGAGATTGCTACGTATTCCGAAATCAAAGATGAAAAGTAGGGGTGACCGTGCTTTCTCAGTAGCTGCTCCCAGATTGTGGAATGCACTACCCTCCAGTATTAGATTTGCTCCATCTATGTATATCTGTTTTAAAATCTAGGTTAAAAACTTGCCTGCTTTAACTGGCATATGGTCAATGATGAAATGTATTGCAATGTATTGTGTTTTTGTTTTTATGATTTTCTTAATTATATATTGATATTTTTATTGTCTCTTGTATTGATTTAAAACACACTGGTCAACTGCTGTTGTGTTTAGTTGTGCTATAGAAATAAAATTGACATTGACATTGACAAATGACATTGACATTTTCAACAGTGACTGTATGATGTTGAGATTCAGGTTTACAAAAGGTGCAAAAGTTCACTGATGCTCAAGAAGCTCTGATCATCCAGGTATTGGCACTATTCAAGTGGATGTAAACTTTTAAACTGTCTTTTGTGCAAATTCATTTATTGTTTTATCTTGTGGTCTCTATGTAAACATCTGTTATGTGAAATTTGATCAATACTAAATAACAAAAAAGAAAAAAAAGAAAAAGAGTGCTTATAAAAATTGGATTTTGTTTTTAAGTAATAAAAACATCTTTTAAATGCATGTTCTTCAGATTCAATACAATTTCATTGCAGTTTGAAGTGAATCATTCTGAATTAGCAAAAATAATTCTGAATTCTTTTAAAAACCTATGGATGAAAAATAATTGCGGTACTTTGATGTCATACACCAATCGGTCTGAGCAGCACCGCTTCAAGTCAAGTCAAGTCACCTTTATTTGTATAGTGCTTTATACAATACAGATTGTGTCAAAGCAGCTTTACAGTGCCAAACAGGAAAACAGTGTGCCAATAATGCAAGAGGACAATAAAAAAGAATAAATTTTTCATTTAAAGTCAGTTCATTGTTGATTCAGTGATGTCATCGTCCAGCTCAGTTCTCTTCCAATAGTGTTTGTGCAATCAAGACAATGTTGCCAGAAATTAAGTGTCCCTGACTAAGACAGAAATGGAGAAGAAAACCTTGGGAGAAACCAGGTTCAGTCAGGGGCCAGTTCTCCTCTGGCCAGATGAAACCATCACGGTGTGATTTAATTCCAGGCTGCAACACAGGTCAGTTCAAGTCAAATACAACTGACATGTAAAAGTATTTACCTCACTTTGACCATTCTCTGTAGATCCCACCCTCTCATGCGCCACGATTGGTCAATTGTGTACAATGCCTGCGTGTTATTGGTCAAACTACTTTTCGACCATTACCTTCAGCAAGTATGAAAACAGAACGTATGTATGGTCACCCTAGGAGAAATGTGAAAATGCCATATTCATATATCATACATAACCATGTTACACTACTAGTCAGCCCTACAGTGTGCACAGAAAGTAATAAACACAATGAGAAGACTGTGCTTGACCCACATTGTTTGCCACATGAATATTTTCCTTTACTTTCTTTTTATATCCAAAGCTATGGCAACAAATATGAACTTCAAGATTTCGTTCTTTATAGTGACACACACTGTAGACATACACTGTGTAGAATTTTATGGTTACACTTCATTTAAGGTGTCCTTGTTACAGTGTAATTATACATTTAAATACTGAGTAATATTAATTAACTACATGTACTTACTATATGGTTAGAGTTAGGATTAGGGATTGGCTTAGGGTTACTTGAATGTAATTATGCATAATTTGTTGTTGTTATTATAATAGTAAGTAAATGTAACGTGTAACAAAAACACCCCTAAAAATAAAGTGTTACCAATTTTATTTTTGTATACAACATGTTGAATTGTCACCTGTCACCAGAGGCTTACTTAAAATATGCAATATTTTCTTGTGGCCTTATTTTCTTAAAAAGAAATAGATCATTATCAAGCTTATCTGAACTTGTTTTATTCTGCTGAAGTCGGAGAACTGTGATAAAATTATTGTAACGCTCAGCCACTTGTTGCTTATTTATGAGAGAATGAGGTGAATCACAGAGCTCTCTGCCTGCTCGCTCAAGTGTGTGAACTTTAATTCTGATATCGGTAATGGTTTAGCCCAGATCAATCTGTCTATTACACACTGAGAGAGCTTTGATCAGAAACTCAGAGCAATAGAGCATTAGACTGTGGTAGTATCTCTGTGTGTGAGGCAAAAATAAAGAATAGGTGAGAATTCCAAAAAACATGGGCAAATATCTTTGGTTTTTAGGGAGAACTTGTGTGTATGTGTGTTGTTGAGTGGGAGGAAGCAAGGACAAAATGTTTGTGAGAGTGCACATGTAACCTTGTGTGGGTGTTATAATGTGTGCCACAAATGGTGAGGTAAGGTCACACACTATAATCATTTCCTCTTGCAAGTGGAGCAAGCGGCAGTCTTGTGAGGAGATTGAGAGATAATAGTGTCACGATACAGGGCGACTAAATAAGAAGCAGAAACAGTGAGGGTTTTCTGACATTAAGGGCTCTTGTATGGGGCCATGAGATGTGTGAGATATGTTTGTGAGACACTTGGATGAAAAAAGAGAAGGAAAGTTAAATGTGTGAGTTTACAGGAAGTAGCAAAGAGAAGAGGTACAGAAGTACACAGACAATCAGACAACACTGACAGGATTATAAGTCTTCCTGATCAAAAAATGTGCGTGGGAAATGCAAATTCGCAATCATGGATTGCGCTGTTGTTGTGTCAATGTTATGAACCCACAAAGACAATGGTAATATTTATGAGGACAAATAAATGTGAGGTAAAATACGTGGACACTCAAAATGGATTTTTATACATATAGACTAAAACCTGGGTCAGTTTAGTGCCAAGTATCAGGGTTATTTCTAGTTTCATCTGTATTTGAGTTGGACTGAATTTATTTCATGTTTCTTTGTCCAGGTTTATTATTTGCCTTGGTTTTTATTTGCCCTCACATGTTACACGTGTCTGGTTAATTAGCTCATTTAGTCCCTGTATTTAAGCCCTGTTGTTTATTTAGTTCTCCGGTCAGTTCTTGTTGTGTATTTAGTGCTTGTTCTGTTCTTTGATGCCCTGATTTTTGTTGAATAAATATACACATTGCTGCACTTAGATCAGGGGTCCTCAATTCTGGACCTCGAGATCCACTTTCCTGTAGATTTCAGCTACAACCCTAATCAAACACATCTGAACCAGCTAATCAAGGTCTTCAGGATCACTAGAAAGTTGCAGGTAGGTGTGTTTAATCCAGGTTGGAGCTGAACTCTGCAGGAAAGTGGACCTTGAGGTCCAGAGTTGAGGAACCCTGACTTAGATCCTTTCTCAACTTTACTTTGTAACCATTTGTAACTTGTTTTATGTGGTACACGTAACACAAGTTTAGGCTATTTAATAAAATTAACTTGAAGTATGCTTGTTTTTTTCTTTCTTTCTCTTTTAAGGGAGAGCATTTAGAGTAATGACTTTGAATGTAGCCTGGAGAAAGAAGCCTATCATGTTATGTCCATACTCTCAGTCCCACACATGACTAGGGGTCTCTTATTTCTAATGACTGACCACCCTGACTACAGAGACACCTTCCTCGTTTAAGACAAGTTCCTGACAAATGCTCTGAACAGACAGAGTCTGTTCTTCTCTACTCTCTCCTGTTCTGTTCTGTTCTGTCTTGTCCTGTACTATCTTGTTTCGTCTAGCC
This sequence comes from Spinibarbus caldwelli, assembly GCA_039654775.1. Taxonomy (NCBI): domain Eukaryota; kingdom Metazoa; phylum Chordata; class Actinopteri; order Cypriniformes; family Cyprinidae; genus Spinibarbus; species Spinibarbus caldwelli. Next base: position 675,288 of record CM077249.1, on the reverse strand, counting down.
TTGTTCTGTCCTGTTTTGTTTTGCATTTCTAAGTAGGATTTCAGCCAGCCATTGGTTTGTTGAATCATGTTTTTGTTGTTGTCATTGTTTGTTGTTTTATAGCCATTTATTTTTGAAATGAGTGGAGTGAGTTGGAGTCATTTATGAAATGACTGAAGTTCTATTTTATTTGTTGTTTGGCAAAACAAGAAATTTATCTTTTGACTTTTGCATTTTATAAAAAATGTTAGTGTATGAAATGTATTTATTTCAGCAGTACCTTCACCATTCAGACTGACATGTTCAGAGTGTCTGGCAGACTTAATTACCTGGTATTTAGGAGTAGGCTGCTATCATCATATTGGATTGCAGTGTCAGGTTTGATGCCTTTGTGTGTGATTGCTTTTGTCATCTGTGTCCAGTCCAAATCTCATGTCAGGCCATTGTCATTTTCAAGACACTTCTGACTGTATTTTGCATACCTTACTGGATAAAGCAGCATTTCTTTTGTTTTGCCCAGGTGACTTTGGTTTTAGCTGAACATGATTGTGGATCAACATCCCTGATTATCCTGGAACAAAATTTCTATCAACTCCTGGGGTTAGGGCTAGGGATGACATTGGGACAAGAACAGCATTCTTATCAAACTATCGTTTCCTTCTGGTCTCAGTGGCTGTTAATGGTTAGGGCTAGCATTGGGGCAAAAATGTCCTGTACAGCATGGGATGTGAGCAATCAGCTCAATCAGGTCAATCACCTTCACCAGAAAGACACACAGGTCAACCAGTTTGACCAGCATAACGTTTTTGCTGATTAGCAGCATGGCTCTGATTGCTTGACATTTAACGCAGTAGTAACCAGCACACAACAGCATAGGTAAGCACGGGAAATAATGCGTGTCTTTGCATGGGAAGTAAAAAAAAAAAACCCAACAAATACAGATGAAGGAAAAGTTACACGTTTCTTAAATACAGTGATATATCATGAAACAGCAAGCGTCAATCGAGAAGGTGTTTTTTGGCGTTTCCGTGTTGCCCCAGCCACCATTTGGCTATGATTTATATGTAAATTTGCCCTCAGCCTTCCAATAACAAAAACAAGCTCCCTGCTCTACCCATGAGTCTCTGTGTCATTGTGCAGCATGTCTTTGACAGTTTAAGCAATCAGATGGCTGACTGGCACCACTGTGTTAAGCACTCTTAGATTGAGGTGGTGTGGATCGAAGCGCTGCTGCCTAGTTAAACCTGAGCGTCCAGTCAGCGCGCCAATCAATGGAGGACGCAGCCGGAGCGGAGGCCTGCAGAGATGGAGAGAGGAGCCAGATCACTCTCTAACAGAAGCTAACACACACTAGCTCTAAAATTCACTCGCCGCTTAACCTCATTCATATGGCAGGGACTGTTAAAGGACTTTGTGTGAACAACACACACAGCCCCCATGCCAACCGCTGTAGTACAAATGCGCATGCTATTGATCAGAAACACTTGCAAGACTATTTATATATGTACATAAACACTTACTTGCAGCATGACCCCCAAAAGCCTTAAATAGACATGGCTCCTACTTTGGGCTCACAGATACCTGCCTGCCTGACTGGGCCCATTTCATTCTGATCAGGTTTATCTGAAGGAAATCACAGTCAGACCTCTCTGGTCTGTCTCTCTAAACACTCAGTACAAACACTCTCTTAACACACCGCCTGGGTTTACAGCTAGATTTATAACTGAGCCTGGAACAAAATGCATTAATTTGTGTATATACACCATATACAAAAGGGAATAATGATGCATTCAAGTCCTCCTCCTAATTACGACGTCAGGTGCGCTCAAGTCACTTTGGTCGGAACAAGATGGAGATTTATTTTTTCTTTTTTAAACTCTACATCTACAAAATAATAAATTAAGAATGTGTATCATTGTGTTTTTGCTTGTTTCTGCCAATTTATGTAGGTGATGTAAACTGAATCATTATGTATTCTAGGCAAGGCAAGGCAAGGCAAGTTTATTTTTAAAACACATTTCATACACAGTGATAATTCAAAGTGCTTTACATCAAAGGATGTGAAATAGTCATTAAAAATAATAATAATCACAACTATAAAAACAATGAATTAAAAAAAAAAATAATAATAAAAACAAAATGATATAAAAATTGATTTAAAAGGAATTTAAAACAGTTAAGAATAGAAAATGATTATACATATTGCAATTAGTTCGGACGTAGCACAGTGCTCATTCAACAAATGCACAGCTAAACAGATGAGTTTTGAGTCTGGATTTAAATGTGGCTAATGTTTTAGCACATCTGATCTCTTCTGGAAGCTGATTCCAACTGCGGGCGGCATAATAGCTAAAAGCGGACTCCCCTTGTTTTGTGTGAACCCTTGGTATTTCTAACTGACTCCATTCTAATGATCTGAGTGATCTTTTAGGTTTGTATTCAATGAGCATATCTGCAATGTATTTAGGTCCTAGGCCATTGAGTGATTTATAAACGAGTAAAAGTACTTTAAAATCAATCCTAAATGTAACCGGAAGCCAGTGTAAGGACCTGAGGACTGGTGTGATATGCTCAGATTTTCTGGTTCTAGTCAGAATCCTGGCAGCAGTGTTCTGGATGAGCTGCAGCTGTCTAATGGTCTTCTTGGGAAGGAGACCATTACAATAGTCCACCCTGCTGGTTATAAAGGCATGAACAAGTTTCTCCAAGTCTTGACTGGAAACAAAACATCTAATTATTGCAATGTTTTTGAGATAATAGTATGCTGATTTAGTTACTGCTTTGACATGACTACTGAAATTAAGGTCTCATAAGGTCTCTTCTATGGTAATTATACAATAATATAATATTTTGTATATGTAACATAGTTTTATTGTACATGACAAAAAAAAAATCATTTTATTAATTTCAACAAATTTACTGTCAATACAGACATGCCATATCTACAGTCTTTGGCTGTGTCCATTGCATCCAAAATGTTTTCTCACTGTGGTGGTGTTCATGTGTGTTCAGTTTGTAAATACGATGTATCTGACATGACTTGAACATAAGACATTAGGCAGACTGCTTGAAAAACCAGCCCCTTTTTGAGTAATATCTGTCCTTTTAAAATATTTGTTCAATAAGATTTTTAGCATTGTGATATTATTTTCAAAACAGTTAAGTTTGAAATTAGTTTTGTGTCTTTATTACGCTTCAAAAAACAAACAAACAAAGCTGTGTTATTCTTGCCGAGGCCTGGATCAACACTGAGGAACTTGTGATCCTGGGGATGAATGAATGTGTGCGGAGAGGACCAGCCTGCCAAGTCACTTCAACATATCTCTCTGATCTGAGTCCAACCTGATCAGTAATTGATTTAATTCTATGACACTGACCTTTTGTAAAATCAAATAAGTATTTTACAGTAACTATTCCTTGCCCTTAGAAACGTAGGCCTATCAATTACTGAACTTGAAATCGAATAGTCTATTTAAAAAAGAGGGTTAAAAAATAGTGGCTCTAAAACACCATGATAATCACTATCTTCTCTTAACATTTTAAACAACCGCCAACTTTTTAAAACAGACACATAAAAATTAAAAAGGAAAATGCTTTCTTTTGAAACAAAAGATTTTTCAATTAAAAATAACTGCTTATCTAGTCCAATTACCCCAATATTTTGAAAGATAGGCAAACGTATAGTTATATATGTAATCCAGGGTAACTCATCTGAACAGTATAACAATCTTTGAAGTCTCATTGTCTTAACCCTTGACCGCCTTCAATCAGTGGGAGATATTAAACTCCAGGAGGGAGCTGACCATTTTCAGTGAGCGCAGTCTTTTCAGTTTTCAGATCAGCTGCTGCGCTTTCATTAACAACATTAACCAAGTGAATTAATCTCTGAAGAATTCTGCTCTGAATTAAATTCAGAATTATTCCTTGAATTTTGAGCCTCTCTAAACGCAGGGCAGTTCAATTTAACATGACCATGTTTTCCACAAACAAAACATTTCATGGACTCACTGCTGATAAAGTTCGTATAATCTTTACCACGCACCGTCAACTTAACAGACACATCAAGTATCAGTATCATAGCCTGATGTCTGAATGACATGACATGTTTCAACTGTGGATTTTTTTTAAACCCAGAGGGATCATTTAATCAGCCCACTCAATTTTATATAACAAGCCAAGAAACCCTCAAGCGCTTTATCAGAGATAAACGGCAGTTTGAGAGCATCACCTTTTTCAAAAGGTTGGACAAAGGTAAAACTAGAACAAACACATCCTGAACAGTCAAACCACACTCCACTAACTGATTGACCATTTTAACCTCTTTCAGAAATACAACTATTGCTTTGTTCATCCTAGAAGCAGACACAATGTTTTGTGCACCTATTTCTCTGCCAAAACACTCTCAACAGATATTAATTAATCTGCCGGTGTGCAAACTAGAAAAGTCATCGGACTTTGATGCCATTTTTATCAGTTATGCTGAAAAAAAAAAAAAAAAATGCACTCTAATACCCTATCCTCTAATCCAACCCAATATTCAAACAAGGAGTAAACTCAAAAAAGAAGAAAAAGTTTGAAAACAGCACATGCGCACAGAGAGAAAGAGAGAGAGAGAGAGAGAGAGAGAGAGAGAGAGAGAGAGAGAGAGAGAGTTGCATGTTCTCACCATGTTGTCATGTTTTCACACATTCAGATTCTCTTTCTAGGTTCCTGTAGCCTTTTCATTTGCTTTTTGTTTCACATTAGAGGTCTTAGTTTGGATTATTTGTATGGCTGATGTGTATGTTTGATCTGTCAGTGGTGCTAGTATGAGACTGATGTGTGTTTAGAACAGCATTAAGAGCTCTTATCTGTGTGAAGAGTTTCTATTTGTAGTGCTTTTCATTGAAGAGTGCCATGAGGGCTTTATCTGTGATGTTTTCAGAAGGTAAGAGCTCCCCTCTGACCATTAATTATCTGTAGCTATCTGCCTAATTCAGAAGATTCATTCACGCTATTGCTTGGACACACACACTGATCAAATGTGTACCTTGAATGCATAGTGAGACGCTTTGGATAAAGTGCACTTGAAAGTATTCCTCATACTTGAAGTTTTGCTTATATACTTAAAAACAATGCTGTTATTTTAATCTATTTTAAGAAAATTATTGAAATATTTACAATACATACTAAAATACTGCTAAGTAAAATTAAATAGTTCACTACCTAACATGCTAATGCATAAACTAAAAGTATAGTTGATTGTGATTGCAACACTACGATATTACTGGAAACATTTAAATAACTTTTTTTTTTTTTTTTTTAATTTTGGTATTATTTCCTGCTCTGATAGGTTATTTTCCTGCTCTGATTGGAAGGGTCTAATGTTGTATGGCAAATCTGCAGGACCAGGCCTTTGTAGCATTATGGTCTGTGAAGCTTAACTCCAAGGTTCCTGGCTGTCCTGGAAGGAGTTATGGTTGATGAACCCAGCTGTATAGAGGAGTTGTGATGAAGTGCAGGGTTGGCTGAGACCACAAGAAGTTCCGTCTTAGCAAGGTGGTGGTGATGGTCTTTCATTGAGCTAGAAATGTCTGATATACAGGCTGAGATACGAGCAGCTATCGGCAGATCTTCTGGTTGGAATGAGAAGTAGAGTTGAGTGTCATCAGCATAGCAGTGATATAAAAAGCCATGTTTCTGAATGACAGAACCTAGTGATGCCATGTAGACAGAGAAGAGAAGTGGTCCAAGCACTGAGCCCTGAGGCACCCTAATAGCTAGATGTTGCGACTTAGAAACCTTACCCCTCCAAGACACCCTGAAGAACCTACTTGAGAGGTAAGACTCAAAGCACTGTAGTGCAGTTCCTGAGATGTCCATCTTTCTGAGGGTGGACAGGAGTATCTGGTGGTTAACTGTGTCAAAAGCAGCAGACGGATCCAGCAAGATGAGTACTGAGGATTTGGAAGCTGCTCTTGCCAGTCTCAGGGCTTCAGTAACTGAGAGCAGGGCAGTCTCAGTTGAAGGGCTGCTTTTGAAACCAGACTGGTTGTTGTCCAGGAGGTTGTTCTGTGCAAGAAACATAGAGAGTTGGTTGAAAACAACTTGCTCAAGTGTCTTTGCAATGAATGGAAGAAGGAGTATCGGTCTGTAGTTTTCTAAAAGTTCTGGATTTAGAGAGGGTCTCTTAAGCAGTGGGGTTACCCAAGCCTGCTTAAATGCTGTGGGAAATGCTGTGATGGAGATGCATTAACTGTGCTGCTGGATTTATTGTTTGCTGAGTCGTTCTGTGACATGTTTGAAGAGACAAGGAAGAGAGAGAATCCAAATGCACACACAGTTTTAATAACAAAAGGCAAAAAACAAAAAAAACAAAAAAAAAACGCAGACACTCCTAACCAAGAAACTGGCAAACAGTCCACACAAAGAAACAGACACATAATCCGAAGACTATGAAAAAAAAAAAAAAAAAAGAACATACCCATGAATACAAACAAAGACTCATCAACCATAACTAAAACACACGATCTTAAATAGGCAAACTGAAAACAGTAAATAATAAACAGGTGGGAAAAATCAAACCATAATGAACAAAGGATTGTGTAGAATGTAATTGAAAATGAGAGATCATGGGCACTCCAGCTGGAGGATGTAACAATTTGACAGATGCCAGATCTTTTAATGCTGATAACTGATCTCTGGCTAATTTGGTTCTTCAAACAATTTAGCGGATTTGATGAAAATATCTGGACTAATTTGTCTGAGATTCCTCCATGCTGACATGTTCATTGGAAAGGGCAGATATATCAGTACTCAAAACCTTCATCAACAATGCAGCGATTGGCTGGCAGCAAGACAGCAATGTAATGACATCATAATTAAGGTAAAGGAAACAGCCAGGCAGGCAAAATGACATAAAAGTTGTAATAAATAAAATATATAGCAATTAAAAAAAAAAAATTATCCCAATTATTTTTTTACCATTTCTAAAATTTATACAGCTTTGCATTTTTCCATGTCAATGATATTGTAATAAGCAATTCATTTATTTTGAAACAGATTTATTATACATGACAGCATTAATTAAAGTTTCTTAATCCATCTTAAAACATAACTGACTGTTTTTAAGTGAAGCTCACTATTCAGATTAATGCATGGCTCAGACGAACTCTACGTAATGTGTGTATGACTGCAATAAAATTATGAGATAATTATTCCTTCATGATTAAATCTCTCAATGCTTAAAATTGTCTATGTCTATTATTTTAGATTATGCAACATTTTGATGATTTTTAAACTAATTTTTAAAATTATTATTTTTCAAAATTATTTTTCCTGGTTTACTAAGGTGCCCTTGTAAAAAAAACAGTGCCACCTTCACTTAAAATGATACAATCTAATCCTGTTTACATGAAAGAAGGACATCTTTTGATTCCTTTTGAGGTTCATACACTCATGCCATTGTTTAAAGTAGATATATTGTGCAATATATACTGTTTATTTACAATGTTATGAATAATAATATACACATCTAATTAAATACTATATTTCCAGCATCATGGTCAGAGACAGGCAGGGTCACTCTTTCTTTCTTTCTTTCTTTCTTACTCTCTTCCTGTTTCTTGCCGTTTCTTTAATTTCATAAACAAGCCATGGCTTTCTTTAACCTCCACAGTCTAACCATTCTGTAAAAATCAGTCGACAGCTTGTTATTTTGCAATGACTTGAAAATGGTTGATGAATGCTCCACAAATACGAGAAACGTCAGAGATGGAAAAGGTTAATAGACAGTTGAGGTTTTCATGTTTTTTGATAATGAAATTCAATTCGCTTCAAATGTATTTGTGTAGTGCTTTACAAATCACTCCAAAGCAGCTTTACAAAGAACAGAATAATGCCGTATAAACCCCCCGGTGAGCAAACCAAAAGCCACGATGACAGAGAAAACTCCCGATGCTCTCTATCTGCATGCATGGATGAGGCCTACTTTACACATTACAGAGTGCTCAAGAAAACAACCACGTGTAGCATAGACAGAGTACAACATGAATGCATGTTGTATAACTGTATGTAAATATGTATATATAATTTGCATAGCACTTCAGTGATGTAGGTCTAGCTGATCTTTCGTATTATAGCTGTGGTAAGATCTCTTTAGTTGTGTGATGTGAGATCACACTGCACTCATGAATGGTGGTAAAAAAGAAAAGGTCGACACCGGCTATTCTTGCTGAGCTTTTAGTGGTATTCACAGTCTGGGCATTGAAAGCATTGTGCACTATGAAGACGTTCATTGTGTCCTTCTGTAGTCGAGGGCTAAACAAAGATGTCTGACCTCTTTTCACTCGAAATGTTTGTGAATACTTATTATCTGCAGTTGTGGATTGCTTACTGTTTGCACAAATCATTATGGGGCTTATGAATGCTGCAGATTTGTTTTATTAATTAAGACCCTAGTGAAAAATAAATACAGTATACTAAAATGTATTTGAAATACATTTATTTTGTGCAAATACACTACTAATACATTTACATATTTATGTGCTTAATAAAAATGCCCTGCAATTATACTTTTGGTATACTGAACTGGTATAATTAAAGTCTGCTAAATTTTCTGCTAAAACTAATTTTGTACTTAGTGCACTATAATTGTGGAGAAGTAGTGCTGAAGTCCAACTAAAGATATTCTGAAGTATATTTGATTGTGCTAAAGTAGAACTATTGCAAGTATACTTCAGGTACACTTTAAATATCTTGCATTCAAAGACTGATATTATTCAAAGGTCATACAGTCCTCATCAATAGTGATATTAAAACATATTTTAGGCTTAATATTAAGAAATGTGCATTGTGTACAAGTAGTACTCCAAATAAAGTTAAATTATAATTTTTATATCAGTAAGTCTTGAGCGATATGTCAGTAAGTATGTTAATAGATTTGAACTGTACTAAGTATGAAATAAATGTATTTTTAAATATATTACTTTTTTACTGGGGTAGTCTCCCAAGCAGCTTCACATTTCACCAATGTTTTATATACATCGGCATCAGAATATAAACTGAATGTAGGTTATCTTGTCTTTGTGATAAAACCAGAAGAATCAGAAACTACTGTCATGCTACCATTGCAAACACACAACCGATTCTGTCTGCCACCTGTTCATGTACTGTCTCACACACACACACACACACACACACACACACACACACACTGTTTGAAACAACAGCTTGCCTATCGTGAATGCAGATGATTTTGTGAAAGTGGAATGATTGGGCCTTTGTTACTCTTGGCCAACATTGATCTAGGGTCTTTCCTTAAGAAAGAGTGGACGGGTCTGTAAAGACAGACAGTGGTGTGACAGGTGGCTGCACATCTGTCTGTGTGTATGTTTCTGAATAGAGGCATTACATTAGGGTTTTGTCACTCTTACAGCAGTATTGAGCTTTACTGAAGGTAAGCTGATTTGACTGTAATGCAGTGCGAGCACGGAGGCTGTAATGACAGGATGAAAGGAATTTGAGAGAATCGAGAGTTTTTTGTTGAACATTCACCCACCCACAGACTCAAAGAGAGAAAGACAAACACACTCGTCTCCATTTATGTGCACATCAAATAAGAGAAACAACTAGATTTGCTTCATCATCGGCACAATGCTACAGGCTTCAAGGAGCTCTTTAGTGATGGGACGATGCTCTGGGTTCTTGCAAAGGCATTGCTATGGCGCTCTCAGTGGTTGTTTAATGACTCAAGTCAAATTAACAATAGGTTTCCTGCATATTAGCCTCAAAGTTAGCACTGCAAGACCGAGAAGGCCTCCCGGTTTGACGTGTTTCTCACTGTGCTTAGAAGCGGAGGACTTTTATTTTCCATGTTTTTGGGAAATTCACTTTAAGTGACAGGGTAAGCCTGACATTTCAGATTCTGGTATGAATCATACTTAAAACTAATCCGTTTGAACAGTCTGAGTTCAGGTCTAGATGGGTGAAATATATGGAGAATCACGTTGATTCAATCAGGTGCGGTAGATTTATATCGCAGAAGATTCAATGCAGCATGAATGAGGTTTCAGTGAGAAATGTGAAGTGGAGGCATGCTTATTTAGTTAAAGGTTAGAGGTTTCTGACGTTATTGCTCTGACTCTGACATCCTTCAACCCTTCGTTTTAGGAAGTGAGATGACTTTTAATCTGGCTCTAGATAAAGTTGTCTGTCAGATTTACCAGAGACATCTTGGACTTGTTTTTGGACAAAGGAATATTTGAGTAACAGCGTTCTCACACAAACACATAAGCTTGTGAATGTGCAGTGCAAAGCAATGAAACCACCATGACTTTACTTTTATGACTGCATAAATATCTGGTTGTTTTTCACCGAATCCAATATGAGCATTTGGAAAATGAGCCACACGATTCAGCCAGACTTATGAAAGATATGAAGGAAAAAGCCTTTGCCTTCAGTGAAGTACTCCTGAGCCTCCTAAAAGACATGAAAATAGTGAGCCTAAAAGCTTAACAATCTAGGAGCAACTCTGAAAAATTGCCATTTCACTTCTAATTTTAGGACTCCTACAAATTTCTTCTTAAGCCCGATTCAGAAAGGGTTAGTTTCATGTGATAATTAGCAGGGCTTATTTGTATTTAATTCTTTCTGAAACAACCATCTCAGTAACTGTTTTTTTCTTTTTTTCTTCTGGACTGTGCATTCAAATGCCAGTAAAGATTAGTGTCTTTTAACCCCTGTAAAGCAGCATGTAAAAATAACCCCAGGTAATAGTAGTGCCATGCAAATTGACATAAGCAAGTGAATCTGCTGTGAAAGACAGCTGACCAGTCTGTAAGCTGGTCTGTTATCATTTTTTCTCAAGTTCTCCTACTGTCTATTGTTAGATCAGGTCTCCACGCCAGATAATAATTAGGATCCAGCCCCGGACGCCAGATCCCGTCAGAAAATATCAGTTTGTCCGGTAACAGAACAACTAGTCTGCAGAGCTGTCGGTACCCAAACCCTGTTAACAGCAAGTCTTGTCTGGTATCCAAAAATACCCAAAACGAGTGTTTAACAGTCTTCTGTCAGTCAAGAAGTTGACAGAGAAAAGACAGAGAAGAGCAGAAGCAGGAGACGAAGTCATGATGGTAAAAAGTAACAGAGTTTATTGAACAATCTTAATTGCGTATTGTCTCATTGTTCAAACTTCGTCTGATGAACACAAATTCAACATGTACTGTTATACCAAAACTGCTTCACAGCAACATCCCATAAACCTTGGGTTTCCCCCTTATCTATCTCTTATTCATACAGACAAAACAGTTCATGAAACCCCACAAGCATGAGACTGAACAACTATGAAAATGCATAAGAAAGAAAAATAATAAGAAATATAAAATATATAAACATAATAAAATAATAAGTGAATAAATTAATAAATGATAAAATACTTAAAATTATATACTGATAAATGCTAAAAATAATCAAATGCTAAAAATAACCAAATAATAAAATAATCAAATAATAAATCATATGAATGACTAATAAAATGATTATGTGAATAAATGATTATAAATGAATTAAAAAAAACATGAAAATTAAAACACAACACACACAATTTGCACGTGAGGATCTAAGGATCCTTCACTATACACTGCTCAATGATAAGACACCAGAAAACAAACACACTTAATAACATATTCACATTGGCTGCTGCACATGGACTTAAGGACGTGATGCATGTTCTTCTAAAGCTCTATGCTTCCGAGCTCTTTACTGAAAAGATATAATATGCTTGGAGAGTGCAGAACCTCTGCTGCAAACACCAAAGCATGCAAAAATCTGTATTGTATATACAGTATAAAACTTCAGATCTCTAACTGAACAGAAGATATGTAACTTCTTACACTCTTGCAACTCGAACAGAGGAGGAGAACATTCTGCATTCAGTCTGAGAGCTAGGGGATGTAGAGATAAAGAGGGGATTTCAATACCATTTTTGAACAATCTGGGAAAAATCCATACACCTAGAACTCTCTTAAACAATTATGAAAAACAAAAAAGAATCCTGTATGCTCAGAAGTTCAGTGAGAGAGATTCAAAGATGCTCTTTGGTGGAGAGAAAAAAAGAAAAGAAAAAAAAGCAGGCTATTTCACAATAGAATTTTTGGGTTACACTTTATTTTAAGGTGTTCTTGTTATACATTTAAGTACTGAGTAATAATAATTAATTACTATTATATGGTTAGGGTTAGGATTAGGGTTTGGTTTAGGGTTACTTGCATGTAATTATTCATAATTTATTGTACTTATAATAGTAAGTACAAGTAACATGTAACAATTAATTTGCTGCAAACCCATCTTGAGATTTAACCACATAACTGATGCATTGTACAAAAACATTTAGGTAAAAACAGCATTTGAAAGTAAGGGATTAAGTCATTTTCTCCATTTAGAAAAAACATTCCCTTCATCTGATGTATATAATATATATATATATATTTTTTTTAACAATCTCCACCTCTTAAATTTTGCCTACTGTAAGACAGTCTTGATTGCTGTTCTGAGAAAATGTCTCTTTACCTTATCTTACTCTGTGCTTCTGCTGAGTACAGGAGAAATGTGGACAAATTATTGCAAGTTGTATTTGTTGTATCTGTTACTGATTTGAATGCATTTACAGTTCAGACATTGAATACTTTCTGTAAAATGTTGTGTTGGCTTATGGGTGTACTCCAGATAGCAAGAAGCTCCTGGTTCATGTCTGAACTGAGCCGAGAGGCCTTTCTGTGTGGAGTTTGTATGTTTCCCTGAGTGCAGGTGGGTTTGGAGGATGGATGGACATCTTTTTTTTTTTCAGTGTTTACTTAAAGTGCAAAAATGACATATACTGTAAATACTAAACCATATCTATGATATTAAGTTCACTTAAAGGAAACTTGCAAGTATACTTGCAGCAAAAAAGATAACAATACACATACAAGTGTACAACTAGTACACTGCTATTAGTATAATTACTGAGCTTCTTGCCAGAGGCAGTTTCAGCAGAGACAAGTAATGTGAAATGTGTTATACTATAATTATATGTCAAATTCGACTTAAATATCACTTGGTTCACTTGCAGTTCACACGTAAAAAATACGCCAGATTGCAGATTTTGAATACTATTGAAATGCATGCCAGTATTGGAATGTACTACAATGTACCAGCACTCATGGACAGGACCTGAAAACATCAAAGTGCCCTTCAGTTTCTGTTCACACAGGGCAGTGCTCTCAATGGCACATCAGTGCACCTTAATTGCCCCTAAAAGGTTCATAGTAGTACATTAAAGGTACACATTACTACTCTTAGGTACTAATGAGTATCTTTTAGGGGTAGTTATGGTACAGAGTTGTCCCTTTAAGCGGACTGCTCCATTGACAAACTACTGTACTAGTTTGCAATTTTTGCATTTTTGTTCTGACAATGTTGGCAAGTGAACACAGACAAACAAAAATTCAATTCACATTGGATCTACTCTTTTTTTTTTTTTTTAATTCTGATAGTCAAGTAATCATCCCTAGCCATCAGAGTGAATGTCTGCTGGCTCACATACTTACACTGTGATGAGGACTCAGAAGTGAGGAGACCAGCATGACTCACACATCAAATCCACCCGTCCAGCAGCTTTAACCATTACAGTATTGATCTCTTCTAGCCCTTACCCACCGATTCAAGAGTCTGCTCTCCAGAGACGACTCTCTTTGTTTTGAGAGTGACTTTAATATCCCTCAGGGTAAGTGAATCACAAGGCAATCTATGAAGCAGTCTGAAGCGAAGGGATCATGATGTATACATTGCCATCTGTGTTGTTTCTCTGAATATTGCTTAATCGGTTCCAAAACAAGGGTCAATACTATGTATTTAAATGTGAAGGAGCAAGGGACCTAACGTAGGGTCCTTGTGGGCATCTTCAGCAGTCTTCATGACAATACTGATTTAAACATAGAAAAGACATACACTGGCATCAGCACTGATGTTTTATTTTACAGTTTGACTTTACTGATTAACATTAATATCAGTACCACATACCAGAAACGTTTATGAAAACATTGCAGTAGGATTGCACTTTACAGCCAAGGAGACTATTCAAGTAGGTATATGGAAAGGAGAGCATTAATAGGTTTTAGTTTACAGGTTTAAGATCAGGGAGTGATTCCTATTGCACCTTTAATATATATACCATATAAATACTCTGCATACTATCATAAAAAAAAGTTTTAGTATTTGGTGTTTTTATGTTTAAGTGCTCCTTAGCATTCGTCACATGTGCAGTAGGGTAACATGGTTTAGAGATATGTCATTATCACTCACACAAACATTGAGCAAAAATGGTTTGCAATAAATTCATAAGCCAAGTAAGTGAGGGGGGAAAAACAAAAACAACAGAAAATTAAATAACTGTAAGTGCATGAAAATTGGTTTAGAAAGAAAAAAAAAAGACCAAAGTGAAAAACTGGTAAAGAAGTTTCATGAATGCTTAGCGTGACTTTCTTCCAACTGTTGCATACTAGATGCCCTGGAAAATTGATTATATTGCTCCCTGCTTTTACACCTTGCTCTTAATGCATTGTTTACTTGAGCATAAGTGAAGGTATGAGTTCTGTTGCATATGAGTCCATCAGTTGTCCTCAGTGATGATGAATCTCAAAATCATTGTAAGGGCTTCAAATGTGCAGAATATCTGGAAAAGTAAAGAATGTGCAGGAGCTGGAGAACAGCAGGCATCTCAAAATAAAGTGTGACCCTAAAGTGTTACTGAGAGCACTCTTCAAAGTGTGCTGTCATAAACTAAAAAGTCAGCTATAGGGCTCAGTGGCATGCAAAGGGGTGGTGGGGTGACCACAATTTCAACCGATTTCTGCCCCTCCAGAGGTCTGAGCACGCCACTGATAGGGCTAAATATTATAACTAGTAAACTAGCAGTATACATACATTTTAATTATAGTATAGTATAGTACAATGATATTTGTATACTTACTACTTTACATATTCTTGGAAATTATAGTAGAATTTTATTTGTTACGTCTCGTTCTGTGTTGGTTCTGTTTTTATTCTGTTCCCTGTTCTGCTGTGTCTGAGTTCTAGTTCCTTGTTTTTATCCATGGTTGTTCATTTGTTCCTCACCTGTTCCTAGTTCTGTTAATTATCGCTGCTTGTGTATTTAAGTCCTGATTTCCGGTTTGTTGTTCGGTTTCATAATGTTATAATTAGGTGCATTTCTCCTATGATTCTCCTGCATGTTCATTGTCAGATTGTGAAAACAGACTTTCTGTTTATTCTCCAATGACATGCACAACCGCAATGTGACATTAAGTTTAACTAGAAAAAACTGCGTCTTTTTTTTTTTTTTTTTTTTTTTTTTTGGTGAATGTCCCTATTTGGTATGTATTTAAAGGGATATTTCACCCCAAAATAAAAATCGTCATTAATTACTTTTACTCAGCCTCATGCAATTCTAAACCTGTTTGATTTTCTTTCTTCTTTGTAACACAAATGAAGATATTTTTTGGATGAATTATCATCTTAAACTGTGTGAAACTGAGCTAGCATTTCTAGAAGTGTCTGCATACACGTACATCTGCAGAATGTATAATACTCAAAACTAGGAGTATTGTGTATGAGTAATTATCACATGTACTTTTCCCATCATCATGGAAACCCTAAGGATTCACCCAGCTTCTGCTATGAACTAAAAGTATTGTATACTGTATATTTTAGTGCATATGCTTAGTTCAGCCTTGTTCTTTCATCTCATCAAATAGTTTATAACTTATAGACTTTAGTTTTGAGTAGTGCAGGTGTTTATTTTAATTTTGGGAAATGAATAAGCTGCACTTGGGATTGCTTCACTGTTTCAAAATGTTCAACCAATAAGTTCTGTCCTCCTTATTTTAAAAGTGAGATAAAAGTGGATCATTTGTAAATTGAATGTGTCTGGCTTCCAGTGTCATCTGCTTCCAGCTATTTTTAGCTGTACAAAACAGCTAATTTTGCTGCTTGATATTGCAAACTGATGTTTCTTAACTTATTATGTTAATGTATTATCTTAGAGAGGAATGTTGTTCCCTTTTCATGATTTACTAAGACTGCAGGTGCAGGACTGACACTGGAGCAATTCATATAAATACTCACATAAATACTCATTATTTACATGTCAATGCAAAATGGCAGTCTTGGAAAGAATGGTAAATAATGAGTAAATGTATTATTTATTTATTTTTTAAACAATTCTTCTGAAGATCTTACTGTAATAATAGTGATGTCCAAGACAACATGTTCAAAGAGTCTTCTAGGGAACCAGCTGTCCATTAAAACATTAAATAAAACTGTCTTTCATCTGAAGTCCATTTCTTTCCTAGGCTTTATTATTTCTCGGTATCCAAACAGACCCAAACAAGGTGAAATCAGTTTCTAAATGGCTTGTGTCTGACAAACAAGGTTCTCCAGAGATTCCTTGGTTTCACCTATTTCTACAACGGTTCAAATGAGACTATGGTCATATAGCTGGTCCTCTCACTGCCCTCAGAAAGTTCATAGTGAACCTGTTCCCGAGAACTATCCCACTAATCATGTGTCCTGATCTCACTTCTGCTTCATTCTCCTCTTCATTCCCCTCACTGATTTTTTCACTCTCTCTTCTCCTGTTTACACCCACAATGTACCAGCTGATATTTTGTTCTTTAATGCACTGTCCAAGCACTGGGGCTTAAGTGTCCAAATATGTTTTGGGACCATGTTTGAAATAGATTGAAGTTATTATATTTTACCTTTTATTAATGTGATGATTTTTATTTGGGTATTTCTCCACCTGTAGAGGATTTGCGGTAACTTATGGGTACAGAAATGGGCCATATAGGCTTACAGAGAAAATCTTACAAAGAAATCTCTCCACTGACATCCGTCACAGACCCTGTTGCAATCTTCTAAGGATGATAAGAGTCCCAGTGCTGAAAACAAGCAGAGAGGTGAGCAGTACTACACAATCATTCCTGAGTTCACAGCGAGTCCATTCATGCCTTGTACACAAGGATCAGCACTTTGGATCAGCAAAGCACGGATGTTTTGCTGGAGATGTGCCAATGAAGGACTTCTTTCTTTCTTCTTCCCAGGCAAGTGATTGTTAGATGTGCCACAGAAGTGGGAAGTGTTAGCTCCATAGATTTCATGCTATTCTTAAACCCAATTTCATATAGTTTAACATAGAAAATATTGAAAATGTTCTAATGGCCACCTGCTTATTCAGCGAAACATCATGTGCCAATGCAATGCTTTCTCGCTCAGGGCATTTTAGGAGCTCTTCTTCAGTGGCATCTCTTAGTTTAACATTATAACAATATACCTCGACTTTGTCTTTAGCAATACAGTCAAGGAACACATTAATGATCTCCCTGAAGTATCTGGCAGGTCTCAAACTTCATTCACAAAAATGTTAGCAGTCTGCGCTTTTCCAGGGACATAGTGTCAAAAGACAGTATCCAACCTGACCCCACAGAAAATGCTCCAAATAAACCTAATTCTGTCCACAAACCCAAATTCTGTAAAGTCTCCTGTATCAAAGGTCCCTGATAGCATACGTTCCGATCTCTCTTAGACATGGTCAGGGAATATCCTCCAATCTCAAAATAGATGCAGTCACAATGAGTACAGTGGAAACGTAGTTAAAGGAAGAATAAAAATGTGACACCCTCAGGGTATAAATACAGTGAACACTGAAGTCACAGATTGCATTAGATACAAAATACCAAACCAAGTAGCACCCACAAATAAATGAAAATGCCAGTTTGAGTCAAAATGTTGTCCAATGTTCCAAACTGTGTGCATAACATGATTACTGCCGTCTTGTAGTTATTTTAATTATTATGGAATATTGTTACTTAATGTTTGAAACCTATTTGCATTCACATACGTAAACATAAAAAGCCTCCAGGGAAGTATAGGACAGTCCAGTGACTGTAATTGGGCATTGATTGAATCTCTTGAATTGATCCCTATACTGACCACTCACACATTCACATTCTTTTAGCGCTTAAGTGCTTTACAAATAAATGTATTATCCTCACTCGCATTCTAAGGTATCACCAAAATTAAAAGAACAAAAACACCTACAATGCAATAAAAAAGCTTTGTTCTTTATTATTTCATGCAGTTGTCTCTGTCTTTGATGTCTTACTACAATAGTATAATCCACTAATTAACTGAGGAATGTTTAGTGAGCAGGCAGGAAATCCATTCATCATTTCATCGGTCGACAGAACTATAGATCCGCCCACAGCTAGCCATGTTTATAGATTAGTGTTGGTAAGTGCAGCTCAACATGAAGAGTGTTTTAATTGGCCAAGACTGATTGAGGACTTGCCTAAATGACTGAGAGATGATTGGAATTAGACTGGGAATTCAGCAAATGTTGCAGTGACGTCAGTGCTGAAGGTCAGCTTCTTTCATTCGCCCTATTAGCGCATATCACGCCTCACCGCTGATTGCAACAAAACAGTCAATTAACTGACTACCGCGCTTGCTTTAGCCTGAGGAACATATTTCATTAAAACTGTATCTCAGTTCTAACAAAGCCATCATACAGCCACTTTAGTCTCTTTGGAGCAATTCATTAGTGACATTTCAGCATTTTTCATTGAGAAAATAATTGCAATAAAATTGTTGTTAACCAACACTTACAGAAGGGTGTTACAGTATGATTTGTGCTCAAAACAAAGGGAACCCCTCTGTGAAGGTGATTTATGAATGGAACAAATCCAAGTCATATTAAAAATATTTAGTTATGTTTATAGAGTTACTTGACAAATGTATACTGGAACAGAGGCAGTTAATTAGCATATGTGAGATTAGCAAAGAAGGGTTTAAACCAGCCGTGTGTTACATTAGTGTCACTGACAGTATAAGCCTCTTGAGAAATCGCTTATTTGGGACTCTTTAGTGACAGAAATGGTGACATGGTCAATGATGCCTTTCAATATACACTATGTAGGAAGAAACCTGTTATTTGACAGATTAATAAGACAAATTAAGTTTATTGGCATAGTTTCAGCTCAGTTTTGGCCTAATTAGATCAGGTCTGTGTCTATGTACTATAAGACTGCCAAAGCTTGACAAATGACATTGTCACTCCAGACTTCTCTTTATCTGCCTCTGATTACGAATGTGAATCTGAGATTTGAGATCTGAGAACTTTTTTTCTCATATTGGGAAGAAAATGGTCAGCAAGTGTGTTTTCCAGTGTAAAACTTGCTCCTATGATATTTATGTTAGCATCCCACCATCACCAAGGCCAAGTCTCTAGATGTAAGTAAATGTAAATGTAAAATGTAAACTTTTTGCCCAATTGGTTATCCATCAGTTCTTCTCCTCAAGAAGATTTGAGTTCTCATTCATGTTTTTAAATGGTGCAGGACAAGTGACATGCTGAGGTTTTACACTTAGGCTTAGGTTGAGTCCACATACTAAACCTAGGTATGAGTGATAGTCATTTTTGCCATAACAAAGTTTTACAATAACAGCCACCATTGATCATTCCCAAAGGTCTCTGGATGCCCTTACAGTAAACTATACTATTGTATTTGTCACTTAAGCATTTAAATCATAAATCATGTATCGGTGCTCCTGACAATCTAAGACAGAAACCAGTTACAGTATCAAAACTCACAGTCAGCTGAGCCAGTTAAGAAGAAACAAGGATGACCTTTTCAAAATCACTATTTGTTCCCACTTTTTTTTTTTTTTAATTGACATGCAGTGACATGTTTAATAGAATCCACTTGACTCATTGAAGGTATTCTGTCGTAAATCAAGATCTTTTGGGATGTATAACAATCGATCCTATTGTTAATTCCACTCTACAACTACAAATGAATGACATTTAACAATAAACGCGTATGAACTCAAAAATCCCATTTATCTGACCCTTGTTTTGTGACAATTTATATTTTTATTAAAATAAATATGTCTCTGTCTCAGACGGGTCACCCACAGTCCTTTCACCAACTGTCTGATGCATATTACAAAAAAAAAAGTGAAAATCAATAGTTTCATTCTGATCGACTGGCTGATGTTTAACTTTCTGCAAGGAGTTTAGCTTTAGTACTGTGTGTTTACAAAGTAACAGGCTGTTGATTGGACAGAAAGAAATTGAGATCACAAAGTCTAAACACTAAAAAGAATTCCACAAATTATTCCTTATGTATGATCTCTCTATTACCTATAATGCAATAACAATCTCTTGCTCTCCTCAAATATCTTTAAAGTTTTAATCATATAAAGCAATCCACTTAGTTTAATGCTGAGGATTATTACCTAGCATTGTTTACTACAACAATTACTAGCTCTTACAAGAATCACTTAGTTTCTCTTTTGTAAGTCGCTTTGGATAGAAGCATCTACTAAATGCATATGTGCAAATAAACGTAAAATGTGTTAACTAACATAACTCAGTACTTCAGGGCTGATATTGTGCTAATCACATCATATGTATTTATACACTGGATATACTCCAGCATGCATAATGTGTCATGTACCAGCAAACTTATTTGAATGTATAAAAACTCATATGTGTCTCATATTCACAACCAGACAGATGTGCTAAAAATGACCTGCTTAAATGATCACATGACAAAAAATTTAGTCACCTGGATACAGGATGTGTGCAGATTTCTTCTTTTTCCACTCTCCCCTAAATCATAAGGTTCTGTGTCAATGCTCATTAAGGAACAGCATAGCTGAGTTATAAAGTACTGTTATCTGTCACATAACTATTCCTGGAAAGCTATTAAGTGCTAAGATTCTCAACATGAATGTAGGCTACAACACTAAAGTTATTTGTCCTGTTAGCACAGATGTAGGAAATGCTCCTCCGGTGGAATACTCTTTAGAGTGTTCGAAGTTTTGCAGCAGGGCTTGTGTGTTCACATATGCTATGTAAATGAAGGTACAGCCTCAGACAGCACGCTTCTGAGGTACCGTCGTCAAGTATGCTAATAAGAAACACGCAGCATTTGGCCTCATTGGCATGCTGGTCATCATGGTGATGTCATGACTAGCAAATGCGAGGGGGTCCTGACCTTTTCAGCCCACAGTCGATGTAAACACGGACTGAATACTGAGGTAAAACTGGGTAAACACTTTAGAAAAAATGCAAAACAAGAAACTTAATGAGGTGGAGAGGAAAAGCCTAATCAAACTAACAACACATGGAATTATTAGCAGAAATTATGGAACAGACAAGGAAACACATATCTTGATATAAGTTATCTGTGTCATATTGCACGTAACTGACTTTTCAGTAATGGACTTGCATTTTCAGTGTATGTTTAAAAGTGTGTTTGTGTATCTGTGTGGGCCAGATCTCATTCTGGTAAGCCCAGGATTATTAGTGTGTCTAAATAATTATAAGTCTCTCTTACCTTAATGAACCACTACAGGCCTGAAACAACTGTTTGTCAGAAAAAAAACTGTATGACAACCCATTGTTACACCTCCTGAAAAGAGACTTTGTGTTCTTTGTTGACTTAATACATGAATCTGGGAGCCCAGAGATGACTAACATGGGCTGAGTTGCAACATCATTAGTTTAACCACTTTAAACTGATGCGTAATGGATGACTACTACTATCCTAAGGTGAAAGTTTTACACAGAAGTCTCTCCTTTTACATATGTAATGAAAAATTACAGAAAATGGGACAGTGTGTAAGGTAACATTTGACACAGCTATAAAAGGGGATGCATACGTCGTCTGGTGTGTTTTCTTTAACTTGTAACTCATGTTTTATTAATTTGTTCAATAAATTCTCTTTTCCTCTCCCTGTTGTATCATGATTTCAGAGGGAAACATCCATTTGAGCAAGAAAATGTGTAAAAAATGGGAAAATGACATCATAACAATGCTAATTGGCTCATGGCATCATAAAAACGCGGAGTCTCAAACCTCCATGACGGACTATCCAAACAAAACCATGATAACCAGCCAATCTCTCATTCCCTGGTCTGTATTACCCTGTAAACTGGTGACTGTCTTGACTATAAAATTTGTATATAATTTATTTTCTTTGTTAACATTTAACCCTGTTACAGCATAATTAAATATGGAACAGTCTGTAAGTTGACTGTATTTGTCAAACTCAATCATTCAACAAGCTTTTTTGAGAAAATTAATCAATCAAATGTGTTTTATTTAATTTAAGGGAATAAACTGCAAACCTACATTTGGTCTCAAACTAGCCCTTATGCAGTGATCGCTTAATTTAGGATTACTGTGTTACTGTTACCCTTTCTATTTTTAATAATTAATTTATTTTTCATTTCTTAAAAAGGTATTGATGGTTCTGCTCTGTTCCAGACATTTAGACACCCTTGGAGCTTTATTACGTTACATTTGCAACCCTTTTATGTCACATTACGGTCTGTCCAGCAGAGGGAAACTGAGAGCACAAGAACTTGATGCTTGACTTTTTGTGTTTATTCAAGAAGGACATTAAGTAAAGGCTGTTTCTTTTCCTGAAGTCCCGCATATTGTGATTCTCTGATGATTTGGGTCCTCACTGATCCATAGTGTAGTGGTTAGAGATCTGAGCTTCCTGGAACACACCCTGGTGTCGAAGCCTGACCGTGACAGCAAGACTGAGCCACCAATATGATGGACCCAGCAGAGGCGGAACAGATTCATGGAGCCATTAGCAAACAGGGAGTTTTGCTTGGATCACATGAGACACAGCTTCAGACGCTGACAGATGCTGTGAATCTCTGCAACAATTTCAAGCACGCTTGCCTCAAAAACTTGTGGTATTACCAGCCCCAGACCCTCCACCACTAGCTGCACCAATGTTCCAGGAACCCAAGATCCCAGCTCCTCAACGTTACGATAGGAAGCCTGGTACTTACAACAGCTTCTTGACTCAAGTTTCTCTCATTTTTGAACTACAGCCTTCTACATTTGCATCTGAGAAGGCTAAGATTACATAACCTCCCTGTTGTGTGATCATGCAGTGGATTGGGCTTCACCCCTCTGGAGACAACAGTCTCCCATTTGCTCAGATCTAAAGGTGTTCACAGACACTCCTCAGCAGGTGTTTGACCATCCAGTCAGTAGCCGTGAGGCAGCAAGTTGGCTACTAGACCTATGTCAGCGATTATGCCATTGAATTCCATACTCTGGCATCTTGAGAGTAGATGGGATTCAGAGGCTCTTGTCTCAACCTTCTACTGTGGCCTTTCTGAGGATGTGAAGGTTGAACTAGTCAGTAAAGACTGGGGTTCAAGTCTGGAAGAACTCATAACCTTGGCCGTCCACATTGATAACCGTGTTCATGAAAGGAGAAGAGAACGTCACACTCCTCGAGGCATGCTCATGATATCACCTTCAAATGCTCCCAAAATTGCACAGAATTAGTGTTAAAAGCCAAGGCTCTCTAGGGGATGTGGGTAACTTAGCGTGTGGGATTGCCCAGTTTGACACTCCTCACTCCTGTTTACTGTTGTCAGCTAACCTTACTTGGGGCAATACCATCGAGAGGACTATTACATTGAAAGCATTTGTGGATTCAGGTGCAGCTGACAATTGTTTTGGACATCGAACTGGCAAGTAAGATGTGTATCCCCTATGAGACTTATCTTTCATCCTGGAAAGTTGAAGCCTTGGATTAAATGTACAACAATTCCTCTGCATTTGAGCATTGAAGTCAAGTCAAGTCAAGTCACCTTTATTTACAGTGGGTACGGAAAGTATTCAGACCCCCTTAAATTTTTCACTCTTTGTTATATTGCAGCCATTTGCTAAAATCATTTAAGTTCATTTGTTTTCCTCATTACTGTACACACAGCACCCCATATTGACAGAAAAACACAGAATTGTTGACATTTTTGCAGATTTATTAAAAAAGAAAAACTGAAATATCACATGGTCCTAAGTATTCAGACCCTTTGCTGTGACACTCATATATTTAACTCAGGTGCTGTCCATTTCTTCTGATCATCCTTGAGATGGTTCTACACCTTCATTTGAGTCCAGCTGTGTTTGATTATACTGATTGGACTTGATTAGGAAAGCCACACACCTGTCTATATAAGACCTTACAGCTCACAGTGCATGTCAGAGCAAATGAGAATCATGAGGTCAAAGGAACTGCCTGAAGAGCTCAGAGACAGAATTGTGGCAAGGCACAGATCTGACCAAGGTTACAAAAAAATTTCTGCTGCACTTAAGGTTCCTAAGAGCACAGTGGCCTCCATAATCCTTAAATGGAAGACGTTTGGGACGACCAGAACCCTTCCTAGAGCTGGCCGTCCGGCCAAACTGAGCTATCGGGGGAGAAGAGCCTTGGTGAGAGAGGTAAAGAAGAACCCAAAGATCACTGTGGCTGAGCTCCAGAGATGCAGTCGGGAGATGGGAGAAAGTTGTAGAAAGTCAACAATCACTGCAGCCCTCCACCAGTCGGGGCTTTATGGCAGAGTGTACGGACGGAAGCCTCTCCTCAGTGCAAGACACACGAAAGCCCGCACGAAGGACTCCAAGATGGTGAGAAATAAGATTCTCTGGTCTGATGAGACCAAGATAGAACTTTCTGGCCTTAATTCTAAGCGGTATGTGTGGAGAAAACCAGGCACTGCTCATCACCTGTCCAATACAGTCCCAACAGTGAAGCATGGTAGTGGCAGCATCATACTGTGGGGGTGTTTTTCAGCTGCAGGGACAGGACGACTGGTTGCAATCGAGGGAAAGATGAATGCGGCCAAGTACAGGGATATCCTGGATGAATACCTTCTCCAGAGTGCTCAGGACCTCAGACTGGGCCGAAGGTTTACCTTCCAACAAGACAATGACCCTAAGCACACAGCTAAAATAACGAAGGAGTGGCTTCACAACAACTCCGTGACTGTTCTTGAATGGCCCAGCCAGAGCCCTGACTTAAACCCAATTAAGCATTTCTGGAGAGACCTAAAAATGGCTGTCCACCAATGTTTACCATCCAACCTGACAGAACTGGAGAGGATCTGCAAGGAGGAATGGCAGAGGATCCCCAAATCCAGGTGTGAAAAACTTGTTGCATCTTTCCCAAAAAGACTCATGGCTGTATTAGATCAAAAGGGTGCTTCTACTAAATACTGAGCAAAGGGTCTGAATACTTAGGACCATGTGATATTTCAGTTTTTCTTTTTTAATAAATCTGCAAAAATGTCAACAATTCTGTGTTTTTCTGTCAATATGGGGTGCTGTGTGTACATTAATGAGGAAAAAAATGAACTTAAATGATTTTAGCAAATGGCTGCAATATAACAAAGAGTGAAAAATTTAAGGGGGTCTGAATACTTTCCGTACCCACTGTATATAGCGCTTTTAACAATACAGATTGTGTCAAAGCACTTAACAGTATCAAATTGGAGGATAATGTATAATAATAAGATTAAACACTCAATTTTCAGTTAAAGGCATTTCATTATTGAATTCAGAGATGTCATTGTCTAGCTCAGTTTAGATTAAATAGTATATATGAAATCAAATTGACGATAATCGTTAGAAATTAAGTGTCCCCAACTGAGCAAGCCAGAGGCGACAGCGGCAAGGAACCAAAACTCCCCCTGTGATAGAATGGAGAAAAAAAAAAAAAAAAAAACCAAACCACCAAGAAACAATCACCTTTTAGCCTTATTGAATCTACCAGAGAACCCCTGATCTTGGGTTACCCTTGGTTGCGGCTTCGCAAAAAAAAAAAAAAAAAAAAAAAAAAAAAAACTAAGGCTGTGAAATGAATATATTCGGGATGCTTTAAGGACTGGCTTCATTCACCCCTCTACTTCACCAGCTAGTACAGGTTTCTTTTCTGTCACTAAGTCTGTCACTTAGGCCCTGCACAGACTCTCGTGGGCTCAACAAAACAACTATCAAGAATCACTACCCTCTTACACTCGTTATCTGCTTTTTAACTGATTCAGAAAGCTAAGATTTTTTTCCAATTTTTTTTTTCCAAAACACTCTGCGGAGTGTTTACAACTTACGTATAAAGGAGGGTGATGAATGGAAGACTTCAGTACCCGAACAGCCAGTGGGAATACTAGGTCATGCCCTTTGGGTTAGTTAATGCCCCAGAAGTGTTTTAGGCTTTCATCAATGATGTTTTGAGGGAGATGTTGAATTGTTTTTGTGTTTGTCTATCTAAATGACATACTAATCTTCTCAATCTCTACAGGAACACATTCACCATGTCAGAATCATCTTTTCATAAAGCTTGAAAAGTGTGAATTCCATGTGTCTCAAATCTAATTTCTAGGTTATGTTGTCTCTCAAGAAGGCATTCAGATGGAACCAAGGAAGGTATCTGCCATCACCAACTGGCCCCAGTCCAAAACACTGAAGCAGGTGCAGAGATTTCTTGGCTTTGCCAATTTCTATAGGTGGTTTATTCATATCTTTAGCACAATTGCAGTACCCCCATTTCTGCTTTTGCTAGGGGTTCAACCACTCGTTTTCACTGGATTGCTGAAGCCTCGAAATCTTTCAACAGATTAAAGAAACTGTTCTCTTCAGCCTCAATATTGGTACACCCAGACCCTGAATTACATTTCACCATTGAAGTGAATGCGTCTGAAGTGGGTGTAGAAGCAGTTCTCTCTCAGATATCTATTGCTGATAAGAAAATTCATCCATGTTCCTTCTTTTTCCGAAGCTTGTCTCCAGCTGAAAGAAATTATGATGTGGGTAACCGAGAACTCCTAACTGTAAAACTAGCACTAAAGGAGTAGCGCCACTGGCTAGAGGGGTCCAAGTATCCTTAACCCTCGGCAAGCTAGTTGGGCCCTCTTTTTTACATATTTTAATTTTGCAATCTCTTACAGATCTGGATCAAAGAATGTTAAGGTTAATGCATTATCATGCCAGTATGATGGCTCCCAGATGGAACATTCCCCAGAACTCATCAGTCCCCAGAGACTGCATTCTGGCACCCATTTGCTGGTCCATTAAAGATACCGTGCATGAAGCACTACGTTGCACAAACATTCCAGGTGAGGTTCCAACAGGATGCTTGTTTTTTCCCAAAGAAACAAGATCTGAGGTCCTTCAATGGGGCTACGCCTCTCACCTTGCTGGACACTCAGGAATGTTGGATTTTATTCAAACACTGTTTTGGTGGCCAAAGATGACGGGAAGTCCAAACTTTAGTCCAAGCTGTCTTGCTGGTCTTCACCCCCTGCCCACCCCACCACGTCCCTGGTCTTGTATAATGGATTTTATAACTGGCTTGCCAGTGTCTGAAGGTGGCACTGTTGTTCTGGTGGTGGTGGGCCGCTTCTCTAAAGCTGCACATTTCATTGCCTTGCCTAAACTCCTTTCTGCTAAAGAAACCACTGATACTGTTCTTCAAAATGTTGTAAGGATCCATGAAATTCCAGTGGACATTGTTACTGATCGGGCCCCCAGTTCATGTCTCATTATTGGAAAGCATTCTGGCCTCTGTTTGACTTTTCTGTTAGTCTCTCTTCAGGTTTCCACCCTCAGTCAAATGGCCAAACAGAATGGATAAATCAGGACCTGGAGAAATATCTTCATGTCCCATCAGCTATCCTCCTGAAGTCGGTTCCTGATTTGGGCAGAGCTGGCACACAACACCTTACGTAGCTCCTCCACTGGTTTATCCCCATTCAAATGTCAATTCAGGTTTGAGCCACCACTGTTCTTCAGTGAAGAAATGGAGGTTGGGGTCCCTAGTACTGAAAGGTTTGTTGAACGATGCAGAATGACCTGGAAAAGGACTCACTTTGCCTTGAAAAGGGGTTCAACTCGCTATAAGAAGCAAGCTGATAGGAGAAGGAGGGTGACTTCACACTTCAGAATAGGAAAAAGGGTCTGGCTCTCAGCTGAGTACTTGCCTTTAAGAGTTGAATCCAAAAAATTAGCCCCAAGATTTGTTGGCCAATTAAAAATCACCAGACGGGGCAACTGTGTCACATACCAGCTTGTCTTACCTAGATCTAAACCTGTAGTAACCTCTCCTGTGCCTGGCTTGTTAGTGTGCATGTTGTGCATGAATAAGGCCTTTTAAGTTAAGTCCTTTTGTTAAGACAAACCTCTGGTGAATTCCTGTTCTCTTGTGACCCATGCTTGGATTACTTTAAAAGACTTTTATCCAGATCTTTTGACCTGTTTGATAATTCTATTTTTTGCTATTGGACATGTTTGCCTACATCATGTCATTGTGGATCTGTACCCTTTACAGCAGGGGTGCCCAAACTTTTTTCTATGAAGGGCCAAAAATCAAACTTGATTGAGGGCCGTGGGCCAAAAGTAAATTTTGCATCATAAATCAAACTGTATTACATTAAAGTTGCTATGGGTTCCCCTTATTTATTTCATAATATTTAAAATAAATATAAAACAACTTTAATCTGATTAACTAATGAAGTTTTATTTGTAAAGTTTTGCATTTTAATGAACTTATTACAATAAAAACAAACAATCCCCAAGTGTTCAATATACAATACAGTTCAATACCAAATACACTAGCAATAATAAAACCATGTGGTTGCAATGGCAGTGACCTAATGAGAGATATGAAGCTGGTCCTTATTTTTAAGAAGTTTTTCAAGATTGGGCTGTAGCTGACTTACAGACAAAGACAAGATATTATGTAGGTGAGAGTCAGTTATTTTGCTTCTGAGTTTACTCTTGTTCAAGTTCATCAGACTGAAAGTCTGCTCGCAGAGGTAGGTACTGCCAAACAGAGACAGCATCACTTGTGCCTGCTTACACATCTTTGGGTACCTGTTTGCTGGGACACATTTGTAGAAGTCTGTCAAGGGAAGGGATGTGAACTTGTGTTTCAGTTCTGAATCACATTGAAGCTCAATTAGTTCCATCTGAAGATCATCTCTGACTGCATCCACACTGATGGTGAAGGGTTGAGCAAACAACTCAAAGTCAGCAGTGTTGTGTCTGAAGTCCTCAAAGCGACTGTCAAACTCCTGGATAAGGTTGCTGAGAACAGCATCATACTCATGGACCTTCTCTTTCACCATGCCTACCTCTCCAAGACAGGGAAAATGGGCTAAATTTCCTGCATGTGGGGTGAAAAACAGAAAGAGTGTGAGACTGGGAGTGAAACAGGGAGTGAAATGAGCAAAGCAGGCATGTAAAACAGAGGGAGAAAAAAATAGAATAACTGAAAAAAGAAGGAAATTATTATTTCACGACAATTTAAGAAACTAGCATATTTTAAGCAAATTTTATCAGCTTGATGTACAACAAAAATACAAATGCTGACATGACTGAATATAAATGCAAACTCCACATATAATTCTAAATATAATTAATATTAATATAATTATAATTGCACATAAAATATCCTGAATATTATAACTGTAAATGTTACTGTTACCTGCTGAGAGATGTCTTCTGAGCAGCAGTAGTTTTTGTTTGAAGGCTCTGACGTGATCAAAAAGCTGGGTGATAATCTGGTCCTTTCCCTGGAGCTGAACATTCAGAACATTGAGCATCTCTGTTACATCCACAAGGAAAGCCAGGTCAGAGAGCCATTTCTTATCAGTGGGCACTTGAATATTACCATCCTTGCTTTCCTGAAAAACTCTGATCTCATCACGCAGATCAAAAAATCTCCTGAGAACTTTTCCTCGGCTGAGCCATCTGACCTCCTGCAGGTACAACACATCACCATCCTGCGCATCCATCTCATCCATCAGTGCCTGGAACTGTCGGTGAGAAAGCGCCTTGGAGCGTATATTGTTGACAATTTTGACGACGTCACGCATCACATCCACAAGCCCGACAGATTTAGCACATAGTTGTTCTTGATGCAAAATGCAGTGGTACTTAACAACTTTTCCTCCACATTCACTGACTTTCTGAGACACAAAAGTAGCAAGGCCAGATTTCCTCCCTACCATTGCCGGCGCTCCATCAGTTGTAATGCCAGCCATCTTTTCCCACTTTAATTCATT
Source organism: Spinibarbus caldwelli (assembly GCA_039654775.1). Taxonomy (NCBI): domain Eukaryota; kingdom Metazoa; phylum Chordata; class Actinopteri; order Cypriniformes; family Cyprinidae; genus Spinibarbus; species Spinibarbus caldwelli. The sequence continues at coordinate 645,347 of CM077249.1, read as the reverse complement.
TTTTTCCAACACTCTCTCAACAGCAAAAAAGAGATCTTCCCCTTTAGTAGTACCAGAAAGGGTCTCAATGCCAGCCAGCTCTTGTGTCACTTCAAAAGTTTCATTTACTCCACGCAAAAATACCAACAGCTGTGCGGAATCGGCCATGTCCTCTATGCGTCGGGTAACAGTATTTCTTGACAGGCTAATTTGTGAGAACATTCGTACCTGAGAAGGACAAACTGCTTCTGCAGCCACTGCAAGACATTCCTTGACGAACTCTCCAGTAGCGAAGGCTCTTCCACTTTTAGCAATTAGAGCGGAAATCTGATAACTGGCCCGTGTGGCGCTTTCTTGTGCTGATGAAGGACGTAGCAGCATGCTCTGTTCGGATCGAAGTTTAGCAAGCATCTCGTTAGCCTTCTGTTTTCGCTCCTCGCCGCTGTACTTTGAAAAAGCTGCAGAATGTTTTGTTTCGTAATGACGACGGATATTGTACTCTTTTAAAACAGCAACAGACTGTTTGCAAACTAGACATACTGCCTTTGATTTGACTTCAGTGAATAAAAACTCATCTTGCCAAACTTTTTTAAAATTTCTCTTGTCTGTGTGCCACTGCCTTGATTTCTCCATTATTGCGTTTGTTAATTTGTTGACGTTAATTGACGTCAAGTGTCGCAAAGCACGCAGTGCTGCACCTTGAATTGCGCATGTACAGAAAAAAATCTAATTAATTTACATTTAATTTAAACATTTAATTTCAGTTTACTCTGTTGTAGTTCAACAATAAAACAAACAAAAAATGTTATGTCAAATTAGAAATGACGATCTATGTCGAAGGCCCCCCCCCCATTCTCTCTCTCTCTCTCGCTCTCTCTCTCTTCTCGGATGGTATGGCGGGCCAAATCAAAGGTTACCACGGGCCAACTTTGGCCCGCGGGCCCTAGTTTGGGCATCTCTGCTTTACAGCCATGCTTTTGATGCTTGACTTTTTGTGTTGATTCAAGTCCTGCCTCCTGTGATTCTCTGCATATTTGGGTCCTCACTGCTCCATAGTGAAGTGATTAAAGCTCCGAGCTTTCTACAGCACACTCTGGGTTCAAACCCTGACTGTGACAGTTATTTTTTATGTCATATACTTTGATTAATTGTAATGATAAATGGATCTTATTTATTTGCTTTTGCTAGCAAATTATTGTTGCAGATTAACTTATTTGATATGGCTAGAAAATGACAAACATAACACAATACAAGTTGCACATTTTGGTAACAGAAAATAATAATAAACTTCAAATAATTGTTATTTATGTATATGTAAAATATTAAATAAATCAGCTTATAACATTTAATCTGAGGTAGACAAGCAACATTGTCTGAAGTATATGCTGACTGTTTGTTGATAATATTTCTTTTCCATTAATTTGAAGCTCTCTTATGTAATCTTTCTGTAAAAAGTGTCTCTGCTTTTCCATTGTTTCCTTTTAAAAATGAACAACACTGAGTTTTATGTGAGTTTTCTCACCCCTTCTATTTTCTTCATCTGACCATTATTACTCTGTTTTACCTTTCAGCGATCAATAGTCATGCACGTAATGGATACTTCCTAGCATAAGACTCAAACCTGAAATCTAACACGTTTTCTCATTGCTTAAGCAATTCTTTAATGCAGCATTTGTGCTCAGCAGCTAAGAAAGAGATGAGCACAGACAATCCTAGAAACTCAGGTGGATTTTAAAACCTCAGGAATGTTGGAATATTTCTTAAACAAATAAATAAACATGAGCTAACAATTTAAAAACAAAAGACTCTCTCTCTGTGTGTGTGTGTGTGTGTGTGTGTGTGTGTGTGTGTGTGCCTGTTAGTCACTTTCACAGAGTGTCAGATGTCTTCTTATAAACTGTCCCATTATGAGGCAATCACAGATTTGAATGTTGACTGTTAATTGCAGATTTTAGAGAGGAAGAGATGAAATAAGTCATAGAATTGTCTAGGGTGAGCATAGACTCTCTTTGTGCGTTCTACAATTAGACTGTGAAGTGACAGACATTGTATAAGCTTCTGAGAGGCACTCAATTACATTTCAAAAGTATGTGTGGATTCTTGACTGGGATTTCAGCCTGGAATGTAGACACTTAAGGGCTGAGTTACATAAACACAGCGCAAAGGCTGGATACATATGAGGCCTGATATGTGTGTGTGTGTGTGTGTGTTGAAGAGTGGATGAGGTGAAGAGGCTTCATTCTCCAGTGATTTGCAGCGTGGCCCTGGGTCCCCAGGCTTGCCTGAGCAGGAGACCCAATCACAGCCTCCCATGTGTGGGGATCGATGGCGGTCCGCATCCCTCATCCTCACCCCACCAGCCTCTCCTCCATTAAAGCCAAGTAGGTGGCAAGAAAACTGTAATTGGAGAGAGCCACAGGGAGCGTGTGTGTGTGTGTAGACTCAATAAGATAGAAAGCCATCTGTTAACACTAATGTTTTCCATTATGTGTCTGCTGTTGCAGAGAAAAACAGCCTGTTGTAGCCGTGTGTGTGTGTGTTTAAATGTTCATGGATATGTGTATAACTAATTCCTGAGACAGGCTACAGAAGTGAAAAATGAAATGGAAGTTTGTGTAACAAGGAATTATTCTAGATTAAATAAGCAGGGTACTGCATAGAAATACAGGTGTTGCATATACAGAAATTCTGTTACTTGTCATTTGAATTGGTTTAACACAGATACAAAAATAATGTTTACTCTTATATCAAGTATTTATTAGAAGTATCATTTCGATGGATAAATGAATAGAGAACACAAGATAGTTTTGAATGATAACTAATAGGACATACTTAATTGAACTGAATTGTCTAAAATCTTTGTATGAAGCTCTTTGTATAATGCGTTTGCTAGTGTGTGTAAATGTATTTGAAGGTGGGATGTTTATCAAGCAGTAGTAGCCAGGCAGTTTTTGTTGATCTCTCTCTCTTTCTTTCTATCCCCTTGCAGTGACATCTGTTTGAGTGTTTCTTTTCAGGCTTTTTAGGTTCAATAGTGGAGAGTGACGCAGTTGTTTACTTGCTTTTAATGGACAGGTATGACACTTTCAGCAAAATTTTTAACACAATCTAAGTGAAAGAACGAAAAACAGAAGCCTGTTTACAACTGAGTGAAAAACAAAACACACACACACACACACACACACAAAGCAAAGCAAAAATACAAAAGTGGCACAGTTCTATTGAAGCATAGAGGTATAAAAGAGAAGAAAAATATGGAGCAAAAACTGCAGTGGAGACTCTGGAGGAACATCCCTTGTATGCACTCCAGACCTCTAATTTACTGTCTTACGAAGATTGATTAATTGCCAACTGACTGGTCTTATCAGTCAGTAAATGCATTGGGCATGCTTTAATTTAATTTGATGTCTAAGCAAAATATTTATTATGCACAGTGACACACAACCATACTGTATCTTAAGGAAGTACATGTACATCCTCAGACACGGTTGCCATCTTTCAAATATTCTGTTCAGAACATAATATTTGCTTGAATAGAGTACAGAGAATGAATCAACTGCAGCTGCATTTTATTTAAAAGAAAAAAACAAACAAGCAAACAAACAAAAATCAAAGGGCATATAGATTCAACATTATGGGGAAAACTTTGTCACCAACTTACGTCTAGAAGGCAATGAAGTTGGTATGAGAATTAATCAAGTCATTGTCACAAAATAAATGTTAGTAAAACATTAGAATACTGTTCCCTCATTAATGAATAACTACACAGGAATAAATAGTACATTCTATAACATTAACATTCTAGTAGCTACTAATATGTAACAACAAACTACAAGAAATTAGTAAGTACTATTTTACTATATTACTACTATCATGTCTTTAATTTTGAAACTAATCAAGAACTAATGCAGAACAAATTATTTTGGTTTTATCAACTATTTTAATTTACATTTAACTACTTACATATTCAATGGCTAATTATATGTTAATAATTGGTCAATTGAATCATCTTTATCACTTTAGAAGTAATTATGCATTATTTGCATTAATTCTAGCAATCCATTAATTCTAACATAGATTTTCTGGCAGATTTCTGGAAAAATAATAGTAAGGTCACACTTCATATTAGGTTGCCTTAACTACTATGTACTTACATTGAAAAATAAGTACAATGTACTTATTGTGTTCATATGGTATTGCAAAACACTGTTGCTGCTATTGAGGTGGGATATGGGTAAGGTTAGGGACAGGTTTGTTGGTATGGGTAGGTTTAAGGGTGGGTTAAGGTGTAAGGGATGGGTCAACAGTGTAATTATAAATGTAATTACAGAAATTAATTACAGATGTAATTACATATAGGTATTTTTAAAAAATATAAGTACAATGTAAAAACATGTATGTACACAATAAGTGCATTGTACCGAATGATTAATTTAAATGTAAGTACATAGTAGTTAAGGCCACCTAATATAAAGTGGGACCAATAGTAATTCTGATTAGCTAATAATGAACTAATGTATTCAGTTGACTGCTATTACTTGCCAATTCATTAACTGGAAATTAGCTATTAGAATGTATAACACTCATTTGTTCCTGTGTAGTTATAAACATTTCGGTAACACTGTAAAATACTGTTTTGTCATTAACGAATTTCACATGGTGCCCATGGTTGCCTGAGCATATATTTTTATTTTATTTTATTAATGTGCAGATGAGGGCTCTAGGTGAGAACATCTCATTCTGAGTACCTGAGTACGTAAAGGGCATTTTTGCTTTATTTGATCAGTATATTTATTCAAAATTCATACCAATAGTACTTTTTATTATTTATTACTTATGTTTTTTTTTTCCACTTCAAAATGCAGTTTAACATCTCCAAGGTTCGAACATAAATACTTCAGTATCTTCAAATATTGCTAGCATGATACTGCCATCTGCTGGACAATGCTTTATTACCCAGATGACAACAAACTTAAATGTGAACAGGAAATGTATAGGAATTAAGAAAATACAATACAGAATTTAACAGTGGGAATTTAACAGTGCCCTTTTTTCTGTAAAGCATGGATTGAACAAGCTTTTTTAAAATGCATTTTGAAATGTTACATCAGCAAGACGTCATGTTATGATCGAAATTTTCAAGCATAGCTGGAGATAAAAAGACCCTGTCTTAGCCATAGAAATGCCCAAAGTTTACATCAAAACATGACAGTACATGTCACACTTCAACTGTTTTTAATTTAGATATTAATTTGAGTGGTTTAAATGCGTACTAAGATCAAAATAGTTGATGAATTTGCCAAAGTTTGCAAAGTACATGGCAAAGTGTCTTAAGCTATAAACTGAACAGAAAAAGCCACATCCCTTTTTCAGAATACTGTATTTTAATGACAATTTAAATCAAGAAAAATCAGTTTAGAGATTTTTATTTTCAAGGGTTTGAACAATACCCAGCAGGCACAAAACAGGCACACAACGTCATAAGACGTTGATATTTGGTTAAATTTAGGTTGCGACGTCGGGTGACCAAAATTCAACGTAAATTCAACGTCTAATGTCAATGTTAAATTGATGTCCAATACCGACGTCAGCTGACGTTGAGATTTTGTTGTTTTTAGGTTGTGCAACCAAAATCCAACGTTAAGTCAACGTCAAATTGACGTCAAATATTGACGTCAACCCGATTTTCATTTTCAACCAAAATGCAACGTCTGTCCGACGTCATGTCCAACGTCAACCTGACGTTACATAGACATCTGGTGCCTGCTGGGTAGTTTCAACGTCAACTATTTATAAACAATTAGAAGCATCAGAACATCAGAAGAAAGATGCCCAGGGTTCCTGATCACCTGCATGAACATGCCACTATCCTGCTTCAGGTGGGCAAGAGGACTGCATTTGTGGCCAGGCTATTCCAGATTTTCAAATAGTTGTATCTCGGCCAAATATTGTCCTATCCTAACAGACATCAATGGAAAGCTTATTTATCCAGCTTTTATGATGTATGTATCATATATAAGTTCAAAAAATGACCCTTATGACTGGTTTTGTGGTCCAGGCTCACATATATGTATCAGGGGCGTTTCCTCTGAGGAGGCATGGGAAGCAGTGCCTCCTCAAAATATTGGATGAGAAAAATATTTGTAGAACAAAAATAAAACAATGGAAATACAACATTAAAAAGTGTATAAATCACTCGTTTTTCTAAAGAAACACTGTACAATAGCAACACCAGTGGGTAAAGTTACAGCAGCAGCCGGCGTCTCTCGTGCCTCCCCTGAACCCATTCAGTTTTAACAAACCCTGTAAAGCATGTGGTGGGTTTAGTGGGGAGTAACTGAGAATGAATGGGGAAAAGTCACGTGACAGGAGGCAATGCCTTCATCATGATATGATTGGATATGACTGGCTATGTTCGGCTGTGATTGATTCATTCCGTGTTCGTGAATCAGTCTGAATGAACAATATAACAGCGTTAATGGGAAGACTAATTTAAAAAAGTAAGTGAACAACTCACCCACTTACATATAAGCACTTTGTTACATCAAAGTAAGACTTTAAATGATCTAAAAACATGATCTGTGGGAGGATTTAGTGAGTAATCAGCTTAGTGCAATTTAAGGTAAATCTTCAAGTCTGTGACCAATATTTACCGAGCTTTGATGATTGATGATCTGAAAATGTCAAAAATGGTTAAAAGTTCACTATTAAAAAAATTGCTGAACATAAGTTCTCAAATAAAATATATAGTTTATATTGTCTTCTTCTAAGGTAAATACAAGGATTATTGCTCACAGCGCGTCTTCTTCCAAAAGCTCACATGGCTCACATGGATGATTACCTTATGAATAGTGCCCGCTGCGGGTGGGTGTGACCACATTACAGATAATGAGCATAGACAGGAAGAACTGTACCTCGCATTGGTTTCATACAGGTTACTTTATCAAAGAATTTTGCACATTTTGTATGTCTCCCTTATCAGACACCCCCAATTTAGGTCCTGCATTCACTACTAATGAGCTAATGAATGGAATCAGGTGTGTTAGATGAGGGAGACATACACAATGTGCAGTGCTGGAGTTCTTCCAGGGCAGGTTTGAAAACTCCCTGTTTTTTTTTGTTTTTTTTAGTCCAATAAGTAATATGTCTGTCTTATCCAAATTTAATAGGAGAAAATTATTGGTCATCCAATCTTTTACATCAGTTAGACCTAAGACATCGAGAGTCACGCAGACCTATAACAACCCAGGCAGCTACAACACATAATTGCGAATAACATGCCTTACCCTTAACACAGAATTGACCAAAGAGGCCTGAATGGATTTCAAGGACTCCGCGCGCAGATCAATGGCCTCCAACGTTTATACTTTTTCTACGAATCTTTTGAGTTAACGTACTAAAGATGAGTGGAATTTGCACCGCAGCGCCCCACACCTTGATGCTCATGACAAGAATAGCATGTATACTTATCTTTATTGAAGCGAATTAGGTTTAAATCGCCATCATGCATGAATGAATATTTTTGCAATTTTACACATGATGATCACATTAGACAAAACTGAAATTGCACGTCAAAATAACACATTGTCAATATTTTTTGAGACCCCTCAAAATTTCACAAATCACGTTTTCAGGGGAGCCCATGTCTTATTAAGGGGAGCCGAGCTCCCTCTAGCTCCCCCGTAGTTCGCACCCTGCTTCTGCTACAGGTAACAATTCTTTCAGTAATTTAGTGGGTACAAGATCTAATAAACATGTTTTTGGTTTATATGCAGTGATAGGTTTATTTAGCTCTTTCTGTCCTGTAACGATCAGCCTAATAGTCTGGGTTACAAAGTTTAAAATGGGGTCAGATTTTACTGTGTGAGAGGCTTATATGTGTTAAAGTGCCCCTATTATGGATTTTTGAAAATGACCTTTCATGCAGTGTGTAAGTCAAGTCAAGTCAAGTCACCTTTATTTATATAGCGCTTTTAACAATACAGATTGTGTCAAATCACTTAACAGTATCAAATTGGAGGATAGAGTGTCAGTAATGTATAATAATAAGATTAAACACTCAATTTTCAGTTAAAGGCATTTCATTATTGAATTCAGAGATGTCATTGTCTAGTTCAGTTTAGTTTAAATAGTATATATGAAATCAAATTGATGATAATCGTTAGAAATTAAGTGTCCCCAACTGAGCAAGCCAGAGGTGACAGCGGTAAGGAACGAAAACTCCCTCTGTGACAGAATGGAGAAAAAAACCTTGGGAGAAACCAGGCTCAGTCGGGGGGCCAGTTCTCCTCTGGCCAGGATATTATTGTTTATTTATTTTTTACTTATTGTTTTAATTAAATTTTAAATGTATAAATGTATTATATTTCTATTTTTATATTGTTGAAATTTCTAACAATAATAGTATTATGTAGTTAGGTATTTTGTTATATTTTTAGTTATTTTGTTTTATTTTTAGTTTTATTGTATTTAAGTTGAGGTCTTCACTGGGGATATGTCCCCGGGGCTCATCCAGGTGTCCAGCCTCCGCCGACGATCAGGGTCGCAGACATCATCTCCCGGCGCCATCTGATGTGGACACGGACTGAGAAACAGAATAATAAAGAAACAGACAAATATTAGCGTAGATGCCATTCTTCTTACGATGTAACGAGTACATCGTGTGTTATGAGGAGTGTTCCCGATTCCGGTTGATCTAATTAATGCAGTCTAACAATCCTTTAACGGATTTGAATAATAGAAGTGTATTAGTGTGTTATGTGTAAGCCAGGTTAAAGAAATGTGTCTTTAATCTAGATTTAAACTGACAGAGTGTGTCTGCCTCCCGAACAGTGTTAGGTAGATTGTTCCAGAGTTTGGGTGCTAAATAGGAAAAGGATGTGACGCCCGCAGTCGATTTTGATATTCTAGGTATTATCAAATGGCCAGAGTTTTGAGAATGCAGCGGACGTGGAGGACTATAATGTGATAAGAGCTCGCTCAAGTACTGAGGAGCTAAGCCATTCAGGGCTTTATAAGTAATTAACAAGATTTTAAAATCTATCCGATGTTTAATAGGGAGCCAGTGCAGTGTTGACAGAACCGGGCTAATATGGTCATACTTCCTGTTTTAGTAAGGACTCTAGCTGCTGCATTTTGGACCAACTGTAGTTTATTGATCAAGCGTGCAGAACAACCACCCAGTAAAGCATTACAATAGTCTAACCTTGAGGTCATAAACATATGAATTAGCATTTCTGCATTTGACGTTGAGAGCATAGGTCGCAATTTAGATATGTTTTTGAGATGGAAAAACGCAGTTTTACAGATACTAGAAACATGGCTTTCAAATGAAAGATTGCTATCAAACAGCACACCTAGGTTCCTAACTGATGAAGAAGAATTAACACAGCAGCTGTCAAGTGTTAGATAGTGTTCTAGGTTATTACATGTGGGGTTTTTAGGTCCGATAATTAACACCTCTGTTTTTTCAGAATTTAACAGTAAGAAATTACTCGTCATCCAGTTTTTTATATTGACTATGCATTCCATTAGTTTCTCAATTTGGTGTGTTTCACCGGGCCGTGAAGAAATATAGAGCTGAGTATCATCAGCATAACAGTGAAAGCTAACACCATGTCTCCTGATAATATCTCCCAAGGGTAACATGTAAAGCGTGAAAAGTAACGGCCCTAGTACTGAGCCTTGAGGTACTCCATACTGCACTTGTGATCGATATGATACCTCTTCATTTACTGCTACGAACTGATGGCGGTCAGACAAGTACGATTTGAACCATGCTAGGGCACTTCCACTAATGCCAACAAAGTTTTCTAGTCTATTCAAAAGAATGTTGAGGTCGATAGTGTCGAACGCAGTGCTAAGATCCAGTAGAACTTATAAAAAGATACAACCACGATCAGATGATAGAAGCAGGTCATTTGTAACTCTAATGAGAGCAGTCTCAGTACTATGATACGGTCTAAATCCTGACTGGAATTCCTGCATGGTTACAATGTTATCTCTGATAGTATCGATCTTGGAAGTAAAGTAGTTCATAAAGTCATTACAGCTGTGCTCTTGGGAAATGCCAACACCTGTTGATGCTTTATTTTTCGTTAAATTAGTGACTGTATTGAATAAATACCGGGGGTTATGTTTGTTTTCTTCTAGAAGAAATGAAAAGTAATCAGATCTAGCAGTTTTTAATGCTTTTCTGTAGGATAGGGTACTTTCCCGCCAAGCTATATGAAATACCTCTAGTTTTGTTTTCCTCCAGCTGCGCTCCATTTTCCGGGCTGCTCTCTTTACGGTGCGAGTGTGCTCATTATACCACGGAGTCAAACTGTTTTCTTTGATCTTCCTTAAGCGTAAAGGAGCAACTGTATCTAAAGTGCTAGAAAAGAGAGAGTCCATAGTTTGTTACATCAAGTTTTTCTGCGCTGTTGGGTATACTGAGGAATTGAGATAAATCAGGAAGATTACTTACAAAGCAGTCTTTTGTGTTAGAAGTGATGGTTCTACCATACTTGTAACAAGGAGTAGAATTTACAGTTTTAGCTATATGGAGTTTACACAAGACTAGATAATGATCTGAGATATCATCGCTTTGCTGCAGAATTTCAACACCACTAACATCAATTCCATGTGACAGTATTAAATCTAGAGTATGATTTCGACAATGAGTAGGTCCTGAAACATGTTGTCTAACCCCAATCGAGTTTAGAATGTCTATGAATGCTGATCCTAATGCATCTTTTTCATTATCGACATGGATATTAAAAGCTGTGTGTAACACAGCTCTAAGTGAGTGAAAACGTCCTGCAAAGTTTCAAATCTGAAAGTGCACCGTGTATAAAGTTATTGGGCTTCATTCATGAAACATTCGTAAAAATAGGAGTATATTCTGATTAATTTACGCGTAAAACAGACCTTCCCGAAAACTCTCCTCCGGATTCACAAATGTCCGATTTGATAGTAAAACATGTTTATGTTAAAGAATTCCAATCATTCCTAAATAGGACGCTCGTGCACGCTCATTCACAATTAGCATAATCCCCGCCTATTAATTACAGCTAAGCAAATTGCTTGTCCATGAACGCAGTGGAATATTCTGGACTCCATTCTCAGGTTTGGCTCCAGTATATTGCATAAATGCAAAAAAAAAAAAATAAATAAATAAATAAAAAAATAAATAAATAAAAGACTAATAGGCCATATGCCTAACAATAAATATTCAATAACGTGTGTCCACTAAGGTGTTTATAGCCAGCTGAAAAATGTCAGGCGCTCTTCGTAAAACGACCAGCTGGTGGCGCTTGAAAACACTTTTCCAGCTGAGACGTTTTGATTGCTATAATTTAGAATATCCACGGCAGTAACGTACTAGTATCTCATTTTGAAAAATATTACTGAATATAAAAATGCAGTACCAGCAATATTAACTTCTATATTGTTGTTCAGTTGTTGTACAAGTAGGATGATTGGTTGGTGTAGTATTTGTCCCGCCCCTCCTCCATTGATTGGATGGATGGGTAAAAGTGACAGTGACAAGAGCTGCATTTTACTCAAAGCTAAAGTTTATCAACTCCCAGCTACAAAAAAAAAATCAATAACAAAAACAGAGCAAACGAACTTGTAAAATATTATGATGGCAATGCATCAAAATTCAGTGTCATCAGTTTGCCACAAACAAAAAACAAAAAAACAAAAAAAAAAACACAGAACGTTTAAATTTTGAAAATACTAACCACTTTCATGAATCCGAAAATGTACGTCAGAACAGCTTTACGAACGATTTACACAAAAAATCGTTCTGATCCTGTTTCATGAATGAGGCCCATTGTCTCTCAAAAGAAAAAGAGTCGACTCTGAATCATTGAAACGAGTCGTTTTTAAAACGAATCCCAAGCCGTTTCATGTTGATGTCAAAATGAAACATTAGCATATTGCCCGCCCACTTGTTGCGCGCGCAGACCTGGGAAAACTTGATTTTCGCATTGGTCTGAATGAAAATGTCACTAGGTGCCACTTTTGGAGCGTTAAAAGCTCACAAACACTGCTTTAAATGAAATCGACTGCAGTTTAGCTTCACGCAAAGGAGAGGTTTGGAAAAATGAATCGTTGAACGAATCGTTTGAGTCGTTGAGCAAATAAGGTAAAAAATAAATGCATATTACAAGAAAATTAAAGTGTTTTTTGACCTTGCATGCATGTCAACCTGTTGTTGGGGACTCCCAAAACCAAAATATGAACCTTTCATAACCCATAATATGGGCACTTTAAAAGAATGACATAAAACAGAAATATGGTGTATTTACAATATTTATTATTTATAATACGGTGTAAAAGAATGGTGTATTTACAAAGTTCACGGGACTTTAAAACAAGACAATAAACCCAGAAAATATCAGTCTGTTAAAAGCATACAGTTCTCTGCACCATACCCTAAAAACAGTGCAAGAATCCTAGAGTGCTGAAAAAGTCCCAAAGTGAGTCCACCAGTGTATATACAATCCAAAGTGAGTGATAATCCACAAACTCGCAAGTAAATCTGGAGAGGTAAATCCACAGAAAGGTAACTCCACAATCCAGGTGTGTTTGGTAGCTCTTAGTGGCTGCCATGTGTTTGGCATGCATACATTCCTTAAAGACACATACACACTAAAATGTTAAGAGGAATAAAATGGACTTAAGAAAACATGTAAACCAGTTAAAACTCTATTATACATAAAATCATTGCAATAAATAGAGCGGTAAAACATGTCTCTTATGTGACAGTGCAAAGCACTGACAATTTTACATTTTACAGTTTTGCTGAATTACAAGATGCTGTAGATTCTACATTCTACAACCCCCTTCCCTCCATCCCCCACCATTTTACCTGCGCTTAAAGTATGTGTAGAAGATGTGAACCGGATCTTCAGGAAACAGAAATCTAGGAAAGCTTCAGGACCAGACGATATTTCACCTGCCTGTCTAAAAGTCTGTGCTGACCAACTGGCCCCCATCTTTACACAGATCTTCAACAGATCTCTGGAGCTGTGCAAAGTTCCCTGCTGCTTCAAACGCTCCACCATCATTCCCGTCCCCAAAAAGCCCAAAATCACTGGCTTTAACGACTACAGACCTGTCACTCTCACGTCTGTGGTCATGAAGTCATTTGAGCGACTGGTCCTGGCCTACCTGAAGGACATCACTGGACGCTTGCTGGATCCTCTCCAGTTTGCTTACAGAGCAAACAGGTCTGTGGATGACGTTGTCAACATGGGACTGCATTACATCCTGCAACACCTTGACAAACCTGGGACCTACGCAAGGATCTTATTTGTGGACTTCAGCTCGGCCTTCAATACCATCATGCCTTACCTTCTCTCAGACAAACTCACACAGCTCTCTGTGCCCACCTCCATCTGTCAGTGGATCACCAGCTTCCTGACAGACAGGCAGCAGCTAGTGAGGCTGGGCAAACTCACATTCAGCACCTGCACCATCAGCACTGGAGCTCCTCAGGGATGTGTTCTCTCCCCACTGCTCTTCTCTCTCTACACAAATGACTGCACATCTAAAGACCCCTCTGTCAAGCTTCTGAAGATTGTGGACGACACTTCAGTCATCGGCCTCATCAAGGACAGAGACGAGTCTGCTTACAGACAGGAGGTTGAGCAGCTGGCTGTCTGGTGCAGTCACAACAACTTGGAGCTCAACACGCTCAAAACAGTGGAGATGATAGTAGACTTCAGGAGGAACCCCCCTGCACTTCCCCCACTCACCATCATGGACAGCACTGTGGCTGCAGTAGAGTCATTCAGATTCCTGGGAACCACCATCTCTCAGGACCTGAAGTGGGACAATCACATTGACTCTATTGCTAAAAAGTCCCAGCAGAGGCTGGATTTCCTCCGCCAGCTGAGGAAGTTCAACCTGCCACAGGAGCTGCTGAAACAGTTCTACTCTGCCATCATCGAATCCGTCCTGTGTTCATCTATAACCATTTGGTTTGGCTCAGCTACCAAAACAGACATTAGAAGACTACAACGGACAGTCAGGACTGCTGAGAGGATTATCGGTGCCCCTCTACCCAACCTCCAAGATCTTTATATCTCCAGAGTGAGGAAAAGGGCAAAGAAAGTCACTCTGGACCCCTCACACCCAGCTCACTCTCTCTTTGAACTGTTGCCCTCTGGCCGGCGCTACAGATCACTGAGCACCAGAACAGCCAGACACAAGAACAGTTTTTTCCCCCAGGCCATATCCCACCTGAACAACACATAACACACCCCAGTACTGTACACCTGCAATTAACTCATCAAACCATCATCTGTACATGCACATTCACAGTTCTGTCTATGGACATCTTTTTTTTTTTTTTTTCTGTATATTTTTATTACTGTTGTTTATAATTTATTGTCTATTCTCTTCATCATTAGTGTTTGTATTACCTTAATTATATGTTGTCTGCACTATGTTTGTACTTCTGCACTGGAAGCTCCTAACACAAAGACAAATTCCTTGTGTGTGTAAACACACTTGGCAATAAAGCTCTTTCTGATTCTGATTATTGTATTTCTGATGCTATCTATAACGTGTTGGTGGAGCCAGAGGCGTCATGCCCATTCAAAGTGAGGCATGTGCCCCCTCAGATTTTTGAGCCAAGTGAATTTTGAATGCAGCTTCCAAAAGACAAAAAATAGCCGATTAATATTATTATATATATTATAATTTTAAAAATATTTGATACAATCACACGGCATGATTAGAACGTTCAGTGCGTATCATCAGCTGCTAAATTAAAATCTGCGTTCGCTGGCTGGCGCTGAGCCAGAGACAGACGCATTTTTACAGCGCTGCGCATTATAACCAATCACACACGATGCTGTTGAGCTTATGAATGCAATGACCAGTCAGAGATGTTCAGATGAGTCATCGCTAAAATGCCGGTGTTTTCTTCACTGGCTCACTGAGTGAATACCTCTTTCTGGCGAATTCTCTCGTCAGAAACAACAAAGTGCAAATGTGTGTACGAATCTGTAAGATATTGATTTCATAGTGTAAACGGCTTCAGTGATTTTAATGGGAGTTTTTTGAGAGTGGTTGAACCAGACTGTCAGTGAAAATGTTCTTTGATAACGTAATTGTTCTTTGCTCTCTTTCTGTACAATGAAAGTGTTATGATTACTAGCCTAACTTGCATTTTTTTATTCACATTAACTTTCAATGTTAAATTCGCATTAAATATAAAGTCAGTCATATTAAAAATATGTTATGGCATGACACCTATAAACAGACAGGTTTTTATGCATATAGTTAATAGATTACATTATTAGGTTACTTTGACCATCGCCCACTATCAACATAATCTATAAAGGTGAGAATCAAGATATTTCATGATATAGTTAATGCGTTTCTGAATGTTTTGGATAAAAAGGAAAAAAATAAAACATAAGTGCTGTTGTGGCTGCTGTGTGTCACATGACGAACCCCTGTCAGTATCCAAAATGGTTGACAAGTCATTGGTATTGATGTGCCTATAGCGTCAACACCATAATGCAGTGTCAAATTCTGTTCAAAAGGAAATGTCTAAATAACATCAATTAAAAGTCCAACAGAGGAGGGCGGGTGAGTGCTTAGATGGGGGACAAGTGGCTGGAGCAGGCGATAACCATAGGGACCAGGAGGAACAGAAGGTGTTAGTAACCAGGGCGGAGCAGGTGGAAGAAGCCAGAGAAGGGCTACACAGTAAAATCTCCAGTGTTGAAATCCTTTTAAGGACTTTTCAAGTCAAGTCAAAGTCAAGTCAAGTCAAGTTGAGCTTTATTGTCATTCCGCTACATGCGGGGGCATACAGTGGAACGAAATGTCGTGCCTCACAGGACCACGGTGCTACATAAATACAGGCATACAGCAATGAAGTAAAACAATATAAACCTATACACAAACTATCCTACTAATAGATTTTGACTATAAATATACTATCTATATAAAAAAAATTACCTATACATAAACTAAAAAATACAAACTATACGAATGCTTCAGATAAATACTGTACATGTGCAAAGAGAGACAATGTGAGTTCAAGCAGCTGGCTGGGGAACAGTGCAGGATGATTTGTAGTGCATGAGCATGTAAACATACATATATTACTGATATTACTGAGTCTTTTTGTGGGATTTGTGTACACACAGCAGTGTGTGTGAAAAGTGACTAGTGCGCATAGAGGAAGAGAGTGTGCTACTATAGGTGGTTTGTACAGGCCCACTCACCTGTAGCACCCTTCGATTGCACAAACAAAATTCCATAAGTTCCAGATGGTCCATGTTTCAGGAGGTAGGGGGTTTGTATGGGGTTTCAGAGAGGGGCGGGGTGATTTGAGTTCAGGGCTCTCACAGCCTGGGGGAAAAAGCTGTTGAGCAGTCTGGCAGAGCAGGCTCTGATGCTCCGGTACCGTCTACCTGATGGTAGGAGCTGGAAGAGACTGTGGGAGGGGTGTGTGGAGTCCTTTACGATACTGTTGGCTTTGCTGGAGCATCGTGTGAGGAAAATGTCCAGGATGGAGGGGAGAGGGGCACCGATGATCCTTG
The DNA here is from genome assembly GCA_039654775.1 of Spinibarbus caldwelli. Lineage (NCBI taxonomy): Eukaryota > Metazoa > Chordata > Actinopteri > Cypriniformes > Cyprinidae > Spinibarbus > Spinibarbus caldwelli. The sequence goes on along the minus strand of CM077249.1, from coordinate 628,809 downwards.
CAGCTGTGTTCACTGTCCGCTGGAGGGTCTTGCGGTCTGCTGCAGTACAGTTCCCGTACCAGACAGTGATGCAGCTGGTCAGCACACTCTCAATGGTGCCCCTGTAGAAAGTGGTGAGGATGGGTGGAGGGAGACTTGCTCTTTTCAGCCGGCGGAGAAAGTGTAGGCGCTGTTGTGCCTTCTTGGAGAGTGACATGGTGTTGCAGGTCCAGGTGAGGTCCTCTGTGATGTGCACCCCCAGGAATTTAGTGCTGCTGACTCTCTCCACAGGCGAGCTGTCGATGGTCAGTGGGGGGTGATCAGCGGAGTTTCTCCTGAAGTCCATCACAACCTCTTTTGTCTTACTCACATTGAGGGACAGGTTGTTTGCACCACACCATTCAGCCAGCTGTGCCACTTCCTCTCTGTAGTGCGTTTCATCGTTGTTGCTGATGAGACCTACCACTGTTGTGTCATCAGCAAACTTGATGATGTGGTTGGAGCTGAACTTGGGAGTGAAGTCGTGGGTCAGCAGCGTGAAGAGCAGCGGGCTGAGCACACAGCCTTGTGGGGCACCTGTGCTCAGTGTGGTAGTGCTCGAGGTGTTGTGGCTGACACGGACTGACTGAGGTCTTCCGGTTAGAAAGTCCAGAATCCAATTACAGAGGGAATTGTTAAGGCCCAGTAGGTTTAGTTTATTTGTGAGCTGTTGTGGGATTATTGTGTTGAATGCTGAGCTGAAGTCAATGAACAGCATTCTAACATAAGAGTCTTTATTTTCTAGGTGGGTAAGAGCCAGGTGGAGGGTGGAGGAAATTGCATCGTCTGTGGAGCAGTTTGGACGGTATGCAAACTGGAGCGGATCGAGTGTGTTGGGGAGGCTGGTTTTGATGTTGTGCATGACTAACCTCTCAAAGCACTTCATTATGATTGGAGTCAGTGCTATGGGACGGTAGTCATTTAGACAGGACACAGGTGATTTCTTTGGTACCGGTATGATTGTTGTGGATTTGAGACGTGGGGGCGACTGCCTGGCTCAGCGAGGTGTTGAAGATATCTGTTAGGACATCTGTCAGCTGTACAGCACAGTCTTTCAGTACACGGCCAGGTATGTTGTCGGGACCCGCAGCCTTGCGTGGGTTAATCCTAGATAGGGTCTTCCTTACGTCGGCTGGAGACAGACAGAGCGCCTGGTCGTTGGGAGGTGTGGGCAGTTTTTGTGCAGGTGTGTCATTCTGCATTTCAAACCGTGAATAAAAGTGGTTGAGTGTATCTGGGAGGGATGTGTCATCAT